>SJYX01004060.1:0-12461 GCA_006410675.1 Oreotragus oreotragus
GCGTCAAGGCTGTATACTGTCTCCCTGCTTATTTAACTTATATGCAGAGTACATCATGAGAAATGCTGGACTGGAAGAAACACAAGCTGGAATCAAGATTGCCGGGAGAAATATCGATAACCTCAGATAGGCAGATGATACCACCCTTATGGCAGAAAGTGAAGAGGAGCTAAAAAGCCTCTTAATGAACGTGAAAGAAGAGAGAGAAAAAGTTGGCTTAAAGCTCAACATTGAGAAAACGAAGATCATGGCATCCGGTCTCATCACTTCATGGGAAATAGATGGGGAAACAGTGGAAACAGTGTCAGACTTTATTTTGGGGGCTCCAAAATCACTGCAGATGGTGACTGCAGCCATGAAATTAAAAGACGCTGAACTGAATTGAAATGAACTGATGGCAGTCAGGGCTCAGTAAAACTTTAATCCAATTGTCTACTGTTGGGTGGGTTACACTCCCTCCCTGTTAATTGTTTGGCCTGAGGTGACCCAGTTCTGGGGGTCTACAGATTCTATGGTACGGCTATTGTCCACTTCCAAGAGGGCTCACGAAAACCCATCTCCCAGGACTGCTGCTGCCAGTGCCCCTGTCCCAGTGGTGTGCCCCTGTCCCAGTGGCAGGCCACTGCCAACATGTGCCTCTGCAGGAGACCTTCAAAGACACGTAGATCTGGCTCAGTTTCCAGTGAGATCACTGTTCTTTTCTCCTTGGACCTGGTACACACAAGGTTTTGTTGGTGCCCTCCAAAAGTGGAGTCCCAGTTCTTTGGAGATCCTGTAATCGAATCCCACTGACCTTCAAAGTCAGATTTCCTGGGGCTTCCTAGGCCCTAGGCCAGATCCCCAGGCAGGGGAGCTTCCTATAGGTTTAGAACCTCCACAACAGGGCAGAAACTTCTTTGGCACTGTTGTTCTCCAGGCTGTAGGTTGCCTACCCTGCATGTACAGGGTTTGGTTTTCTCATGATTGTGTCCTTCCTACCATTTTGTTGCAGCTTCTCCTTTGTCCTTGGATGTGGGGTATCTTTTTTTTTTTTTGGTGGGTTTCAGTGTCTTCCTGTCAATGGTTGAATGACTCATTGCAATTTTACTGCTCCAGTGGGAGAAGATGAATGCACATCCTTCTACTCTGCCATGTTGAACCAATCTTTACAGTGAATTATTTTGACATCCTTTTTGAAAATCAGTTTATTATAAAGTTACTTCTTTGTATACTCTTCATTTTGTTTTATGTGTTTATCCTTATATCAGTACCAAATTATCTTGATTTACTTTGTAGTAAACTAACCTCTCCCAACTTTTGTTCTCTTTTAAAAAATGTTTTGACTATTTTGGCTCTTTGCATTTCCATGTTAATTTTAGGTTCATCTTAAAAACTACTGCAAAAATGCTATTTTGGTTTTTATAGGGATGTGTTGAATCTATACATGAGTTTGTGGGGGAATGTCATGTTAATATTATCTTCTGATTGAGTAGTATGGAATGTTTCTTCCTTTACTTGGATTATCATTAATTCTCTCAGGAATATTTTGTAGATTTCAGATCACAAGTCTTAAACTTCTTTTGTTAAATATACTCCTAAGCATTTTATTGTTTTTTGATGCTATTTTGTATAGGACTGTTTCCTTAATATGACATTAAGTTGTTTAAGTTGTTCAGTGCTAGTATATAGAAATATAATTGACTTTTGTATATTGTCTTTGTACCCTGAAACCTTCCTGAACTCCGTTACTAGTTTTGTCTTTTTTCTTAGGATTGCTATACACACAATTATGTTATCTGTGAATAAGAAGAGTTTTATTTTTTCCAGTCTGGATTTTTTTTTTCTTAACTGATTGCACTAGGTTGAATCTCTAGTACAGTATTGAATAGATGTGGTAAGAATAGGCATCATTGTGTTGTTTCTGCCTTGTGAGAAGATATTCAATTTTTCACCATTAAGTGATAGGTTTTGCATAGATTCGTTTTATTGGGTTGAAATTTTCTTGTCTTCTTGGCTTGCTGAAGTTTTCTGTCATGCATAGGACTGCATTTTGTCAAATGTTTATGCATCTATTGAGATAATGGTGTGGTTTTGTTCTTTATTAATGCAGTGTGTTGCATTAATTGATTTTCTGTTGTTAAGCCAATCCTACATTCCTGGGCTAAATCCCACTTTATATAATCCTTTTGTTGTATATTATATAATCCTATGTTACATATAATCCTTTTTATGTGTAATTGAATTTGGTTTGCTGATATGACAGATATTCATGAGGGGTATTGGTCTGTAGTCCTCTATTCTTGTACAGTGTCTTTGTTTGGCTTTTATATCTGGATAATACTGTTCTCATAGAATGAGATGGGAAATGTTTCTTCCTCTGAATAAATTTGTGAAGGATTGATATTTTTTCTTCTTTAAATGTTTGATAGAATTTGCCAGTGAAACCATCCAGCCTGGGCTTTTCTTTGTGGGAAGATTTGTAATTACTACTTCGTTTTGTTATCAGTCTGTTTAGATTTTTTGTTTCTTCTTGAGCCCATTTTGGTAACTTTGACACCCTAACAATTTGTCCATTTCGTGTAAGTTGTTTCATTTTTTTGGCATACAGTTGGTCATAGCGTTCCTTTATAACCATTTCATTTATGTAGGGTTGGTAATGATGCCTCCTGCCTTATGTTTGACTTGACTTGTCTGTGTCTGCTCTCTCTCTGTTTTGGTCAGTCTAGCTAAAAGATCTGTCAGCTTTGTTTCTCTTTCCAAAGAAACTTTTTTTTTTTTTTAATTTCATTGATTTTTTTTTTTTCTCTACTCTTCTTGTTCACTGTTTTATTGATTTCTATTCCAATCTTTATTCTTTCCTTCCTTCTCCTTGCTTTGGGCTTAGTTTGGTCTTCCTTTTATGGTTTTTAAGGTGTTTAAGGTATTAAGTTCAGTTGGCATTTAAAGATATAATTTCATTTCTAAGCACTGTTTTAGATATATCCAGTTCCTTTGGACCTGTGATATTTTCATTTTCCTTTATTTCAAAAGAGGTCTGTTTGATCCATGGTTTACTTAAATATGTATTGTTTATATATATTGTTTATTATACTTAAATATATATTTCTAATACTTGAGTATTTTCCAGGTTTCTTTCTGCTGTTGATTCCATTTTAATTTTCTTGAGTCGGGATAATACTTATGTCTTCTGAAATTAATTAAGACTTTTTTTATAGGTAGCGTGTGTTCTCTCCTGTGTGTTGTTAAAAAGTCTGTATTCTCTTGTTTAATGGAGTATTCTGTACATAGAGCTTCATTGACACAGCTGTCTTTTGTATGCTTGCTGATCTTTTCCCTTCTTTCTTTAGTCATCGAGGGTGGGATATTGAGGTTTCAAGCTGTAATTTTGGAGCTGTCGCAGCTTTCATTTTTGGTCATTTTTGCTCCATGTATTTTATTTTAAGCTTTGTTGTTAGGTGCATATATGTTTGTCATTGCTATATTTCCTGATTAATTGATACTCTTATTACAAAATGCCCCTCTTCTTCTTTAGTAACATTTTTATCTTAAAGTCTATGGCTGTTGTTTCTGATATTATTATGACTAGTCTAGCTTTTATGATTGCAGTTACATAGTGTTCCTTTTAGTTTCAACCTTACTTGTATCTTTAAATTTAGCAATTGTATATTATAGATATAGTTGAACCTTGCTTTTAAAAAACCCATTCTGACAGTCTACATACTGATGGGTGTATTAAGTCATGTAATTATAGATATGGTTCATTTACATTTGCCATTTACTGTTTTTATGTATCTCGTATCTGTTTTGTTCTGTTTTTTCTTGGATTGCTTTGGTATCAAATATTTTTTAGTATAACCTTTTAATTCTTTTGATCATTTTAAAACTATTTCTTAGTGATTGCTCTAGTGGTTATAGTATTTATTTTAACATCACAGGCTATTGAGTTTGAATCTGGAGTTGAAAAGCATTATAATAACCTAAGTGAGGAAACATGTGAAACCAGCGAACTCAAACATGATTCAGTAGAAATTACACAATCTGAAGAACAGTCTCCTTATGGGACTCCCGTTATGCGTTTGTTGATATGATTGGCTATATCCCATACTTAATTCATTTTTCTCCTTTTTCTTTCTGTTCTTCAGATTGTATATAATTCCTACTTACATGTATTTGAATTCATTGATTGCTCTTTAAGCCCGTTTTTAAATCTGCTGTTGAATTCGTCGAGTGAATTTTTCATTTTACTCACCATACTTTTCTAGAATTTCCATTTGGTTATTTTGTAATATCAGTCTCTTTATTGGTGTTCTTCATTTTATCAATCATTGTTTTCATGCTTTGTTTAAACATGGCTTCCTTTAGTGCTTCGAGCATATTTGTAATGGCTGCTTTAAAGTCTTTGTTTTTTGGACCCCCACAAAATAGTTCCTATTTACTGCTTTTTCCCCCACAGTGTTTGGGCCTACATCTTCCTATTCAAAACTGGACATTTCAAATTGTACATTTTAATGACTAGATGCTGACCCTCTCCTGCTTGGGATGGTTGTTAGGTTTTGTTTGTTTCTGTCATTTGCCTGGAGTGATTATGTGGGATCTGTTTAAGTGTGTTTTTCTTTTTAAGCCTGTTTTCTTATGGACTGCTCTTGGATCATTATATTTTAGTGGCCAGCCAGTGATTGGTCAGAGATTATACTGAAACATCCTGGGACCATAAGGCCTCTATCATTTGTCAGTACATCTGTATGTGGTTTAGAGAACACACTCAAAGATTCACGCAGTTTACATTTTTACTTCATCCAGGCTTTCTTCTGTATGTTTATATATGTATGCATGCACATGTGTACTTGGCCTCAGAGTGAGGATAGCTAGAGCCTTCTCTCAGGTGTCTCATCAACATGTCCATAGACAGCCTAACATGCCCACAGTTTTTAAAAATGTGAGTGTATTCAAGGCTTACAGTTGTCTCCCTAGATCCTTCTGTGGAATTTCCAGCCAGTTTTCTGGTCTCTTGGTTGACCCACTGGCTTGCAATGTCAGGTCAACTGTGATGTGGGCTTTTTCCTCTTATTTTTTTGATAAAGCTCCTGAGCACTGGAGTTCTTCACATTGCTACAAATAGAGTCAGCTCTGTTCTGCATAAACACCTCTGATTTTCATAGATCGTCCCCCCTTGCTAGAACTATTGCTCCAGAGGGGCTGGGGTGAAGGAGGGTGGGTAAGATGTTACACTGCTATCATTCTTAATCCAAGGTGCAATAGTTTTCTTAAATACAAACTTCTATTTATTTTATGCCCTTGGTCAATTTTCAGAGTACGGAAATAGTTGTTTTTGACCATGTTGTCCAATTATGTCTTTTCTTTTTGGGGAATGTGTTCACAAAGGTCTTCACTTTGCTATTCTTATCAGTTATTCAATTATCTGTTAAAGAATATTTTTAAAACATGTAAAACCCTTTAATGTCTCCTCATGAATTTACAGTTTCTAGTGCTCTTCATTAACCCACCCCAGTGTTCTTGCCTGGAGAATCCCAGGGACGGGGGAGCCTGGAGGGCTGCCGTCTGTGGGGTCGCAGAGTCGGACACGACTGAAGTGACTTAGCAGTAGCAGAGCTCTTCATTACCTTCAGTATGTTCACGTTTCCGTCTGATTTTATTTTCCTCCAGTCTGTAGAACTTCTTATAACAATTAATTTAGAACTGGTGTGATAGACCAAGTTCTGTCAATTTCTGAAAAACAACAACTTATTTTTGGCTGCACTGGGTCTTCAGTGCTGCCTGCTGGCTTTCTCTAGTTGCAGCAGGTGGGGTCTACTCTTCTTTGTGGTGGGTGGTCTTACCATTGTAGTGGCTTCTTTTTGTTGTGGAGCACAGGCCCTAGAGTGTGCAGGCTTTAGTGTTAAGAGCTGCAGCTCATGGGCTCCAGAGCATCGCCTCAGTAGTATGGCACTTGGACCTAGTTGCTCCATGGCATGTGGAATCTTCTCAGACCAGGACTGCCCCTTGCATTGGCAGGAGGTTTATTTGTCAAAACGAAGAGATACGTACAACATAATACTATTAACTGAACTACAGAGTTTATTTGCATTTCATCTGTTCTTCCACCAGTGTCATTCCCCCCCCCCCCCCGCTATGGGCTCCAGAGCATCGCCTCAGTAGTATGGCACTTGGACCTAGTTGCTCCATGGCATGTGGAATCTTCTCAGACCAGGACTGCCCCTTGCATTGGCAGGAGGTTTATTTGTCAAAACGAAGAGATACGTACAACACAATACTATTAACTGAACTACAGAGTTTATTTGCATTTCATCTGTTCTTCCACCAGTGTCATTTTTCCCCCCCAGCATCCACCCTAGGATACTACCTGCAATGTGGGAGACCCAGGTTTGATCCCTGGGTCAGGAAGATCCTCTGGGGAAGGGAATGGCAACCCACTCCAGTATTCTTGCCTGGGAAATCCCGTGGATGGAGAAGCCTGGCGGACTACAGTCCGTGGGGTCACAAAGAGTCGGACACAGCTGAGTGACGGACATGGCTGAGTGACGGACACTTTGACTTTTGACTTTGACGTCGCATTTAGTGGTCATGTCTTAGTCTCACCGTGTTTGTGACAGTTTCTCAGTTTCTTGATTTTCAGCGACCATGATGCTTTTGAAAAGTATTGGCCCGCTCATTTTATAGGCTGTCCCACATTTGGGTGTGTCCCGTGTCTCCTTATGATTAACACGGAGTTATAAGTTTGGGAAAGAATATCTTAAAGGTGAGATGCCTTTCTTTTCCCATAACTTCATCTTGAGCACTTCACTAAGTTGTTGGTTGGCTTCTCTTGTTCTGCTTGGATGACTCCTGTTCTAAGTCAGAGAAATCGAGCTATGCTGATGCTAGGACCCACCTCGTTTGTTTCTCTTAATTCCTAGTGCCTAAAAACAAATGTTTATTTATTTATTTATTTTTAATTTATTTTTATTTTGGGCAGTTTTTCAGTTGGTTACAGTAGAAGGGCAAGTTATATACCAGTCTAAGTCATTGGCAGGACCTCTTTATGTCCCACAGTTAATCTCACTGCTTGCCTTTCCACAGATCACCACCCTTGCAAGGGCTAGCTTATGGTCACACATTCCCAGGGGACACTCCATGCCAATTCACTCCACTTAGAATTTGAGCAGCTAAAAATAAGTTTTCTTGTTGCTTTATTTTGATAGTGGGAAAATGTATCTTGGTCTGCCATTTCACTCTGGCTACAACTCTTCATGGCCAGTTGCAGTTTAACTCTCCTTCATTGACCCCAAAGACTTGCTTCCTATTTCCTGAGCTTTCAAAATGTAAACCTCTGCCCAGGACAACTCCAACCTGATGCTGATGGTTTTAGCTTTCTGTTTACTTTCTTGCAAACTAGGTGGGGTCTATATTTGAGAAGATATTTACCATTTTATCTAGCATTTCTGAGATTTTATAGGAGGAAGGCTGATCGTATATTGTCTGTAGTGTTTTTGAGTATTTTCTCTGTGTGAAGTGTTGTTAGGTGCCATAAAGAAGGCCATATATTGCCTTCAAATGGTTTATCTTGTTTGGGAAGGCAGGTCAAGTGTGTGCATCCAAGGGAACACCGGAAGTGCCTCAGAGATGTGGAGTGAGGGTTCATCCTCGGAGTCATCTGTCCCCTTTAGGGGAAGAGACTTGCCAGCTACCTCACGTTGTTACTGCTGTTCACTCGCTAAGTCGTGACCAGCTCTTCGTGACCCCGTGGACTGTAGCACAACAGACTTCCCTGTCTGTCACTGTCTCCCGGAGTTTACTCAAACTCGTGTGCATTGAGTCAGTGATGCCATCCAACCAACTCATTATCTATTGACCCCTTCTCCTGCCCTCAGTCTTTCCCAGCATCAGGGGTTTTTTCCAATTAGTCAGCTCTTTGCATCAGGTGGCAAACATTGGAGCTTCAACATCAGCCCTTCCAGTGAATATTCAGGGTTGATTTCCTTTAGGATTGACTGGTTTGATCTCTTCATGTTAGAGGAAGTACTTTAGGTTAGGATAGAAATCAGTAGTTGTACAGGATGAAAAGAATCCTGGTATTCTTACTGGGGATAAAGCTAGTAAAATTGAAACCAAGCTAGGGTTTTATTTATGTTATATTCAAGTTATAAGAACCCTGAGTCTATTAAGGAGTAAACATTATTTTTGAAGACTATTTTAGGGGAATCCAAAATTTTTTTTGCCAGTGCACATTTGGGGTCTTGGAAGCTGAATTGAAGGTAAGAGTGGGATGTCAGTGATGATTTGGTGATGAATCCTGTTTGCAAGGGGGGAATGGTATAATTTGGTAAAAATTATCATGAAATCAAAATTGTTGTGCATTAGAGAACACTTTGATATTCTAATATATAAAAAGCAGTGTTTACGTTAGATCCACCTGTGGTCACAAAGGCTAAAAGAGTGAGTTTAATTTTCTGTGGTTACTGGGAATCTTTCAAGGAGCACTTGTTAGGAGATAATTGAGGTGTAACCAAGGAACAGCACTCAGACCCTCTTCAGAAAAGTGAAGTTTGCAAATGCTTATCAGAACTTAAATGTGTTTTGGGATGTGGGTCTGGTGTCTTCTTCATAATTAAGATTTGTATGTAGTTGTTGCATATTCCAAATGTGATATCTAGTGAGTCTTTTAATAAAAGACTAACTCAATGACTCTCTCAGTGTTAGAACTATGCAAGAATCTGAAAAATTAGAAATAAAGTTTTTGAAATTTGTTGATTTTTGAAAAGCAAAGAGAGAAGTAATCAATAATTATACCTAGAATTGATCAAAGGGAAGAAAACTCAAAAAGCAAATCTATTGATTTTAAAACTTTAAAATACTTCTGAAAAATTACTTTTTATGTTACAGTGTAATCAGCTAATTAGGGTCTGGAGTGGAAAATTCCATGGTGTTTAATATCAGATGTACTAGGGAACATTCCCTCATGACAGTGAATCCCAGGAATATTGAAGGATTTGAGAGTTCTGGGGGTTGAGCCTGGATCATACCACTGAAAGGCTGAGTCAGTTCAGTCGCTCACTTGTGTCCAACGCTTTGCGACCCCATGAACCACAGCACACCAGGCCTCCCTGTCCATCACCAACTCCCGGAGTCCACCCAAACCCATGTCCATTGAGTCGGTGATGCCATCCAACCATCTCATCCTCTGTCGTCCCCCTCTCCTCCTGCCCCCAATCTTTCCCAGCATCAGGGTCATTATTCTTCATGCCCTGCATCTTTGTGATATTTAATCTAGCCTTAGCAACCTTTGGGGCTATTTGTCCTTTCTGCTGACCGGACAGAGTTTGTGACTTGTGGAACCTGAACGTATGGTAGCTGCAGGCTGGAACTGGCTGCCTGCAGTGGGAATACCCGTCCTCCTGGATTGGACTGGGGTTGGAGAAGCTGTCAGTCAGTTACATCGTCTCAGGAACCAGTACTTGACTCATTACCCATGCAGCATTCTCTTGCTTTGGAAATTGAAAATGGCAGATTTCTGTATCCTAATAGTGGTGAATGCAGCTGTTTTCGTTGTTCATTTTAGCAAAGTAACGACTTGTGCAAAAAGATGAACTAGGATTAAAAGAAATCAGATGTGTGTATTTGGTATGCAATATTTTTGTATTACAAATAGCTACATTCTAACCCACATTAACCCCATGATATGTGAATTTTGCCAACTCCTGCTGTGTCTTTTAAATCAAATCCAGTAAATCACTGTGAATGTTCTAATTTCTAAACAAACTAGTCTTCCAGTAGAGGTACTTTAATACTGTACTGCAAATTAGACAACCTAAGATAAATGAACCATCTTTGTTAATTATGTAGTTTAATTGATCAAAACTACCAGATAGGGTTTTATTTATAGCAGTTTTGCTTAGTATCAAATTCTATACTATTAAATAGCTTGTGAGTCATATATTTGAGGTTATTAAGATATATGCTATTATTTAGCCTCTGTTAACCTTATTAAGTACCTTTTCTTGGTCTAGTTCATGTCACAATATGAAATTGCTTTTAATTGAGATGACCAGTTTCCATTAGGTTGTTCAACCCCCATTGTATACACGAACACAAAGCACTTTTCATTTTTGCTCTATTGATCGAACAGCAATTTGCTTGAACTATATTCAGAACCTGGTGGAAGAAGATGGGGGATTTCTCTAAATGTCCTTTTTGCTGGTGGTTTTTCTCTCTGGCAAACCCCACTGTTTGCATGTAACTAATTTTGCACGCCAGTAGGTAGCAGTGGTGAGCAGAGGCACCGACAGAAAGCTGCCAGTCAGTGGTTATAAATTATTATTCATTTCTGTTATAGGTGGGGTGTGCAGTCAGTTACAGTAATAATTACCAGGACCAGAGGGTTTCCTAGGCAACCAGTTTCCCCCCTCATTCATGCTGTTGCTGAGAGAGTGTCTGTAAAGCATGACATTGCTGTATTCTGAGGTTTGTTGCCCCCCTGCTGCTCCAGGTTTGAGGTTAGTTACAGCATCATAAGGTGCTCTCAAGCATAGAGAACTCAGGCTGGGCTGAAAAAGCAGACCGGCAAGAGGGCCTCTCCTCCACTGTTTCACTTTTAAGTATCAGAGCTTGCTCTAAAAATGCAAATTCCACAAGCTGCTTGATAACATTGGTAAGATCTCTGCAAGTTGTAGAACATTTTATTTTCTATTTATTTTGGAGATAGTGGGCGATTTGATTTTTAAGTTCTATTACTTAATAAAAATGTACAGAAACAGACCTGAAACGAGAGCTTTCCTTAGGATTTGAGTCAAATCAATGGGGATCTGTCATAGCTAATCATGGATGTTTGTTTATTCAGTTTTATGAAAATGGTTCATAAAGAGGAAGGTAACACATTCTTCCTGCAGAAGCAGGATTAGTCCTTTTTGTGGTAGGAAAATAATAGAAACCACATCTGTTATCCAGGATCTCTACATGAATCATATCCTACATTTGGGGGCTCTCTAAAATCTTTCATTTTAATGAACTTACATCAAGTGCTTTGCAGTGATAAAAAGTAGTATTTGTTTGTGTCTGCTATGAAAAAAGATAGGGGATTCGTGTTTCAGTCTTTCATGGAGATGTGAAATGTTTATCCATTTACAAGGCAGAAGTCACAAACCCAGACATGATGCATCCAGATCTCATTCTCTGCTAGATGATTACAAAAGCGCTGGGGACCTCACTTGTGTATTTATTACCTTGTGTTTTCAGTGAGATGAAGGCTGTCTGCCACTCTGTGTGCATGGAGGGTTGAGGCTGATTCAGAGCTGCTTGTGACTGATGGTTTCATTTGGTGTATGTGAGCCATGGCCAGGCTCCTGGGTTCCGGGCCTTCTTACTCTCCGCAGAGGCTCCTGCTTTCTGAGGAGAACCTGTGGGGACTGTTTACTGACCCTCTGCTTCCCTTTAGAGGGATACAAATAGCGCCTGCCTCCCTAAGCCTATGTGTGGGGTGCTGGCTATCCTTGGGTCGGGTATGGAAGCCTTGAGCAGGGATGTGTGCTGACCTGGTCCCTCAAGAGGCCAGAGCTAACAGCTCTGTGCCTTTAGTTTTCCCTGTGTGTTTGGGGAAAATCACCTTCTGCCACTGACCCAACTTGTGCTCCAGAATATGGCCTTAGGACTCAACTGCACTGGGCTACGAGAGCATGTCGGTCACCAGTTGCCTGAAAATATCCCACTTTCCACATAAAGGAGTCCTGAAGTCCAGTTTCTTGAAAGCATCTCCAAGGTACTAAGCCTAAGTCTTCAGTCACCCTGTTGGATGTGGGCTTATGAATGATTCATAAAAATGAAATGTGTGGAGTATGTTTTTGATATTACAGATACTGTAAAATATAGTTGGCTATATGAATCCACCAGGATGGGGTCATCTGAAGTTTAGGTTTACTTTAAATAGTTTAATAATCTTTTAAAAAGTATTCATGAGCCAAAACTATGAGGCTGGCACCTGCTAGCCCAAACAGTTTTATCAAGTAATCCCAGTTTTCCTCTGAATAGCCTAAATAGAAGGGAGTGATTTTCCTGAAATGTTTGGTGTGGTATACTTCAGATGAGGACTTCTGCCCAATTAAGCAAAGGAAATAATTTTATATTTCATATTGCATACCTCTCTGTGCTGCAAATTATCTAAAGTGCTTAGCTAAACTAATGTTATAGATTAGATAATGAGTTGATAACAAGGTACATAGTAAATTAAAAACATGCTATGAAGTCATTATTTCCTTAGAGACAAGTACCCTTGCAATACGAAGTCAGAAAAAGTGGGTGATCTCAAACGAGGCTGTTTTGAATTCTGGATTCAAAATAATGCCTTTTAATTGCATCTTCTGTGTCTAAGGATTTGGGAGAAAGGAGGAGCACCTTAATCTACAGAAAGAGGTGTCTCCTATTTAAAATAATGATAAAATAAGAAAAGTTGAGCCATGATTATAAGCTTGTTTTCTGTTTTTTTTTTTTTTTTT
>SJYX01004060.1:12939-55381 GCA_006410675.1 Oreotragus oreotragus
GTAGCAAAAATGTCAAAGGCATAAAGTCAGAGAAGATTGAATAAAATAATGCAGAAAGACAGATTAGTCATGCACAGACCCACACAGCCTTTCAGAGCACACAATACCACTTTTTATTACCGCTCTATCTTTACAAAGACTACGTTCAATACATAGAAGATGATACATGGTCAGCCATGTCATCTGCCTTTGATTCCAGGACTCATTTATCTGGGCCCTTTTCACAATGACATTGATGAGAGATCTCAGTGTTTTCAGAGCATTGTTTTATTTATCATATATAATGGCTGGTGAAAAAAAACAGGAATTATGTCACCGATAGCGCATAAAAGAGTTGCACAGAAGATTCTGAGACAAAGTTTGGCAAAACAGAACAAGGAGGCCCATGTAAATGTTCTTTCCTCTGCTTTTTCCCCTGCTGTGCCTTCTCCCTCATTCTCACCCCCCAAAGATCTGCTGATAACTGTTGGAAAATATCGGGAAAATGTTTTACTTAGGCCAAATGTAGCCTCTTCCAATCCCTGTAAACTCCCTGCAATTTCATCTTTGTTTAAATTTAGAACATTTTAATTACTTTAGAGTTGCTGACCATTATTTATGCATTTGCAAAGGGAAAGACTATTTGTCAGTCACAGTTTTGTATCTTGCAAATTTAATAAAGAGCAGCCCTTAAGATAGAATTTCTTAGGCTGCCACAATTGACAAAAGCCAGCTAATGTTCAAATGTCAACAGCAAACCTCATCAGCAGGCTGCACTGCTGTGCAATCAAGAGCGCGCCAAAGCTCCACATAAACAAATGTATGTAATGTGTGTGTGTGGGAGTGAAGAGCCCATGGTCTCAGTGTTGAGGGGACCAATGGCACAGGCTAGCAGTGCAGGCATACCAAGAATTCCCCAAGAAAAGCTTCCCTTTCACAGTTAGAAAGGCTGAGGTGGTGACCGACAGCTACTTTAGAAAGAATTATCTCTCATAGGTTCTTTGGGGGGAATCTCATTTCCATGGCCATGGGGGATGTTGTCAGAGAAGGCTGGAGAACAGTTAAGGGGAGCTTCACGTTTTGGAAGCACAGACCAGCGACCAGCTCCTTCAATGGACATAAACTCTTTTTTACAGAACCCTGATCCTGGTGGTCATCAATAGTCCCTGTGATGTGGAGGCAAGAGGGTTGGGTGTCATGCTCAAGCTCCACCCCTTCCTGGTTGATTTGTCTTCAGGCATGTCATTCTATTTCTCTGAGCCAAGTCCTCACTGCAAAAATCCAGATAGCACCATGTAGAAGGCTGTGGGGTCGAGATGAAGTATTAAATGTGGAAGTGCCTGGTGGGAGGTAATCCATATCATTTTTATGTGTGGAGTGAACATAAGTTTCCTTTGTCCTTTGAAGGTTTGCTTTGGTTCTGTATCCTTGATTGAGTGGTCTTGCCTTTTTCTCTTCCATCACATCCTCTTTGTGGAGTGGTGGGCTGCAGACCCAGAGGGCCTCCACGTCAATGGAGGTTCAGATGAGAAAAGGTCTTTTCTAAGGTCCCAGTGTTTCAGCCTTAACTCCTTTACATTTGCATTTGACACAAGGCAGGAAGGGAATGTATGTAGGGGTTGCCTGGTTGGCATGCATAGATTCCATGGATGGAGAGGTTGCCCACATGCTTCCTTTTCTCCCGGTTCATTGAACTTCAGAAATCTGAAGTTCAGGTTTCACCCTGCGTCCCTTTCACCCCTCCCCCACCTCATTGCCCAAGGCCGGCCACCAGGGCCCAGAGGTCCCCGAACCAGGATGTACAGCTCACCTTCCCTCCCTGCCCCATATGATGGATGAAGGCATGGCACCTGCTGCATACACCTCATTAGGTCCTGTGGGAGAGGGGAAAGGGCAGACTTGGGGAAAAAGAAGGCTTTTTTGGAAAGGGTTAATGCCATTCACCTCCTGTAAATAGAACATGCGTTTGCTCTGGCCATCTTCCAATTGCTGGGCAGTTCCCTGAGTGCCCTGATGTTCTTCCCCTCCTTTGTGAAGGCTCCTGTAGGCAGAAAGAAGCCCAAACATCTAGAGGAAGGGGAGCAGGTAAGAGGCAGGAGGCTTCATATGTGGCTCTCCTGCCCTGTATGGGCCAAGGTAGAGTTGAGGGTGTGGCGTGGGTTGCTGCTTCTCCAGTCTGGGATTCCCAAACTCATTTGTTTAGTCTTCACTGAGCTACTGAGCTGCTGCTGCTAAGTCGCTTCAGTCGTATCCGACTCTGTGCAACCCCATAGATGGCAGCCCATCAGGCTCCCCCATCCCTGGGATCCTCCAAGCAAGAACACTGGAGTGGGTTGCCATTTCCTTCTCCAATGCATGAAANTGTGGCGTGGGTTGCTGCTTCTCCAGTCTGGGATTCCCAAACTCATTTGTTTAGTCTTCACTGAGCTACTGAGCTGCTGCTGCTAAGTCGCTTCAGTCGTATCCGACTCTGTGCAACCCCATAGATGGCAGCCCATCAGGCTCCCCCATCCCTGGGATCCTCCAAGCAAGAACACTGGAGTGGGTTGCCATTTCCTTCTCCAATGCATGAAAGTGAAAAGTGAAAGTTAAGTGGCTCAGTTGTGTCCAACTCCCAGCGACCCCATGGACTGCAGCCCACCGGGCTCCTCTGTCCATGGGATTTGCCAGGCAAGAGTACTGGAGTGGGGTGCCTTTGCCTTCTCCGAGCTACTGAGCTACTGAGTCTCTATTATGTGGTAGCTGTTGCAGACAGAATAATAAAACAGACATGTCTGGTCACTGCCTTCATGAAACTTAGAGTCTAGTGAGAAAGACAACATAAAGAATGGGCCTGGAGGACTACTGGGTGGAGGAAAGGGCACTCTGGAGGGGGCAGCAGCTACCAGATCTAAAGGGTGAGCAGGAATGAGCCATGGGTAGGAAAGCCTGGGGGTGTTCTGTGGGCTCGAGGCTGACAGATGCCCCAGTGTTAGGACAGTCACCAGGGCCATGCTGGCTGTTAAGGATATTGTTCTCAGGACAGTGTGAAGCCCCTGAGGGTTCTGAGCAGCACACTGACGGGACCTGACTTACATTTCAAGAAAATTCACTGGGTCCTCGCCCTTCAGTATTGACTGTGGGAGGCCAAGCATGGAAACAGACACCAGGAAAGCCACTCAGTGAGATGCTGGCAGCAACAACAGATGGAGGGAAAGGGACAAATTTAATAGACACTTCTGTAGCCAGAATGGTAGGACTTGCTGGTGGACCAGTGTGGGGAGGAAGAGAACGGGAGAGCCTCCATCCTCACCATCCAGCTTGGGTGGCTGGGTGCGGATGGGGCCACGAAATGGAGATGCAGGAGCATAGGAGGGGTGCAGATGGCAGTGACCTTGGAGACCAGAGAGAGAACAGACCTCCTGCGACACTCTGGAAACATGCCCGAGACGTCCAGAACCCGAAGCTCTTGCTTCTGCTTCAAGACTCAAGCCCAGCCCTGCTTCTGACCCTGCTATTTTGGACCTCCCTTGTCTGCTCGGATCCTCTTCCTTAACTCTTCGGAGTCTGCACAAGAAGTGTCAGCCGTGCATTGTTCGTGTGCTGGCCTGGTGACACAGAAGTCACAGGGCTGTGAAATGGAAGCTGTGGCCCTCCACTGTGTCTGGGTGGCAGTGTGTGTCCACTGGAGCAGATGGGAACGAGAGGTGATGGGGCACGTAGTGGGACAGAGGACAGCGGGGAGGGAGGAAGGTGTAGAAGCGCGGGAACGAGGGCTATGGTGAAAGTGGGGCAGCCGGGGCCAAGGCAGCCACTCCACGTGGGTGGGGCCGATGGCCTGAAACTAAGGGGTTGTGGAATTAGTGGCTGGAAAGGCCTGTGGAAGTAACATAAGTCACCCTCTCAGCTCAGTTCAGTTAAACCAGTTCTAGAATCCTGGCCCCTCCCTTCTAGTCCAGCATCTCTTCAACCACATTTTTAAAAAATAGTTGAATCAGAGATGTAAAGATAATATCTCCAGCCTGTTAGTTGCAACTCTTCATACAGTAATGAAATACTAGGAAAATCCAAGTGTCTTAACAATAAGGAACTGGCAAAGAATAAAATAAAAATATGACTATTAAAATGGTTTTTAAGACTTATAGAATAACACTGGTTAATGCTCATGAGGTACTCAATGTTATATGAAAACAGGATATGAATACTCTATTTTGTGAAAAAGATCTACATGTAAATATAGGTAATAGTATTAGAGTTCTCCAGAGAAACAGAACCCATAGGATGTATGTATACACACATGTGCATGCACGCATATGTGTGTAAATTGAGAGTAAGAGTGAAAGAGATTTATTTTAAGGAACTGGCTCAGGTGGTTGTGGGTGCTGGGAAAAGTCTGCAGGGCGTGCCAGCAGGCTATAGGCCCAGGGAAGAGCTGATGCTGCAGCTTGAGTCTGAGGGGTGTCTGGAGGCAGAATTTCTTTTTCCTCAGGACACCTCTGTCTTCTAAGACGTTCAACTGATTGGATGAGACCCATCCACATAACGGAACTTAATTGGATTTTGATTTAAAAGTTCAGTTCAGTTGCTCAGTCCGACTCTGCGACCCCTATGAGCAGCAGCACACCAGGCCTCCCTGTCCATCACTAGCTCCCGGAGTCCACCCAAACCCATGTCCATTGAGTCAGTGATGCCATCCAACCATCTCTTCCTCTGTCGTCCCCTTCTCGTCCTGCCCCCAATCCCGCCCAGCATCAGAGTCTTTTCCAGTGAGTCAACTCTTTGCATGAGGTGGCCAAGGTATTGGAGTTTCAGCTTCAACATCAGTCCTTCCAAAGGACACCCAAGACTGATCTCCTTTAGGATGGACTGGTTGGATTTCCTTGCAGTCCAAGGGACTCTCAAGAGTCTTCTCCAACACCACAGTTCAAAAGCATCAATTCTTCAGTGCTCAGCTCTCTTCACAGTCCAACTCTCACATCCATACATGACCACTGGAAAAACCATAGCCTTTACTAGACGGACCTTTGTTGGCAAAGTAATGTCTCTGCTTTTTATTATGCTGTCTCGGTTGGTCATAACTTTCCTTCCAAGGAGTAAGCGTCTCTTAATTTCAGGGTGCAATCACCATCTGCAGTGATTTTGGAGCCCCCAAAATAAAGTCTGACACTGTTTCCACTGTTTCCCCATCTATTTTCCCATGAAGTGATGGGACCAGATGCCATGATCTTCATTTTCTGAATGTTGAGCTTTAAGCCAACTTTTTCACTCCCCTCTTTCACTTTCATCAAGAGGCTGTTTAGTTCTTCTTCACTTTCTGCCATAAGGGTGGTGTCATCTGCATATCTGAGGTTATTGATATTTCTCCCAACAATCTTGATTCCAGTTTGTGCTTCCTCGAGCCCAGCGTTTCTCATGGTGTACTCTGCATAGAAGTTAAATAAGTAAGATGACAATGTACAGCCTTGACGTACTCCTTTTCCTATTTGGAACCAGTCTGTTGTTCCATGTCCAGTTCTAACTGTTGCTTCCTGACCTGCATACAGATTGCTCAAGAGGCAGGTCAGGTGGTCTGGTATTCCCATCTCTTTCAGAATTTTCCATAGTTTATTGTGATCCACACAGTCAAAGGCTTTGACGTAGTCAGTAAAGCAGAAATAGATGTTTTTAAAAGTTAATCTTGTCAAAAAACACCTTCAGAACAGCATGTAGACTGGTGTTTGACCAATAACTGACCACAGCCTTGCAAGCTGATGCATAAATTCAACCATCATGGTAACGATGAGGAAGAGCAGAGGGAAGAATGTCCGTGTTAAAGGGATCCTAGGGCATTTATTTATACTTTCCTCTCCCTTCCCCAAGTTTCAATAGTAAACACAGTTTTTAAATTTTAATATATAAAATATAAACAATTAATAAAAGTGTTGTCCTTCCCCATATCAGGAAATAATTCTTTCAGTATCTGAAAGAGAGGTTTGTTTGTTCCAACTCCATGCCCAGTAGTGGGACTGATATTATCTCTTAAATTTACCACCTAAAATTATAGACTAACATGAAGATAACTACATTTCAGTTTAAAAAGTCATCTGTAATCTTACCATGCTATCAGAGTTGTAGTTTTTGTAGTTTTTCTGCTGCATTTCATTTTCATTTTTTTCCCCATGGTGTACATATGTATGCACGGCATTTCACCTTAACTTTTCAAAATTTCTTTAGTGTTCTATTGCATGATAATGATTCATCTAATCCTCTATTGTTGGACATTAATGTCTTTTCTAGTTTTCTGCTATTAGAAACAATTTGGTCCTAAACAGCTTTGTACACTGCTCTTTGCACATGTATCTGATTATGTTCCCTAAAATGAATTCCTAGAAGAGAAATTTCTGGGTCAAAGCATATGTATTTTTACAAAATTTGATCTGAGTACCTAGAATGGATTTATCATAATCCTTGGTCCATACATGCTCATCCTTGGACTATGCATGGCCCATATGTAGTATAATTATTTAAATGATATTTTAAATAACATGAGCCCACTATCCAAAACACAAACTAAGAATTTGACAGTAATCTATGATTCCTTCCATATTCCCACCTCCCTCTA
Source organism: Oreotragus oreotragus (assembly GCA_006410675.1). Taxonomy (NCBI): domain Eukaryota; kingdom Metazoa; phylum Chordata; class Mammalia; order Artiodactyla; family Bovidae; genus Oreotragus; species Oreotragus oreotragus. The sequence continues at coordinate 19,499 of SJYX01004060.1, forward strand.
CAGTCCTCTCAATTCTCTGTTTATTCCCTTGTTTTCTCTTCTATATATTTTATTGTGTCTGTATTGTATTCCTAAAGACATATATTTTTTATTTAGTTGTTTCCAGCTTTCAAAAGGTACCATCCTGTATATAATGTTTTGTGGCTTAGTTTTTGTAATTACTAATGCATATTGAGAGTGAAAAAGTTGGCTTAAAGCTCAACATTCAGAAAACGAAGATCATGGCATCTGGTCCCATCACTCCATGGGAAATAGATGGGGAAACAATGTCAGACTTTATTTTTTTGGGCTCCAAAATCACTGCAGATGGTGAGTGCAGCCATGAAATTAAAAGACGCTTACTCCTGGGAAGAAAAGTTATGACCAACCTAGATAGCATACTGAAAAGCAGAGACATTACTTGACGACTAAGGTCCGTCTAGTCAAGGCTATGGTTTTTCCAGTGGTCATGTATGGATGTGAGAGTTGGACTGTGAAGAAAGGCTGAGCGCCAAAGAATTGATGCTTTTGAACTGTGGTGTTGGAGAAGACTCTTGAGAATCCCTTGGACTGTAAGGAGATCCAACCAATCCATTCTAAAGGAGATCAGTCCTGGGTATTCTTTGGAAGGACTGATGCTAAAGCTGAAACTCCAGTACTTTGGCCACCTCATGCGAAGAGTTGACTCATTGGAAGACTCTGATGCTGGGAGGGATTGGGGGCAGGAGGAGAAGGGGACAACAGAGGATGAGATGGCTGGATGGCATCACAGACTCAATGGACGTGAGTCTGAGTGAACTCCGGGAGTTGGTGATGGACAGGGAGGCCTGGTGTGCTGCATTTCATGGGGTCACAAAGAGTCGGAGACGACAGAGCGACTGAACTGAACTGAGCTGAACGGATTGTTGCACACAACGTTGCTTACTCATGTGTTGTGTTGCTGTAGGGTGTCCCATTGGGTGAAAATACCAGCTAGTGATCCCACTCTCCTGTGATGAGTGTTTGGGTTGTTTCTGGGGCCGTGGTACTGTGAGCAGTGTTGCTGCAAACATTCTGTCATTGATCTCTTTTTATACACATGCAGGATTTTCTCTTGAGTATATAAACCTAAGAGCAGAAGTTAATATTCAACTTTAGGAGACAATTCCAAGATGTTTTTCTGAAGTGGTTGCCTCTCCAATAATGTAGGTGAATCCACATCTTCCCCAACACTTGGTATTATTGGACTGGTACTATCTGTTACTCAAATAGGTATAAAGTGGTCTCTTGATTGCATTTCCCTCATCACCAATGATATAGCTCTGTCTGAATCTACTCAGGCTGCCATAACAAATAACACAGACAGGCTGGCTTAGATATTTATTCCTCCCAGTTCTGGAGGTAGAGAAGTCCAAGATCAAGGTGCTGGCAGATCCAGCTCCTGGTGAAGGCCCTCCTCCTAGTTTACAGATGGCTGCCTTCTTGCTGTCTCTTCATATGGTAGAGAGAGAAATCATTTCTCTCATGTTTCTTCCTATAAGGGCACTAATCCCATTCAGAAAGGGATCTTCCTAATTACCTCCCAGAGTCCTCCAAAGGATTAGAGCCATATTAATTTGGAAGGATACATATTAATACATACATTAATACATAATGCATACCTATTAATTTTGGAAGGATACACACATTCAGTGAATAGTATTTTCTTTTATGGCCATTTTTATTTATCCTGTGAAGTTCCTATTTATACGCTTTGCCTATTTTTCCATTGGGTTGCTTCTGCTCTTCTTATTGATGCTGAGTTCCATACATTTGTGATATTAATTTTTTGTCATTTATGTATGTTTTTTACTTTTAGAGACATATTGAAGTATAATCAATAAACAATAGTTTATAAGTTACAGGTGTACAATATAATGATTCACAATTTTTAAAGGCTATACTTCATTTATAGTTATTATAGAATATTGGCTATATTTTGTGTGTTGCATGGAGATGTCTTTTGATAAAGATAAAATTCTTAATTTTAATATAGCTAAATGTGTTAATCTTAGTCTTCATAGTCATTGATGTTTAAGAAAATCTATTCTTACCCCAAGGTCTAAATGATATTTAGACATATTTTCTACTAAGAAGTTTAAAGTTTTGTTTTTAACATTTAAATCTTTAATCCATCTGGACTTGGTTTCCCAACATGGTGTGAGGGGAAGGTACAATTTCTTCTTTTTCCAGATGGCTAATCAGGTTTTTCAGCTTCATCTATTCCACAGGTCCTTTTCTCTTTGCCGTTCTGACATAACTTCTGTCATATACCTTAGTGTGAGGTTCTGTTTCTGAGATATTCCTCTGGTGGATTTATTTTTCCTTTCACCAATACCACACTGCCTTAATGACCATAGCTTCACACTAAGTGCTGACATAAGGTGGATCAAGTCCTTCCTGTCTACTTTTCATCTCCAGAAGTATCCTGGTTATTCTTGGCTTATTCTTCCAAATCATTTAATAAGTTTTTTTTTTAATCCCTGTTGCAGCTTTGAATGGAATAATATCAAGTCAATAGGTCCATTTGAGGAAGAGTGACATGTGTATACACTGTTAAACTTTCCTATCCATGAATATGGTATATCCCTCTATTTAGTTAAGACTTCTTTAACAGCTGTTAACCAAGTTTTCCTGTGTAAGTTATAAACCTTTTGTTAGATTTCTTCTGAGTTACTTGATATTTTCTATCTGTGGATCTTTTTGCCATGTAGCTCTCCAAGCTGCTTCTGTTTATTTCCTGTTTCCCTCGGCAGACTGTGAGAGGGAGGCAGCTGAGAACTGAACTGGGAGAATGTTTTAGGAATGGAAGTTCTGGTCCAGTTTCTGCTGCTTGAGCAAGCTAGTGAGGAAGTTTTGTTCTGGACCTGTTTGGGAGGATAGCATATGCCCCTCATTAGGGAAGAGGCATGGGTCTACGGGGTGATCCAGGGAGGAGCTGATTAAGGGAGAAGCACCCAGCCAGGAGAGGCTCTGTGAGGAGTAGGAGGGGAGAACTCCCAAGATCCAGGCTTGAGTCTTGACTCTGCAGCTACTGGCATCCTTTCTTTTAAGTTAGGTTAACTCTTTGTCCTACATCCGCAAAGGTGCCCAAGAGTGAAGTTCACTGGAGGAAAGATCTGCATAGAGTTAAAACTATATGAGGAATTTTCTTTGAATCTTTCTTTGAACCAGCTGAGAATGGTGAGCCACTCATGTTGTCAGAGTGTTTGGGACAAACATGCAGCCACAGAGGCAAAGCTGGGCTAAAAATCATCACGGACACATGTTCCCATCCCCTAGAGGCAGCAGTGTGGCTTCTTGGGCCTCAAAGTGACAAGATTTATCCAGGGAGCATAAGTTATAGGGATATGGAACAGTGCCACTTCCGGGGCTTTGAGAAACTGTGGCGCATGTGCTGTGGATCCGTTCTATGGTAGCGTGCTAACAGAGGAGAGGATTGCACTGTTGGTGGAAGCCTAGGGACCTGGAGGATACCCCAGCTTCATTCTAGGGTGGCTCACATGGGGCCCTGCCCCAGCCTGAAATCCTTGCAACGTGCACCTTTAACACGCCTAGCCCCAGCCTGAAATCCTTGCAACATGCACCTTTAACACGCCTATAGCCTTGTTGTAGGCTGGCTGTAATATTCCAACCATTGGGACTCTTGGCCTGATGACACCATGAGGTTTTCAAGTTCCCCTTGGATCCCATGCAAGCTTACCCACTATGCTCGAGGGGGCCACTGCCTGTCTCACAATGTTTAAAGCAAGGTGGGACAGTCTTTCCTGAGTGCGCTGGGGATTCCCTGGATGTCCTTCTCTGAAGGTCTGTAGACAGTACGTAGGGCTGCCTATGTGCAAGAAGCTTCCCCACAAGTAGCCAGAAAAGGCTCCATCTTCACCTGATTTGTGTCCACTCAAAAGGAGGCTGCAGGAGGCTGATAAGTCATAATCCAGAGGCGATGACAGTAGTCTCCATGTCCATTGATTAATGAAAACAGGGCCAGCTGGACACAGAGTAGATGGTTATAAATGGTGCTGTCAGGGAAAAATAATTATTGTATTAATAAGGAAATGTTCAAAACCAGACTTTAAAAAAGAGAACTGGCAACTTAGCATCTTGTGGGTAGTAAGGCAGGCTTGATGGGATGGGGGCCACCTTAGCCCCCCCTCTGCCTTTCCAGATGCCAGCTTCCTCCTTGCCATGGGTGTGCCTGTGCCTGCACCCGGGTGTACTGTGAACTGGCGTGTGTGGATGCCGTAGGCTTGACCTCGCTCTCATGGGATGCGAGAGGGTTCAGCTGGGGTTGTTTGCAGGCATCCGGGACCACTTCCAGCAGGAACAGGGAAAAACGAGCATATCTTATTGTACCTGAAACACTCTATGATATGTACTAAATATTATGACTACTCGGGGCCTTGCAATAATTGATTCACCCACACAGCCATTTAGTCTGCGAGCTGTTCGTTTTACAAATTCTACAATCTTTTAGAAATTCTTTCAGTGCGGAAGATTGCTGCCTGGCCTCAGATTCATTATGGTGATTGAATCCTCTTCAATAGAGAACGGTTTAAAGAGAGCACATGCCCGTGTGTCTCACTCAGAGTGAAGGCACATAGGTTAAAAGCTTGTCTGGGTGGCATAATTCACTGCCGCTATGCCAAACAATCACGTCTTATTGTGACCTTCATAAGATACAAAAAGGCAACAGGATGGAGCTCGGCTTTTTTTAAACCCACTCACAGATTTAGCTTCCCAACATCTGAAGCTTGGAGAATTCCTAATTAAATAACCAATTAATAATGTAGAATAGGAAAAGCTATTTTTTTTCTGAAATGCAAAATCATAATTAATCAGAGTACAAAAAGCTGCCTGTCTTTATATCAGAAAAATATAGACTAGGTATTTAAATATTCCACCACACCTGAACCCTGGCCATCCGTCATTGTTATGACTTAAAACATCTCAGACTAAATTAGGTTTTGTTTGTATAGAGCAGTGAAAGTCAGATGGCTTGAATGACAAAATTAGAACATGCTCAAATCACTGAGACAAAACCGCATAAAGAGAAAGATGTGCAGGCAAAGGGCTGCCAGTATGGAGCAGAAATCTTCCACTAATTTTTTTAAAAAATGAGTTCTTTCCCATTTGCTCGACCAATTGGTGTAAATATAAATTTCTGACCCACAAGCAGACATTCCAGGGGGAAAAAAAAATTATCCCTGCCCCCTTGTTAACTGCCCAAAATAGCAAACGCCGCTCTAGAGAGGTCGCCCCCTCCCTTCCTTCCCCTCCCCGCCAATTTCCCTGCCTCTGGTGCCATTTACCCTCCGCGGCACCGCCGCCCACCGCTCCCGCCCAGCCCGCGCCGCTCCGCCCACCAATTATTGTCGGGGAGACGGGCAGGAGCCACTAATGATCTAAGTTCTCCCCCACCCTCCGCACTTTGCACCTCTCGGCACATTTATATTTTAAAAGAAAAGCTGGCTTTTAGAGTTTGTGCCACCTCCACAATTTATACTTTGCCCATGAAATACCAGACCCGGGAGTAAATTTTCCAAGGAAGAAACGTATAAAAAACGCTTCCCTAGATTGACGAGGCGAGCGGCCTGGGGAGGGGAGCCGGGGCTTGGCAGGTGCTGCGGGCCCAGGTGCCCCTGGGTTCCCAGGAGCCAAGCGAGTCCGGCCCTGCATCCTGAACACGCGGGCATTTGCCTTCAAGCTTTTGCTCCCGCTGCTTTCTTCTCAGGGGAGTGCACGTTTGAAACTCGTCTGATGTTCGAGGTGGCGCCACCTCTCAGCTCCTTGAGGACACCCTCCTGGCGCCCGCACCCCACCTTCTGCTTCCGGTTGGTGGGTGTGGACCCTGCCCAGGCCTTCAGCTCCCCGACCCTGGTCCTGCAGGGGCCACCCTGCGCCCCAGCCGAGGAGGGCGTGGTCGGCCACGGTGGGCAGGGGCACCGGCCTTCTCGCGCGGGTTTCAGAGCGACCTTCGCCTGGGCCCCAGATGCCACCAGCCTCTGTCCGAGCCACCGCCACAAATCTCCTCTAACATATAATTTGCTGTTATCACAGCAATAAATAATTTTTGGTGACAGTTTTACTGTGAGACTTTGTGCGGTGTTTTTTTTTTTTTTTTTAATTGACAAAACCGCTGTGAATCAACATACATGAACACAATAAAACTGTGAGAAATATCTGCATTACGGCTGAGGTTTTGTCGATGGGGCAGCGCATCGATCTCGGCTCCTCTTTGGGGCTGTTTGTGGAGTTCAGCGCGCAGGTTTCAGAACTATCCGCTCAGGGGCCGCCCACGCCCAGCGCCCCAACCAAGCCCCTTGCGAACCCCTCCTTGTGGGGAACCGCAGCGGCCTGGGGGCAAAGGAGGAGGAGCCAGAGGCTGGAGGGGGCTCGCTCTCTCACTCATTCCTTCCAGCCTCATTCATTCGGGCGCTGTGAACTGGGCCCCCGGCGACCCGGGGCGCTGGCCTTCCATCTGGGGGAGGGGCGGATCCGCCGACAGGTCCCCTCCCTGCGGGGGCAGGGAGATGCTCCCTCACTGGCCCACCTCAGCCCCTGGCTGGGTGCCTCTGGGGGGGCTGGAGGGCAGATGTTATACAAGCGAGGGACCCCTACCAGGAGGCTTCCTGCAGGAGCCACGTCTGAGCCGAGAGCAGGGCAGGGGCGTGGCCAGGACAGGAGCCCAGAGCCGTCCTGGCAGGCGGAGCAGCTGGGAGGGAGCCCAGTGCATTCGAGGAACTGAGAGGAAGGGCGAGAGACAGGGAGGGGGCTGGGGTGAGAGGACGCAGAGGGTGCCGCGGGAGGGCCCCCAGAGCAGAGGCCTGGGAGGGAGTCCGCGTGGGGCGGCGGGGTCCGCCGGCCTCCAGGGAGGCTCGGAGCTCACTCAGCCACCCTGACATGGTGTCCCGTCCCTCTGCCACCTCCGCTCAGCTGCCCTCTGCGGTTACCATGGGTGTGTTGCCTCCAGAACCCCTACAGGCTCCGGCCCTCCATCGCCCCCACCTGGACCCAGCCCTTGGCTCCTTCGGTGGGCGACCCAGCAGAACTGGCTCCACACTCCTGAAGGCATGTGCTTCTCCAAAGTCAGAGGCCCCGTCCTGCGCCTTGGCAGGGCCTGTGATCAGCCCTGAGGTCTGCCCACACCTGCCCAGCAGGCAGGGGGCTTTCCATACCCGCCTTCCCCACCGTCTTGCCACCCCTGCACTGGGGTTGCCACCTCGCCAACTGCCCCATCCAAATCCCACCCTCTGTGGAGGCCCCGCAGCACCGATGCCCCCAGCAAGCCTCCTGGGGTTGTGCTGCTGCATGGCAGCCCCCAGTCTCCCTGTCCTTCTCTCCAGGAGCTTGTCCCCTGGCTTGGGAGAATGGGCTCCTCGCTCACTAACATTCAGGATTCCTTGGTTGTCGGCTCCAAACTTTGGCTCAGCCTCTTGGGGGGCAGGGAACTGGACTAGCAGTCATAGATTTGAGTGCCTTCAGGGCCAGGCACCCGCAGAGGGCCTGGAGGCAGCGGGTGTGAAGCCCTGCCTGCCTGGGGCCGTCCAATCTGCTTCTTCCCTTCAGCCTCTTTCAGTGACTGGGCTTGCCAAACTGAAGGTATCTGTCCATTCTTGTCCCCAGTGTAGTGAGGGAAATGGAGCCCACCCCGGCCTGGAGGTCTGAGCCAGGGGCCAGCCGGAGGCAGGAAAGAGTCTCCCACTCCTGGGGTCCTTGCCAAGTGCCAGGAGACGGCAGAGCTCAGGCTTCTCACCCTCGGGGGGCGGGGGGAGGGCACCTCTCACCACCCCCGCCAGAAGCCCTTTGAGCCCTTGTGTAAATCACCTGCTCCCCTCTCCCCCCGTGTCTCACGTGGGTTCCTTTCCTTTCCTTCCGGTGGTGATCACTGTCCAGCTCAGTGGTTTACTTGTTTGAGGGCTGTGTCCCTCCACGCCAGCTCTGGGCTCCTGAAAGCAGGGACCGGGGGCTTCCCTGTGGGAAAGTCAGGGGCAACCTGCAATGTCATCGGAGGGAGGGACTTGTAGTGGTGGCATTCGCTTGACAAAGTGAGAGAGTCCCGTGCCCTTAACAGAGAGTAGTGCTATTGGAGACCACAGGTGGCTCGCGTCTCTCCGCCTGTCCCAGCACCCAGGACTACGCTGGCCCTGGGCGAGCAGTCTCCTCAGCACCCAGGGCTACGCTGGCCCTGGACGAGCTCCTCAAGCACCCCAGCTATGCTTACCAAAGGGCAAGCACTTCTTTCAGTGCAGGTCAGTTGATCACCCCACATTCGGGGAGTGGCTGGCCCTTCCCTGGTCCCCAGTACCTTTACCAGGGTCCCCTGGCCTACTGGAGGTGGCCGGAAAGCAGGGTTTCGTTTTAAGGGTGATTTCCTCACCCCCATGGGCTGCCCTGCCAAGCACCACCCCCCGCCCCCCGGTGGCACCTGCCCACGCGGCACCTGCCCAGGGCAGCCGGCTGTGCCCCCGCCACCCTCCTGACGTCAGCTGAGGGGATGCTGCTTCCTCTGCTGCATGATGCTCAAAAGAGTAGGCAAAAGGCAGGTGTCCAATTGCTGCTGGTGAGGGAGAGAAATAATTTGGTTTCTAAATCAGGACTCAGCACCAGGGCCAGACACTGGAAGGGAGCCTCTCGGCTCAAGGGCGGATGATCCTACACACGGGTGATGGCCTAGGACCCCCAGGGACATTGGAGGCTCCCCTCGGCCCTGACTCTGGGTGCTGAAAGCCCTGAGAACAAGCCATCTGAAAATTAGGATTCTGTGTCGGCCTGTCAATCCCCAGAAGCACACAGCCTTTCATTAAAATCCGCCTGACATTTCTGTTATGCTCAGAAATCCCGAAGATATGCCAAGTGCCTGCTATTTGCCATCACATCCGCCTGGGAAGCTGTGGGCCGCCAAGCCCATTGTGCTGAAATGCCCCCCAGGAGGCGGGCAGCCGGCTGTGCAGGCCACTGGCAGGGAGCACGATTGGGCTGTTCCAGGGGGGCTGCCCGACAGCACAGCTGGGGACAGTAGGCCCTGGGTTCATGCTCTCCGGGGACACGATGGCTCCTCTAAGCTCATAGTCCATGAGGGGTTCTGAGTGCAGGGAGATGCCTACCAGGCCAGTGAGGGAGGCCACTGCTGCAGCCCCGCCAGCCTGCAGGGAGCCTTCCTCCTCCGTGCCAGGCCTGGCGACAGGTGACAGGGCAGCCGGGGCAGACAGAGGAGGCAGGCAGTGCTGTCGATATTGGGCATTGACCTGGGTGTCTCCGAGGAAGGTCCTGTCATTTGGCCAGCGTGCCAGGAGTAAATGTGCCCGAAAGGTCACAGAGACCACAGAATGTGTGATATGGAAATGCCTCCATCCCGAGAAGGCTGGGGCAAGCCTTGGGAAGTGAGGGAAGGCCCGCACTGTAGAGTTGGATGCTGTGGCCACATCTCAGCTCTGAAGCTGTGCTGCGAGGTGGGGGACAAACCAGACTCCTGCGTGGAAGTATACGGGTAGCAGGAGGCTGGAATGCTGGGCAGAGCTGTGGACTTCATTGTGTAGTTCATGGAGGAAGTGAAAGAGAGCAAGGCTCCTGAAGAGGAGCCTGGCTGAGTTCATTGACTCCCTCCCTCCATTCATTCATCCATCCATCCCTCCATTCAGCTCTCTATCCACCCAGCCATCCTTCCCTCCCTCCCTCCCTCCGTCCCGAGAGTCTGCTCGCAAGGATGTGGCTTTCTGAGGGTCTTGGTGAGTGGGAACCAGGGGCCGAAGAACAGCCAAGACTGCTTTTCACTTTTGTCACTCCTCTCCAGCCGGGAGAGTGGACGTGTGTGGTCTGAGGCTTGTGCTGCGAGGCAGGCACCGCGTCCATCTCATCAGCTGCCAGGAGAGTGGGTCTCACATCTCAGCTGACCGATGAGCTGGGGCCATAGGGAAAGCAAGAACCCCAAATCTGAGCGGGCTGGATGGGCAGAGCAGGGAGCAGAGGTTCCCAGTTAGTCCTCACTCAGCACATTCTCCTGATGGCTCAGGCGGGTGTGTCCCTGAGACGGTGGACAGAGGGCAGACGTTTATTAGGCAGCGCCTCTGTGTCAGATGCTGAAAATACAGTGGTGAGCAAGTAAGGCCCAGTCCCACCTGCTGAAAGCAAGGGCGAAAAACAGCAGTAACAATCATCCACGTCTGGTTCTGCCCTGCACCGTGCCTGGCTCATTGGCAAACGCCCAGGAAGAGAATGAGGGAAAGAACAAGGGATGCCGCCCCCACCCCCAGTGGGTAAGGGGGATAAGCCCCCAGTGGGTAAGGGGGATAAGCAGCCTCTCCTGGCCTCCCTGTGTAACAGGTTGAACCACTTCCTTATTTAGAAATAGGGTCGTGGGAGATTTCATTAGTTAAGATGAGGTCATACTAGAGTTGTTGTAGTTCAGTTGCTAAGTTTTGTCTGACTCTTTGTGACCCTGTGGACGGTAGCATGCCAATTTCCTCTGACCGCCGCTCTCTCCCAGGGTTTGTTCAAGTTCATGTCCATTGAGTCGGTGATGTTATCTAACCACCTCATCCTCTATTGCTGCCTTTTCCTTTTGCCTTCAGTCTTTCCCAGCATCAAGGTCTTTTCCAGTGAGTAAGCTCTTTGCATCAAGTGGCCAAAGTATTGGAGCTTCAGCTTCAGCGTCAGTCCTTCCAATAAATATTCAGGGTTGATTTCCGTTAGGATTGACTGGTATGATCTCCTTGCTAACCGAAGGACACTCAAGAGTCTTCTCCAGCCCCATAGTTCGAAAGCATCAATTCTTCAGTGCTCAGCCTTGTTTCACATCCCCCAAGACTACTGGAAAAACTCTCACGTCCATAGCTTTGAGTATATGGACTTTTGTGGGCAAAGTAAGTGTCTCTGCTTTTGAATACACTAAGTTTGTCATAGCTTTCTTTCCAAGGAGCAAGAGTCTTTTAATTTCATGGTTGCAGTCTCCATCCACAGTGATTTTGAAGCCCAAGAAAATAAAATCTGGCACTGCTTCCACTTTTTCCCCTTCTGTTCACCACAACGTGATGGGACTGGATGCCACGATCTTAGTTTTTTTGAATGTTGAGTTTCAAGCCAGATTTTTCACTTTCCTCTTTCACCTTCATCAAGAGGCTCTTTAGTTCCTCTTCACTTTCTGCCATTAGAGTGGTATCATCTGCATATCTGAGGTTGTTGATATTTCTCCTGGCAATCTTCATTCCAGCTTATAATTCATCCAGCCCAGCATTTCACATGATGTACTATGCCTATAAGTTAAGTAAGCAGGGTGACAATATACAGCCTTGTCGTGCTCGTTTGGGCCCTAATCTAATATGGCTGATGTCCTTACAGAAAGGGGAAATCTGGACATAGATACTCATGCAGGGAAGACGGAGTGAAGAGACACAGGAAGAAGACAGCACCTACCAGCCAAGGAGAGGGGCCTGGAACAGATCCTTCCCTCACAGTCCTCAGAAGAATCCACCGTGACCCCTAACTTCTGAGCCTCCAGAACTGTGAGATAGTAACATGTCTGCTGTTTAAGCCATGAAGCCTGGAATGCTTTGTGAGGGCACCTCAGGAAGCTGTCTAGGTTTATCAGTGATGTGCCATCTGGGGTCTGCACCTGGAGCCCTCAGGGGCACCCATAGCCAGGGGCTGGTGGGTGCGGGTGGCATTATCTGTGCCCCAGGTCAGGGAGGGCTCAAACATGGGTCTCCCTTCTCCTCTCAATGGTCTGCAAGGGCCTCTGGCTGCTCCTCTGCTCTGGGCTCTGGTGGCCCAGGGGCCCTTCTGAGGCTACCCAGGGGCAGGCCAAGCCCACTGTAGTCCACCTAGGGCATCTCTGGTGGGAATTATCAGGGCTGAGTGGCAACCATGGGAAGCGACATTGGCTTCTCCCTTAATAAATGTCAGCCACGCTGCCCTGCTATTTTCTAGGACATCCCAAGCAGTTTGCAACTCTAGACATTTTGCCTGCTCTCCCTGGCCTGACGTTCTTTCCTGAGCCTGTTGAATCACCAGCTGGGCCTCAGCCTCACCTTCTCCTAGAAGCCCTCCTTGCCTGCCCAGGCAAGCCAGCCTTGTCCTCTGGTTTTCTCTGATGGCTTTGTTTCATTGCAGGTGCGCTGGGTCAAGCATTCCACTTGTCGTGTCTGCTACCATACCTTGGTATTCAGATGGCATTGTGCATATAACAAATCCTTAATAAATGCTTGAGGAAGGATGGATAGATGGACAGACAGAAGATGGATGGGCGCTTCTCCTGGGTGGAGCAGAGAGACCATCTGGGATTTGGGTGCTACTCAGCAAGCTGCTTTTCTCAAGGCCCAGTGCAGGGCAAGAATTCAGGGGGGAAAGGAGCAGAGGTGTGGGCCATCCAACCCCATGCCCTGAGCCCCCGAGTCCCCAGGGGCCCCGGGCAGACACCTGAAGGGCTGGCCAGCAGCCCCGGGACCTGTGTGAGAGCCCTGCTCCATTCGAGGTCCATTGGCTCCTCTGAGGGGCAGCCAACTCTGGGAAGAGGCAAAGGAGGAGCATCCCCTAAGGTTTCAGAGAAAGCAGGGCACCCTGACCCCCACTCATGCCCTCTGTGTGCCCTGAGTGAGGCAATGTACTTCTCTGAGTGGGCTCCCGGGAGACCTGGCATGGCTGTGGCCACAGCTCGTGTCCAGAGGGGCTTGGGGAATGTGTCCAGCTCTGAGGAAAGGGAGGGTTGGGTTCCCTGTGTCTGGCCTGCTGAGGAGCACCCTTCATCCGGCCCCTCACTCATACGCTCGCATGACAGCCTGAGACCCCGGGCTTGACCCCCACTCCCGCCCCCCAACCTGGATCAGGCAGGGAGGACTGAGGTTGGCGCCGGCCTTGGTTCAGCAGTGAGAGTGTCACCCAGGGGAACTTGTGTGACAAGTGTGGAGGGACGATGGCCCATCTGGGAGGGGGTCCAGGTGGCCCCTGGGCTCCTGCCTGGAGCTGCTGCTTCTTGGCCTAGAGGGGCTGCTCTGAAGAGGGACTCCAGGCAGTGGGGACAGGCCGAGCACCCCATTTTGGAAGGCAATGTACTGCTCTCCGTCAGGCAAGCACCGCCCCCCCCCACTCCTCATCCCTAACGGCCTCCAAGGCTGCAGGAAAAGCCCGCTCTGGTCTGTGTTTATTTTTGGAGTTTTAACTGGTTGGACAAGGAAGTGAGCCTTGTTAAAAGGGATTTATCTGTGGGTCACAGTGAGTTTGAGGGGCTTAGGAGGAAAGAAAGGGAAGGGCTTTTCCCCTTCATCTTCCCCAAAGCGGGGCCCCTTGCTCACAAAGACTCAGGCCCCAGGGCAGGGGCCTCAGTGCCAGCCCAGCTGGAGGGAGCGCCTCAATAGGGAAGAGCTTAAGTCATTTATGGGAACCAGAAAGGGGTTTCTTAGTATCGAAAAGAAAGGCCTTCCCAAGCCCGGCAGTGCCACGGGCTGGGCAGAGACATTTCCTGGGCTGCCTTCCTCAGCTGCTCCAGGGGCGTGTGGCCCTTCTGCCCTCTGGTGCCTGGGGCAGTGCGGGCTTCAGGGCCGGGGGCGCACCCAGGACCCCCTTCCCTTCACTCAGCTACCACGGGGATACCAGCCATCGTGGGCTTGATCGGCAGCCCTCTGTGGAGAAGGGGTCAGAGGCAGGCCACCCTCTGGGTCTGTGCTCTCAGCACGGGAAGGTGTTCCGTGGCTGGGGGCCTGCTTCTTTCTCAGGGTGCCCTGTCCTCTTTCTCTGAGACCAAAGCTGGGTCCCCTCTGTCCACCTGCCACGTGGGGTCCCAGAGGGCTGCGACCCCTCTCTGAGGGAGGTGAGGTGTGGGGGAGCCCACCTCCTTCCCGTGAGTGTGTTGCAGCTACTTAGTCACTCAGAGTGGCTCCTCCAACCCCCTCCACGCAGCCGGAGTCCCAGGATACCCTTTCACCAGGGCAGAAGGCGTTCGTGGAGTCGCCCTGGCCTCCTGGGGAGTTTTATTACTATGGGAAACAGCCAAAGTGGTGAGGAGTGGTGATGGTGGGAGGGGGGTCCATCATCTCCTGCAAGCAGATAAAATAGAAACAACTAAATAAAGCACCCTTGCTGCTCAAGGGAAAAATTCTGCTTGTCAATTATGATTTATGAGCGATTGCCAAACAGGGAGCTGGCCTGCCTGTCTCGAGGCCTGTTTCTGCCTTCCCCCTACTTGGTGGGCGAGGCTGGGGATGGCTTCGCGCTCCTGGGAGAAGGTGGGTCCTGTGACAGCACTGGCTGTTAACCCCTTGGTGCTTGCATGTCCAGTGCCCAGCTGCTAGAGGGAAGGGAGGGGCCCTGTGACCCCACTTTGGCACCGAGGTGGGGAGGGCATATGGATGGCGGCCACTGGCAAGGTGCCCACGCCAGGCTCTGGCTTCGGTCCCAGCATGAGCTCCGGCCGGCGGCGGGTAAGCTCTCTAGCCCTCTCTGCCCTATATAGTCCCTGGCAGAGCTGCCCCCAGTCCTCCCCGGCTCCCTGTGGAGGGGCACCAGGCTGTCCTCGCCTGCGACTGCTCAGGCCAGATGGTGGGTATTTCCAGGCCACAGAGTCCTCTGACCTTTGAACAGTTGCTGCCGAATTTCAATAATGAAAGGACCTCTTTTGAATACGTACAAATGAGACGTTATATTTCCATACATTTTATTTCTAGCCTCATCTGCGAATCTAATATTGACCCGGAGTTATCTGTGATGGGGAAGTTATTAATTCTGACAGATATAAGGGAGAAGCTAATATTCGCCTTTTACAAACACCTAATATTAATCTCGGGTGCTGTAAACGAGAGCCGCACGCCGGCATGGGGGAGATGACACCAGCTCGGAATTTGATAATGAAAAATGGGCAAGTTTAATTTCAGGGAATGGATAAAAACGTTTGCCCGCTGCGAGGTAAGCGGCACGTGAGGCCCCGGTGGGATTCCCAGTGGACAGAGCAGAGGCCTGGGAAGTGGCCAGCCTGCCCACAGGCCCGGGAGCCTGGGATCCGGAGCGCCGCCAGCCAGGGGTGGGCCCCGGCCTCCCAGGTGTCTGAGGGAGGCCAGCCCGGAGCCGCAGCCTCTCCTGCCACTGCCCACACCTTCAGGAGCAGCTTCTGGACAAGCCTCCACTGCCTCACCCTCTGACGGTCCCAACGTCCCTGTGGCTGTTGCCTGACCAGGGGTGCATTCTTCCCCCGCGGCAGACTCGAGAGATGGGGAATGGAACAGCGGAGAAGCCAGGAGACTCTCTGGCCTGGGAGCCTGGGCCCCAGCCCTGCGGCAGCTGCCCCCTCTGGTGCGCCCTTGCCCTCAGGGGCCTGCCTGCTCTGCTGCCCCTCACCGCGCCCCCAGCGTCCCCTCCGTTTGCTGCTGGGCTCAGCCGATGTCTTCTTTCCTGCGCTTTCCGTGGCCCCCCCTGCTCTGTACCCCCAACCCTGCTCCTCTGCCTCCTCCTGCAGATCTCAGCCTGGAGCCGCTCCCTGGGGGAGGCGCGCCTGATGCCTCGCACAGCCAGGCCCGCTTTGGTAGCTCCCGTACTGTTAGGGGGGCTTCCCTGGCAGCCCAGCTGGTAAAGAACCCACCTGCAATGTAGGAGGGCCCAGTGTGAATCCTGGGTTGGGAAGATCCGCTGGAGAAGGCATAGGTTGCTGCTGCTGCTGCTGCTAAGTCACTTCAGTCGTGTCAGACTCTGTGTGACCCCATAGACGGCAGCCCACCAGGCTCCCCCATCCCTGGGATTCTCCAGGCAAGAATACTGGAGCGGGTTGCCATTTCCTTCTCCAATGCATGAAAGAGAAAAGTGAAAGTGAAGTCGCTCAGTCTGTCCGACTGTTAGCGACCCCATGGACTGCAGCCCACCAGGCTCCTCCGTCCATTGGATTTTCCAGGCAAGAGTACTGGGGTGGGGTGCCATTGCCTTCCCCGAGGCATAGACTACCCAAGCCCACTCTTGGGCTTCCCTGGTGTCTCAGCTGGTAAAGAATCGACTTGCCTGGGGGAGACCTGGGTCTGATTCCAGGATTGGAAAGACCTCTGGAGAAAGGAACAGCTCCCACTCCAGTTTTCTGGCCTGGAGAATCCCATGGCCTGTGTAGGGTCGGAAAGAGTCGGACACCACTGAGTGACTTTAAGAGTTGATGACTTTCACTATCATGCTGTTAAGCGTTGAATTTCCCGCTTCCCCATTCTTACGTGGGAGTCCTAACCCCTACTACCCCAGAATATGACGTCATTTGGAAACAAGGTCATTGCAGCGGTGATTAGTTACGATGCGGTCACACTGGCGCAGGCGAGCCGCTGACCCAGTGCCCTGGTGTCCTTATGGACAGGGGATATTTGGACGTGGGGGGAACGCCAGTGACATGGGGACAGACACTGAGCTGGCGTCTCCACGAGCTAAGGGACAGAGACAGCCAGTGAACCTCCAGGAGCTCAGGGAGAGGCTGGGACAGAGCCTCTACAGAGCCCTCAGGAGGGACCAGCCTACCGTCACCCTGGCCCTGGGACTTGTGGCTCCCAGAGCCGGGGAGAATGTGTGCATGAGCCCCTGCCTGTGGAGCTTCCTTATGGCAGATGACAAACCAAAAACGCGTGCACCTCCTTTGTGGCTTAGCCAACACACACCGTTTTACAGGGAGGTGTGACTCTCCCGTGAGCTCTATGGTGGGGGAGATGATTCTGTCCCCCGCTGAGTACCCGATGAAGTCTCTGCGCTGGGCATGTCGCCCAGCACGTTGTAGGCGCCCGAAGAGTAGCTGTTGGACAGATGACTACGTTCCTTGTCATCTCTGCCGGAAATATAGCCATCAGCGTTCACTGGATTCTTCCTGTTTGCTCCAGATAGTGCCAGAGTTGGGTGTGTACACAGGACATACCGTAACAGCCGCCCCAAGCTGACCCAATGGCAAGTTCTTTGAATTTCCACAGGCCTTGTGGGCGCTGGGAGTCTGGCGAGGTGGAGGCTGTGTCAGGGCTGTGTCCTCCCGCCCGGAGCCTCCCTCATTCCCCCTCTGTGCTACACTGTCCTCCTCCCGCCACACCTGCTCGCCCTGCCCCCCACACATGCAGACGTGTGAGCACACACGTGACAGGGTACTCACAAAGCGTGTTCCACACACAGGACGCACATGCGCACACACTCGCGACGCCCTGTGTTCTGAGCAGACCCCAAGGAAGCCCTGGCTGTGTGGCTCTGCTAGCACAGGACGACAGGGTCCTGACTGCTCCTCGTGGTTGCGGTTCTCAAAGAGCCCTTTGAGAATCCGCAGGCAAGCCAGGTGGTCTTGATGAGTGTGAGGGTGTGAGTGTGCACTTGTGAGTGCATGTGTGGTTGTGCACGCACACAGCAGGGAGCATGGAAGTCCAAGCAGCCACGGTCACCTGCATCGTCTGGTCTGTCCCGGCCGCGTTCGTGCTTGGCCTCCATGTGCATAAGCTGTCCCTTCCCGTCTTCTGTGTGGTTGGTGATAAAGGTGAACTGGGGGAGGATGGATGTCCTTTGGTGACCTCTCCACACTTGGAGCCATGCCGCCACCATTCCCCGGTATTGGCATTCCCAGCAAGGCCGGACTCCTGGCCAGAGGTTCCCACAGGTCCCACCCAAGAGAGCCTGGCCCATCTCGGGCTGGGTCCACTCAAGCCAGCCAGTTTCCCTGTGGGGAGTCACTATGGTGACAAGTCGCTATGGCCCCATCTGCCCTTCTCCAGCAGAGAGCACTGACCGGCCATCCAGTGGCCTCTCGCCCGACCTTCGTGAGCCGAGGCTGTGTTTATTGTCAGAAAGATGACTAAGAAATCCCCGACATATCGTATCATCAGCATTATGATCGGAGAAGCAACACCTACAAAATCTATTATTCATTAAGTGTAACCAATATATAATTTAAAACAGTGGGTTTTGTCAAATAATGTTAGGTCAGCATAATTTTCTGCCTATTACTAATATCTATAACATCTTTGCCTTAGTCAGCTCTATTTAAATATGCAATCATTTACAGCTTTTGAGAATATTTCTGTGCACTCCCAATTTCCAATATTCAACTACGACAAATTTTATGCTGACATCAATAGCAAACTATTAAAGACAGTATTTCATTATTGGTTTTTCATCCCAAAAGTTATTTACAATTATATACTAAGCACTAATATTAAAGGAAACCATTTAAATGAGGTGCTATCTACTTTAACAATATGTCTGTCACAGAATGAGATTGTGTTTAAAGATTTTATCAAGAAATGGTTGTTTGCTGAGGTTATGTTTTGTCCATGAAATATGCATTTCATATCTCTTTCATTTCATTAACATAATTTAATTTGTGCTTTGCATTTTGTGCATAATACATATTTGATTTACAAAACAAATATTTCCATTAGAAAATGAATTTCATGCAGGCAAAAAAGCAGAACCAAATGATGTATTGAAGGAAAATAAGAAGAAATGAAATGCATTTTCTCAGTCTATTAAAAAATCTATGGCATTGACAGAAAGTGCACTTAGTGCTACATTTAAAAAATAGCACATATGTCAATGTATTAACAAATAGAATTGGAAATACAAATATTTCCCTATATCAAGCCAAGAATCTCTTTATTTTAATTGAGTTGATTTAAAAGCCCAACTACAATTTAATTTTTATTTCATGATGTGATGCTGGGGCTGGTACAGTCGGAGCTGTGTGGGGTTGGCGGTTGATGGAAGAAGATAGTTGACCTTAAAAATGGCTTTTATTGACAATGGAGAGACATGGTTGAATAGGAAGCGAAGGGGAAGCAGGCCCTTTGTGATCTGGGAGCAGGGTGGGGAGAGTGAGGCTGGCAGGCTTGGGAGCAGCTCCTTGCTCAGTTGCTCCCTGTTGCCCCTTTCTGGCTCCTCTCTCCTCTGCACCCCTCATACCTTGCCCCCTCCCAGACTGTGGGGCTGGTTGGGGTCCCAGGAGGTGAGGAACATGAGTGTTTGAGTCTTGGCTGGCCCACACATGAGACAGAGGCTCTGAAATTAGGGGAGCGGGGGATCTTGGAGTGGGGCTCCTGCTCTGCAGGCCAGCCAGCCACTGAGGCCCTTCTCACCAGAAGTGTGGCCCAGGGTATGCACGCCCCCATCAGTGCCCCGACAACATTATTAGAGGTGATGTACTCGATCAACAGTGTGAATTCAATGATGAAAAGACTCAGGAAGAGGTCAGGACTCCCAACTCAGGGATCCCCAGCTCCCATTCAGCTCAGTGGAAACTGAGGGGTGCTGATCCTGCAGGAGAGCTGCGGGCAGGGGGACCTTCAGGACAGACTATTGGAGTCCAGCGAGGCTGAGAGGTGGCAGCATTGAACAGTGAGTGTGTAGCCAAGTTGTCTACACGGGCCACTGCCCTCTGTTCCTATTCCCCCATCGGAAAGCTATTTTCCGATCCATACCCCACTCACACCCACCACGGCTGCCCCACCTGCAGAAGGAGGACGCAGACACTGTCCTGGCAGCTGCTGGGATGATGAAACAGAGTGGCAGAGACCTCAGGTACAAGGCTGAGGTCTCTTCAGAAGGGAGCCAAGGGCTAGGCTTGTATGTGATTGCAGCTTTTTTGAGGGCTGCCTGGGCCTCGTGTGGCCTCCCCTTATGTGTGCAGTGGGGGGGGTGGTCCCGGGGCTCCAAGTGGGGCTGTTGCCACAGTTACGCAGGTTGCACACTGAACCACAATAGCGATGCTGTTTGTGTAGAAGAGTATAGGGTGCCTCCAGGTGTCACCCAGTATGGCAGCCCTGGGGCTGAGCCACACCACACCGTCAGTGGCAAGGGCACACACATACATTTACACTCTGACGTACTCACACATGCTCCCACTTGCTCTACTTACGCACACTCACAACACACATTCTCACCATTATAATCACAGTCACCCATATGCACACATATGCATACAGCACTCACACTCTCTCACACAATCCGGAGACCCTGCAGAGCAGCCTGCTCACCTGAGCCCACCTTGGCCTGTGACCTCTGCGCTCCTTGTCCCCTCCCGCCAGAATGTGGGCTCCTCTGAGACTGGACCAGGCCTCCTTGGACAGCCTCCACTGTACCAGACAGAGGCCCATGCACACCTGGCCACAAGCAGGATGGCACCTTGCAGGTGGGAAATGCCCACAGGCCTCTGGGGCTGGGAGGGATGGAAAGGGGGCTTCCTGCAGCATCTGAATGGGATCTATAGCACCCGACTTGGGGCGTGTATGTACCTGTAAGCCCTGATCGGCCTGGCCTGGTACCTGCTCCTAACCTTGCAAGTCCCCTCCCTCAGCCCCTCCACTGCCTGGGGCCAGAGGGCAATGTCATTAGAAAAATCCTTTTTTGTTTCAATCCCAATGGTCACAAAAAATAGTCATGCTAGCTGGAGCAGGAGGAACCCAGCCGAGGAACCAGAAGGTTGAAGGTCTGCCTAGGAGGAGGAGGGATGGGTTCAGACCCAGAGGGGGTCAGGGTGGTGGGAGCTCCTGGTTTGGGTCTTGGCTGACTCTGTCCAGGCACTCGAAGGCCAATCTGATGGCCTACGCCTCTGGGTGCCCCCAGTCTGAGGCCCTGGCCACGCTGCCTGGAGGAGCTGGGGACTCAAGGCCCACACATGAGGAAGCCAGGAGGGGCACCTGCAGTATGTGGAGAGAGGGGTCCTGGGGTTCTCTGGCCCCAGCATTCATCCTCGAAGTGGCCTTCCTTCCAGTGCCTGGTGGGAATGGTGGTGTCCACTGCTTGAGGGAAGAGAGAGGGAAGGACGGAGCCTTGGGGACCGGCTGAGGGCTGTCCCACAGGGTGGGTGGGTGGCTGTCACCCCTGGGGTGGGCTGGGGGTCCTGTCTCCCGGTGGGGGCCGGGCCAGCGTGTGCGTGGCTCGTGAGGAGGGGGAAATGTGCTGACACAGGAAGTCAGACTTGCTTTCTGGCTGGGCTATCAGGAAAAAAAAAAATCCATGTCTGCGGGAGGACAATCTCATCATATTAGAAGTATGGATTTCTGGCTTGAGCCAAGCCGGAGGCCCCTCTCCCCAGGAGGGAAGGGCAGCATGCAAGAGCCCCGGGTGGCGTTCAGCACCCTACTCCTGAGACACTAGGGTGCAGGGTCTGGACTAAATCCTCACCTCAGTGCCCGGGCCCAGTAAGTGCATCTCAGAGAGGGTACAAAGGAGCGTCTAGGCCCCAGGCTCCTGGGGCTGTGCTCCCTGCCGGGTCTCAGAAGCCCTCGCCTCCTCAGCCAGCCAAGTGTCCATCCCTTGAGGACCTGAGTCCACGCTGTGGAGCCCCAAGCTGACGTTTCACTTCTCTCCCAGGACGTTACTTCTCAGCCCCGTCTGAACCTGGTTCACTCCACACCAGGCTCTGAGAAGATGCCGGCGTGGGACCCTGCCCCTGCCAGTGCTGAAGAGAATTTATCCTTGAGGCGTCTTAACACACAGTCCTATTTAAATCTAACTTCCTTTTTATACATTCAATTTGTGTGTAGCTAACATACGTGCATAATTTAAAACATGAGATGGCTCATAGTGAGAAGCACTTGTACTTATAGTGAAGACGAGCCATCTCCGGCCTGCCCCCCACGCCCGCATGCTGGCTTCCCCGGGGCAGCCACTTTCCACGCTTTCAGATGTTCTAATTGTAAGTGTTTTTGTTTGTTGTTGTTTCTACTTTTTTTTTAAGTAGCATTAATAATTTATTCCAAATTTCCCGCCAGAACTGTAAACTCCGATGGCAACTGTCAACATATTAGGCTGTCTAACGTGTCCATTTTTTCCCCCTTGAAGACTCCCTTTGCCTGTAGCGTTTGGCTTTGCGAGTTGCTCTCCACAGCGGGTTCGGCTGCTCTGCTGGTGTCTCCCTTCCACAGCAGCCTGGGACTCAACTGTGCCCCTCCTGTTTCTTGGATGCTGTCTTCCTTTCTCTTGGGTTAATCCTTCATGTTGATGGCACACACCCTCCAGTAACTTTCTGAGAAAGGGTCCCTGGAAAATAGTTTTGTTTGAGACGTAGCTGTTTGAAATGTTGTCTGTCGACCCCGCTTCTTGATTGGCCATTTGGCTGAATCTAGAATTCTAGGTGAAAGGCATCCTCCCTCCCAATGTTGAAAGCCTTGCTCCAAGGTCGTCTTAGCAGCAGCATGGCTCTTGAGAAGTCTGAGGCCTTCCCTCGTCCCAGCCTTTCAGCTGTGGCCTGTTCTGTTCTCTGAAAGCTTTCAGGTCCTCGCTTATCCATCCGCACGTGGATGGCCTTTGCCTGCATGGAAACGCGTGTCCTCCAGGTCCAGGTGTTTCTCCAATCACTTTCACTTCTTTCAAAGTGCTCTGCCTTGGGTTTTCTTCGTCACACCTTTCTGAACTCTTGCCAGGTTTCCATTCCACCTCACCCTCTGATCTCATCTCGCCTGCTTTCATCTTTTCCCTTTCTGTTCCAGTTCTGAGGGATTTCCTCTCTCCTGCCACTCTATACTGATGTTTTAAAATTTTACCTTCACAGTTCTAATTTTTAAAAACTCTCTTCCTTCCTTTTCAAGTGAACGTCCTTTTTGTCAGTCTCTGGTTCCTATTTCGTGGGGTCGTGTCCTTTTTACCTCCACTTATATGAGGCATCAAAAGTTGTCAAACTCATAGAAGCAGAGGGCAGAATGCTGGTTGCCAGGGGCTGAGGGGACAGGAGGAGAAGTGGGGAGATGCTGGTCAGGGGACATAGAGTTTCAGGTATGCGAGGCAGGAACATTCCAGAACTCTGTGGCGTCTCTCCTGCTCCTGCATTGCCTCCGTCTTCCCCAGGTCCCTCTCCTGGCCTCTGTCTCTCACACTGCACACTGAGGTGTTGAGAGAGGTGAGGTCTCAGGCCCTGACGGGCCCTGTTGGTACTCCTGGGTTCTGCTGAGGTATGAGACACCTTCACAGCCTCCACAGAGTGAAGCTGGCCTGGAGAACCAAACCCACTCTTCCTCCCTGTCCTGAGTCCACCAGGGCCCCGTCCCTGGGAACACATGCCTCCCACCCCCTTCAAAGGGTGGGTCATTCCTTCCACCTCACACTTCAGCCACCAAGCGCGTGAGTTCACTGGCCGGGATACCAACTCATGAGTCTCATGAGTCTGGAAGGAGTGTGCATGTGACAAAAGAAGGAGTGTTGGGAGCTGTGACACCCAGACAGCTCATGTTCCATCCAAAGACAAATATATTAAAAGCTTTTAGTATAAATACCCACGTTCACCAGCTGTATGCCCTGTTTTAAGATACAGTATATTAATAGAAAATTTGAGGTACGATAAGGCCAACAGATCAGGATAAGATTGTCATTGAAATGATACTTGATCACAGTTCTCAAGAGGAAAGGGCACATCACACCCCTAGGGCCACATGAAGAAGCCCCAGTGTCAGCCAGGAGGCAGAGGGCATGAGAGGAAAAGTGTGGGCAGGAGCCTTGACTGTGGTTTCCACAGGAAGGAATGGGTGAGGCAGGGTAAGCAGGCTTAGGACTGGCTAATAGTTTGAATAATTTCAGTGGGCTCTGGGATGTAGTCGCCAGTTTCCTGGGACCTGGCGCTGGGTGATGAGGGCAGGGGCACGGTGGCCCAGAGAGTTAGTGCCAGATGGAGGAGGAGGTTGGGGTGTGGGCTCCGGGTTGGTTATTTACATACTTGTTTTCTCATCTAGGAATGGTAGATGTGGTCCTGGGAGGAGCAGCCCCTCCAAGGTCAGCAAGATCCCAGTGTCGAAGCAGCGGACGCACAGGAAGTGGAAGACACAGCCATGGCAACCCCCTCCAGCACTCCTGCCTGGAGACTCCCAGGGACAGAGGAGCCTGGCCGGCTGCAGGCCGTGGGGTCGCAAGAGCCGGACACGACTTGGCGGCTGACCCACCATCACCATCAGGCCAGTGAGGGACCCCGACACCGAGAGAGCACAGGCCTGGGCACGCTGGGGAGGCCCTCCTGGGCTGAGCGGGGAGCAAAGCCAGGGCCCAGGAACCTCTGGGCTGGGTGGGGCGAGGAGGCTGCCCAGGAAATCCCGAGTGAGGGCTCCCATGGGCTGGAGTCCTCTCCTCTGGGAGATGAGGGGCTTCCTGGGCAGGGCTGTGAACAGCTTGGAGGGTAAAGAGAATTTTGAGGCACTGAGTGTGTCACAGGCACTCCAGGACACCGGGGACGGTCAGTCACAGCCACACAGCGGGATGCTGTGGGCTAGGCCACTGAGGATCCGGGCCTGTGGCAGACGTTCTTCCCTCTCTCTCTGTCTCGCCTTCTCTTCCTCCCCTCCTCCTCCTCATCTGAGGCCGTCAACCGGGGCCCAAGGATGTGTGCTAACTGGCCTCTGAGACGTACCCAGTGGGCCCCCAGCCCAGCCTCCCCGCATGCCGGGTCCCGGCAGGGAGCCCCTGGCCCGGGACTGTAGAGCAGGGCCCCTCCTGCCTGCCGCGCCTGGCCCGGTGGGGAGGCTGGGGCTGCCCACGGTCCCTGCCATTGCCGGCCAGGGTGCCCGCGGGGGCCTTGCTCAGGGGAGGGGTCTCCTCAAGTGCCTCCTGATGGCGGGAAAATAAAAGCCGTGATTTAGAGGCAGCCTCCACTCGAAGGGCTTCCTTAGCCGAAGACACTCAGCTAATGAACCTCAAGCAGATTCATGGCTGTGTGTGAAGTCAACGGGGTCCTCACTCTGCGGAGACGAGCCGCATAAATCTTTGTTTTTAATGTCTAATGATATGTAAAATATTTAAATTTGCAACTCAGAATTATTAAGCTGCCAAGGTTTTTTGCCTATTAAAGTGTATTCTTGCCTGAGAATTTATGGGGTGCCCCGTGCCCGCCGCCAGCCCCTGTTAGGGGACAGGAGGTATAGATTTGTGGTCTCCTACTGTAAAAAACTTCAGGATCGTCTGACCCTGTAAACTGAAAATTCATGTCTCTCGCCCGGGGACAAATGCATTCTTTGTAAAGGCGGCCCATGGCCAGCCTTGGGCTCATGTTAGTTTATTGTCACTGGTTGATAACGTTTAATGGAAAAGATACAAGAGTGCCAAAGAATTTTAATTATTTTTGTGATAAAGTTATATGTTCGGCCTTGAAAAAGTAGAGATAATGCAGGGATTCATTATTATTCCCAGTGTGTTTAAACAGACGACACAGAATGCAAACAAAAGCAGATGAAATTTGAAAAGTATTATCAATATTGCAGATAGCAGATGCCCTTTCGAATCAGAACAAGCATATCTTCTATAGCAACTTTATGGTTGAGTAGTTTATTCATTTCTATTAGAAGGTTGTACGTTTCTAAAATATGTAGATGGTATCTAGAAAAACCAACCAACCAGATGGGTCATTCTGCTTGTTTTCCTAAATTTATTATTTCACTTTTGCAGCCCCGATCTGAGGGGCATTAACATGGGAGTGGAGTCTTATTGTGTCAAATTCTATCTTGTACATGACCTTTGGCGGGCTTGGTGCTGGCGGGGAAAAGAAACAGGAATGAGGTGTTTGGACCACGGCGGAGCTGGTGTTTATCTGGGTGTATTTGTGAAGCTGGAGTCAGGGTCTGCCCGCCCGTCGGTAAATTTTCCACACGCTCTGGGCTCCCTCAGGCACCCAACAGAGGAAAACCCTTCCAGGAGCAAGTGCAAGTCCCCCCCGCCCACCGACCCCACCCCAAGGTGTTCTGAGGTGACAAGGCTTTATCTTGACTGCATATAAATGGACCTGACTGCTTCCCAGGGATGCAGCCTCGCAGGCTCTGTGTTCCTGGGTAGATCGTTTTGGCTTTTTTTGGCTGCGGGGATTTCCGAGTTCTGCCCGTTGTTTTCTTGGAGGTGAGGAGTAGACCCTGGCTGACTGGCTGATCCCAAGTCCCCTTTGGGGCCTGGGAAAATCCCCTTTGCCTTCCTACCCTGATTTTCCTTTCTCGTTCTCATGTTCTCATCGGGGTGGCCCAGAGGTCCAACTCTGCAGCCAGACAGAGCCTTGGGCAAGCGACCCCTCCACTGTGGCCCTGGCTTTCTCAGCTGTAATACTGGTTATGGACACGGTTGAGGTTGTTACGATTGAGTGAGGTGGTACCTTCGCGTGACGCTCTCAGCTCCTGGTCTTACATTAAGAGCTCAGTAAGAGGGAGCTATTACGATTGCCGTTGTTGTTTTCTTTCGCTATTGGCTCCCCAAGGCACAGGAAATGACCCTCCCTGTCCCGGCTGTCTGCCCAGGGGGACTCCTTCTCCCGGTCCTTCTTGACCTGGGGTCTCTTTGGTGCAGACCCAGGAGACTGACCGCTGTGGCTAGAACTTAGAGCAGAAAGGTAGAGGGCAGGGAGAGTGGAAGCGCTGCCTGCAGCTGGAGGAGCTGGGTCACGGGGAGATCTTGAGGCCAAGCTCAGACTTGGGGGACTTGTCAGGCCTGGCTGGTAACTAAGGATGCATTCAGATAAGGGATGCCATGAGTGAACTGGTGCTTTCAAAGAGCTGTACCCAGGTGAATGGCTTCTTAGGAGAAGGGAATGGCCCAACAGCAACATTTATAAAAACAAGTCGTGTCATAGGCTATGAAAGAAGTCGCCATACATTCCAAGGGATCAGTAAGGTACATATGATGTGCTTTAGTCAAAATGGAGTAATATTAGAAATTAAAAGCAAAAGAATAGCTAAAAATTCTTGTGTGTTTGGAAACTAAATAACATATTTAAAGCAATAATAAATCAGGAGAACCTAGAATGGAATGATCTTGAGGATGCTACTTGTCATGTATAAGAGACAGAGAAAGCAGTACATAGAGGGTCGCTATTGGCTCCCCAAGGCACAGGAAATGACCCTCCCTGTCCCGGCTGTCTGCCCAGGGGGACTCCTTCTCCCGGTCCTTCTTGACCTGGGGTCTCTTTGGTGCAGACCCAGGAGACTGACCGCTGTGGCTAGAACTTAGAGCAGAAAGGTAGAGGGCAGGGAGAGTGGAAGCGCTGCCTGCAGCTGGAGGAGCTGGGTCACGGGGAGATCTTGAGGCCAAGCTCAGACTTGGGGGACTTGTCAGGCCTGGCTGGTAACTAAGGATGCATTCAGATAAGGGATGCCATGAGTGAACTGGTGCTTTCAAAGAGCTGTACCCAGGTGAATGGCTTCTTAGGAGAAGGGAATGGCCCAACAGCAACATTTATAAAAACAAGTCGTGTCATAGGCTATGAAAGAAGTCGCCATACATTCCAAGGGATCAGTAAGGTACATATGATGTGCTTTAGTCAAAATGGAGTAATATTAGAAATTAAAAGCAAAAGAATAGCTAAAAATTCTTGTGTGTTTGGAAACTAAATAACATATTTAAAGCAATAATAAATCAGGAGAACCTAGAATGGAATGATCTTGAGGATGCTACTTGTCATGTATAAGAGACAGAGAAAGCAGTACATAGAGGGAAACTGATGCCTTTTAAACATATCTATCAGGAAATGAGAAAGGTTGACAGCAAAAGAGCTAAGTTATGCAACACTAGAGGCTGGAAAAAGAGCAAACCCAAAGAAACAAGAAAGAAAGTCGTAGAGGCAAGGGCATACACTTATATAATAGAGTAGACCAACCGAGGCATAGACAGGCTCATTGAAAAGATGGCTAAGATGGCTAAGAGAGAGGAAGAGATGGTCCTGGTGGGAGGGCTGCAGGCCCCAGGAGGCCCCAGGCTGTGGGAGTGGGGACCTGCCTTTCCCTAGTATTCCTGGGGACTGGTTTGCCTGGGCATCCTGGCTTATGCCTGCTGTCTCCTCCTAATTATTAATGACTCCTTTCACCTCCAAGTGAGTGCTTTGAAGGATGACTTCTACCTGCACTGTCCATCAGGAGTTACACGTGGCTTTTGAGTGCTTCACACTATATAGGGAATATAGAGAGATGGTACTAATGAACCTACTTGCAGGCAGCAATGGAGACACTAATAGCTTCGCTGGTAAAGAGTCCGCCTGCAATGCAGAAGACCCCAGTCCAATTCCTGAGTTGGGAAGATCCCCTGGAGAAGGGATAGGCTACCCACTCCAGTATTTTCAGGCTTCCCCTGTGGCTCAGCTGGGAAAGAATCCGCCTGCAATGCAGGAGACCTGAGTTCAATCGCTAGGTTGGGAAGATCCCCTGGAGAAGGGAAGGCTACTCAGTCCAGTATTCTGGCCAGGAGAACTTCATGGATTGTACAGTCCATGGGGTCACAAAGAGTCAGACACGACTGAGCAACTTTCACTTTCACTTTCAATGGAGACACAGACATAGAGAACAGACAGTGAAGGAGGGAGATGGTGGTAGGAATTGAGAGAGTAGCATTGAAACATATACATGACCGTGTGTTAAACAGCCAGCCAGTGGGAATCTGCTGTATGATACAGGAAGCTCAAACCCAGTGCTCTGTGACAACTCAGAGGGGCAGGATGGGGAGGGAGGCAGGAGGGAGGTTCAAAAGGGAGGGGACATATGTATACCTATGGCTGATTCATGTTGATGTATGGCAAAAAACAGCAAACTATTGTAAAGCAACTACTCTCCAATTAAAAATAAAACACATTAAAAAAAAAGTGGCTGGAGGTGTAAATTCACACCAGATCTTGACAATTTAGTAGGTGAAAAAGAGTGTAAAATAGCTCAGTATTTTTTTATTTTATTTTTTAAAGATTTTTTTTTAATGTGGACCGTTTTTAAAGTCTTTATTGGATTTGTTACAATATTGTTTCAGGTTTTTTTTTTATGTTTTGGTTTTTTGGCTGAGAAGCATCAGCTCCCTGATCAAGGATTGAATCCAGGCCTCCTGCATTGGAAGGCGATGCCTTAACCACTGGACCACCAGGGAAGTCCCACAATATTTTAAATACTCTTTTGGATATGTTGGATTAGATAAAACACACTATTAAAAATAATTTCATTTGATTCTTTTATGTGGCTTCTAGAAGATCCCCTGGAGGAGGAAATGGCAGCCCACTCCAGTATTCTTGCCTGAAAAATCCCATGGACAGAGGAGCCTGGCAGGCTACAGTCCATGGGGCTGCAAAGAGTTGGACCCGACTGAGCAGCTGGGCACATTTGGCCTCCCTAGTGGCTTAGGTGGCAAAGAATCTGCCTACCGTGCAGGAGGCCACCTGCAGTATGGGAGACCTGGGTTCAGCCTCTGCGTTGGGACGATCCTGGAGAAGGAAATGGCAGCCCACCTCTGTATTCTTGCCTGAGAAATCCCATAGACGGAGGAAATGGCAGGCACGTACTTAGTGGCTGAGCCACCACCAACCACCACAGAGAACTGAAGATCACCTGGGTGGCTTGTGTTCTATTTCCACAGCTGGTGCTGGTCCACATGGTCTCCCAACCATGAGCCGGCTCTGGGCTAGGAGCCTGATGAAGCACAAAGGAAATTTCCCCTTCTCTAAGATGGGAATGGCGCCTGTCTCCTAAGGTTGGAGGAGGGGTGGTAGACTTAGATGACTCATATGAAGCACTCAGCTCTGTGCAGGTAGCATTCCTTAAGTGTTAGTTGCCAGTCATAAAACCCAACAGAATGACCGTCCTCTGGTGCCGTTTTATTGATTCCACATGGTCTCCCAGCCGTGAGCCGGCTCTGGGTTAGGAGCCTGATGAAGCACAAAGGAAGTTTCCCCTTCTCTAAGATGGGAACGGCGCCTGTCTCCTAAGGTTGGAGGAGGGGTGGTAGACTTAGATGATTCATATAAAGCACTCAGCTCTGTGCAGGTAGCATTCCTTAAGTATTAGTTGCCAGTCATAAAACCCAACAGAATGACCGTCCTCTGGTGCCGTTTTATTGGTTAGGAAGAGACTCGTGCCTTGCCCAAGATCCCAGGACAGCCAAACTGGCCCGTCCGTCCAGCCACACAGCACACGCTGTGACAGCTGTTCCCTGCTCCTGGACTTGCAGGAGCTGGCCTGGTAGGTGGAGGTGGCCTCTCTGCTTCTAACCAATCCTGCCTTCTTCCAGCTTATCCTTCTCCTGTCCACTTCTCCCTGCCCAGCGGCCTCAGCCCCTCCTGGCCCACCTGAGAGGGAGATTTCTCCTAGCCCCCCCGCCCCCGCAGACTCAGGGGAGTCTGGACCCTCACATTCCCTCTCTCTGTCTCCCACCTTGGTCCTCCCAGCACTGGGCATATGGCTTGGTCGTCAGCAAAGGTTGGCAGGTAGCTTGACAGATGCTTTCTTGGTTCATCAAACTAACTCTAGTTTGAACTAAATGTGGTTCTTGCAGACCTGAGGATGGGATGGGTCTCAGCCACCGTTAATCAGCGACATGGCGTGCAGAGTGCCCCTGGGGGCTCTTGTCTGTGCGTGGCTGCTAGAGCTGGTCTCCCCAAAGGGACGCGTGGACCTGGGGACTTCCCAGGAGGAGTCCCAGGTACCTCACCTGGTTACATGCATCACACCATCATCTCCATTTCAATAAGGCCAGCCCTGCTGTAGATGCCTGTCCTGAGACCCCTCTCCTGCCATTCCTGGGCCAGACTCCCTGAAGATGCACAGCCCGATCTCATGAGAATGAGATGAGCGCAGACAAGGAGCCACGCAGGGCAAGCCCCTTCGTGATTCCCACCTCAGACCCAGGGAATTCCGGATCTGAGGGCCACACTGCTGACGTCCATCCGCTGGCTTCCCACAAGGGAAACAGGAGACTGCCAGTGGAGTCAGGAGGCATGAGACGAAGAGCTCACGTTCACCCTGAAGTTCCGAGTTGGCAAAGCACTTTACCTTCTTTTATCTAATTTTCACATAAGTTCTGCAGAGAAGTATTACTCTCATTTCGCAGCTGAGGAAGCCCAGACAAGGTAGATGCCTTGGCCAAGAACTTGCAGCTGGTTCACAGAAGAGCCAGGGCTTGGAAAGGACCTCGCTGGTCCTGGGGATGGAGGTCACCAGGCTGGGCTACCTGCTGCCTCGGAGTCCACCCTTGGGGTGTGCCCTTTGGGTGAAGGTGTGAGGGAGGGGCACAGGATTTGGGATGCATTAGGGAGGGTGGCAGTGTCTTGAAGGAGTCAGGGAGAATGAGCTCAAATCCTGGGGTCCCCTGTGAGCAAGTTTTTCAACTGGGGGTTTTGATTTCCTGCCTAGCATCCCCTCACTTGGGCCCTGTGTGTTTAGATGAACCAATGCATGTCCGTGCCCAGGACAGAGGCTGTCGTCAGTGAATAGCGAGCCCTCGATGTCGTTGCTGGTCCTGGGATGTTGGGGGAGGTCTGGTTCCCCACATGGTACAGCCCTGTCTCTGCAGCATCTGGCCGCGGCTTGACCCAGGGCGCAACTTTGGAAAGGATGTTGTGCTTCCAGGTTCAGGAGCCTGCTCCATCAGTTTCAGTCACAGGGTCTTATTGAAGGGGCCCGGAGGATGGGAGGAGTAAGGGGCATGCGTACCCCCAGCCGCAGGGGAACAGGATCTTGCTCTGTTGCTTCTCTCTAGCCCTCTCCTGGGGCCGCCCGCTTCAGCTCTCACTGCTCCCTGTGCCTCCTCTGCCTCTTGTCTGTGTGCACCAACAGGGTTAGCTGGCTCGGTTTTAACTGGCCCGGCATCCAGCCCTGAACCAGCTGCAGGGCTGAGGTGGCTGCTCAGGCCTGCTGTGGATTAGGCTACGGGGCCACTCTGGCTTGGCCAAGCTGGCACACAGAACCGGTTCTATGAGGAGCTGCTCACCCCACTGTGTGCCTAGCAACCCATTTCAGAGACTGAAGCGGGCAGTGGCCACCTTCTTCATGATGCCCTCCCCGTGGCCTGAGTTCCTGAGGAAGGAGCCACGTTTCCCTCTCCGGCTGCTTCCTCCAATCATGGCTGAACACCTCTGAGGCTCTCTGCAGGGATCAGCTAGAGGAACTTTTCACAAGTGCCAACAGGAGTGAATATGCTTCTGTTTTATAAGCTCTGTTTTTGTTTTTTTTTTTTTTAAATGGAGCTTCTTAAAACCATCCCCTTTGGGGAAACTGGCCTTCATTCTTCTACCCTTATGTTTGGTGATAACATTAAAAGGCAAAATTGTGTACACAGGTCCAAGGCAGTTATATTTAGAATAATTGTCCCATGTTTGAGGTGCCCCTCTTTCTGGGAAGCTCAGAGCAATCTTTGAGCATTATCCAATAATTCTGGACGTAGGCAGTGAGAGAGGTGGGGATGGGCCTGTCGTGTGCAGTTTATGACTGCGGAGCTGCGGCACTGGGAGGTTAAGTGACTTGCATAAGGTCCCACGGTGTCAGGACCTGAATCCCGCTCAGTGCGCAGTGGATTGGTGTCTGCACAAAAAAGCCTTTGCTCTGCAGCTGCAGCCCCAACTGCAGCCCCAAACGACAGGTAAAAAGGCCCAGTTTTCGTACAAGTGGCAGAAATTTCCCATCAGGCCCCCAAGTCATAGTCCTCCCTCCCCTGGTCCCCCGAAGCCAGAGGTAATCTCCTCCTCCCCATCCCCCAAGTAGCTGTTGAACCTCCCTTCCTCCTGGCCCAGCCTCCTGCAGGAGACTTTCTGAAGGCAGTGAAGTGACTGATGAAAGTTCTTGTAGATAAGAAGGCATGGTGATCGAGAGGTAACCAAGTCAGGTAAATCTTACAGGTTACAGAGGAAATTAGCTCTGAAGAATAACCTCCTTAAAAACGCAGTCGACAGAGGCCTAATCATTTGATTAGCTGTCTTACAGTGACGTTTTATGAGCTAGCCTCAGATGAATTACAAATGTCCCAACCCCCTGCGGAGGTAAGCAGTGGGAACCCCAGGCTCACATTGGTGATTAGGCTTCAACAGTTCATCGCAGTCACTGAGACTCAAGTCCAGCTTAACTTTCCTTATGGGGGCATGCAGAAGAGAGTATGAAAAAGTCTAATGGGGACAGTTTTGCTGTTCAGTTGCTCAGTCGTGGTGGACTCTTTGCGACCCCATGGACTAAAGCACGCCAGGCTTCCCCGGCTTCTCTATCCTTCACTATCTCCGGAGTTTGCTCAGACTCATGTCCATTGAGTTGGTGATGCCATCCAACCATCTCATCCTGTGTTGCCCCCTTCTCTTTCTGCCCTTGCTCTTTCCCAGCATCAGGGTCTTTTCCAGTGAAGTCAGCTCTTTGCATCAGGTGGCAAGTTTAGGAGACAGTGAAACCCAAATGACAGGTGTCTCCTCACTGGTGTCTGAAGACCACAGCTGAGCCCCAGGTCAGCGCCCATGGGACCCCAGGACTCTGTCCTGAGAACTGAAAGGGAAGGGTTCACTCCAGAACTTGAGTCCTGGCTTGAGGCCCAGAGTCCGGGGGATAACGTGAGGGATCGGTACCTGTTAACATGACTAAAGCATCGTTCCCTCACAGCCTCCAAAGGCCATTCTCCCATGGTTGGGCTGCTGGTTGGGGTTTTGGGGATATTTGCCCCAGACCTGGGCCAACACAGGGAGAGAGCTTCCAGGAGGGCTGTCAGGGCTCTGCTGCTCAGGGCGGCCTCTGGGAAGTCACTGGATGACTTATAGGAGCCCCAGGTATCCGGTGATGTTACGGTAGAGAATCTTTCCCTTACACACACCACATACACACAAACACACACACGTCCTACCGCAGTTGAGGTCACACTGCTTGGCTTATGCGTTTTATGGACCCCCCAGCAACATCACGAGGCTGACATAGTTTGCCTTTCACAGGCTCCATTACCCCATTATCAGCAGCCCCTCATCAATCTCCCCATCTTGAAGAGGGGCTCAGCCCCGCCTCTGGCAGGGCCTAGGACTTGACGGGCATTGTCTCCCCAGGAGGAGGCCTTCAGTGCCTGGTGGAGCCCCAGGAGCCAGGAGCTTCGGGAAGGGAAGTGGAGCTATTTAAACAGCCCTCAAGGGCCGCCTTCCTATCATGGAGAAATAGGTGGCCAGCTCCTCCCTCCCGCCCTGTGATTATACAATAGATTTAAAGTCTCTGATATCCACAAATCTACATCAAAATATATTCTCTAGCCGTGGGGAACGTCTCAGAATTGTTAACCTTCTCCCCAGGTATTAGAGGTAACACACTGTGAGATTAGATGTATATTTTCTTCAAGATACACCACCCATTGAGGGGTTCATATTTACATCTTTTGTTGATATTTTTTATAGATTAAAAGCGCCTCTTTGCTAGGTGATAATTCTGCTAAGTACTGTAATTTGCTGCCATTAATATTTGTCTGAGTCCTAGTTTGCAAAATATATTTGAAACCACATTGGAAAGTCACATAATTGCTTCTTTGCGAGCTGGGGAAATGAGTAGTTTCTTTACCCAGACTTTATCCTGTTAACCTTGGAGGGGAGGGGTATTCACCGGAGTCCTGGGAAGGGCTGAGCACCATTGGCCATGGAATTCCAGCATGGATGGCGGCGAGGATGTGGCCTGGCTGGACCCAGCTCCCTGTGGTTTGGGCTTTGCTGTGTGCTGCAGGTCTGACCCTGTGTTCTCTCTGGACCANGCTAGGTGATAATTCTGCTAAGTACTGTAATTTGCTGCCATTAATATTTGTCTGAGTCCTAGTTTGCAAAATATATTTGAAACCACATTGGAAAGTCACATAATTGCTTCTTTGCGAGCTGGGGAAATGAGTAGTTTCTTTACCCAGACTTTATCCTGTTAACCTTGGAGGGGAGGGGTATTCACCGGAGTCCTGGGAAGGGCTGAGCACCATTGGCCATGGAATTCCAGCATGGATGGCGGCGAGGATGTGGCCTGGCTGGACCCAGCTCCCTGTGGTTTGGGCTTTGCTGTGTGCTGCAGGTCTGACCCTGTGTTCTCTCTGGACCGTGGTGGGAGATACATTCCACTGAGAAAGCACTACCTCTGCTTGGGCCCTAGGCCTGGGGGGATGCTGAGAGCTGCCTACCCCATGGGACCCAAGGACTCTTCCTGAGCCAGTCTCAGTGCTTTATCTGGAGAATGGGGGCATCGCTCTCCTGACCTGACTCTCCCCGGGGACTGTGCAAAGGGCTCCTGCCCAGGGGTCAAGCAGCAGTGTGCCCACCACATAGTGGATACTCAACAAATATTTTAGGGACATGTGAATGACAGAGCTGGTAGTCTCCTGGAAAGTGGGTCTTAGCAGGCTGAGTGGGACAGGCAGCACAGGGCTGGGTGAGCAGTGCCGGACCAGACCAGGGACTCTCCTGTGTCAGTACCAGGGACAGGGAGCCCCAAGGCTCCGGATAGGGGAGGGGGGCTGTCCAGACCTTGCCTTTCAGGGGCTCTCTTCTGTGCTCCCTACATCCCATGCGCCCTCTTTCTAAACCTCCTGCATGGGGTGGAGGCAGCATGGGCCCTCGATGAACAGGTGGGCATTATGTCTGGGTATTGGCTGCAGGCTTGGCCATTGGTCACAGCCTCCTTGTTAGAGGCAACTGCCTGCCAGAGGCTGCTCCACACGGGCTGGGCCTCCGTGAGTTGCTAGGTTCCAGGCCAGGTTCCTCGGGCCTGGCCTTACACCCCAGGGCAGTGACCAGCTAGGGTATTTCTAATCAGAAAGGCAGGTTACCTTCGGTTGAGATGTAATCCTTCCTTTCTCTCATTCCAACAGCTGCTCCCACGTGGGAGCAAGGGCCTCGTGGAGCAGGACTGCGCCCTGGTCCCTGGGGGCAGCTGGTGGGAGCCTCACGGCCAGGCTCAGTTTACTCTCATGTGAAATGGGGATAATGAGGCTCCGACCTCGACAGGGGGTCGCTGTAAAAGGAGTGAAGAGGTGGAGGGCACTTGCAAGGGTGCTTTGCTCTAGCAGCACATGGTAAAGCTTATGGAATGTCTTTCCATGCGTGTATGTGTGCACGCGAGGATGTGTGTATCTGCATGTGTAGGTTGTGTCACATAAGCCTGTTTGAGTGGGTTTGTATGTGTGAGCAGCGTGCACTCTGAGGGGTGAGTGTGTGCACCTGTGTGTGGGAACTGCGTGCACTCTGCAGGTTGAGTGTGTGCACCTGTGTGTGAGCTGCGTGCACTCTGGTGGGTGAGTGTG
>SJYX01004060.1:57159-92962 GCA_006410675.1 Oreotragus oreotragus
TGTGTGTGAGCTGTGTGCACTCTGGTGGGTGAGTGTGTGCACCTGTGTGTGGGAGCTGCGTGCACTCTGGTGGGTGAGTGTGTGCACCTGTGTGTGAGCTGTGTGCACTCTGAGGGGTGTGTGCACCTGTGTGTGGGAGCTGTGTGCACTCTGAGGGGTGAGTGTGTGCACCTGTGTGTGTGAGCTGTGTGCACTCTGAGGGGTGTGTGCACCTGTGTGTGGGAGCTACGTGCACTCTGGTGGGTGAGTGTGTGCACACATGTGAGTGCTTCTCTGTGTGCAGAAGGGTTGCCTGTGTGCCCATGTGTGCTCGTCCAGGTCCCATCACTCCCCAGGGTGCACAGCAAGGGACCTCATCTTCCTCTCCCTGCTCTCTGTTCCTGCATCTTGTCAGTCTCCTGCCTCCCCCTTCACACCACCCTGTCCTCAGCTCAGTGTCCAGCCCATATGTGTCCAGCCCTCCCAACCTCTCCAGCCCCGGCCAAGGCCACCCTCCAGCCCACCCCTCACTACCGCTCACACCCCTGTAATTACGTTCAGGCCTTTACACCTGCCGTTGTCTCTCTCTCTGCTTGGTTGACTCTTGTGCAATGGTCCTAAGTGGCTATCGCCTCCTCCTGACCCTCCTACTCTCCCAGCCCCAGCCCCTCCTCCCACCCCGCGGTCCCCTCCTCGCTGCCTGCTCACCATGTGTCTGCTGGTCATCAGGGGCCCACACTGCTCACTCCCACTGGCTCCTTAACTCCGGCCCTGGGCTGAGCCCATCGTGGTCCCCGCCACATTCCTATCCTCTGTGACTGCCACCTCCATTCCATTGCCAAGGCCGGACGGACTCTATGGGCCACACCAGACTGATCAATGGGGGTTTTTCATGCTCCAGCATGGAGGGGTGGGGATCTGGAAGCGAGGGGAGTGAGTGAGCAGATTCAATTCAACAACTAGTTCTGGCCCGCTGGACTGCCTCACTCAGGTCTGGTTGAAGGGGGGCGGGTGGCACCAGGGAGGCCTGCCCAGCCTAGGCCGGTCATGGGCACAGCTTAGCTGGGCATCAGGCAGGGCCAGGCCCCTCCGAGTGGACAGCACAATGGCTTGCTAAGATGCCCCCTAGTGCCCCATCCAGCCTGCCACAGTGCTTCCTGCAGAAGCAAACTCTGGGAAAGGCTCTGAGTGCACGCGGTTTATTTGGGAGGAAGCGCGAGAGGAAGTGGGCAGTGGGGCGGGCCGGGGGAGCAGCAGTCAGGGTGTCTGAGGGCTGGCCCTCTGCAGTCATCCTCCTGCAGTCTGCTCCCCTTTGGGCTGAGGCTGCCTCTGTGGTGCTCCCCAGCCCCTCACTGTGGCCCATTCCATGCACCGGCCAGCACAATCCTTGGCCACTGAAAGTTCTCAGCTCAAGGGTGTCAACACTGGTGGGAGTAAGCCAGGGGCACCAGGGAGCAGAGTGTGAAGGGGTATGGGTGGCAGAGTGTCTGTGGCCAAGAAATACCCCTGGCAACACATGTGCTTAGTAAAAACTATTTATTATTATTTCAGATTGAAAGGGCTCTGGAAACTCATGTCTGACTGCTGTTTTTTCCATAGAGGAAAACTGAGGTTGCAATAAGAGCTGTACTCAGGGTCACACACAGGCCAGTCCCGCACGCTTGCTGCTGCCCCCCCAGGGTGGCCAGAAGTGTCTGCTGTTTGGCAGGAGTTTGTGGAACACTCCCTGTCCTGGTCATTCTGCATATCTTATCCTGTCCAATTCTCATGACNTTGTTCACTCTGATACATGACCTTCTCACTCATCTTGGGAGGGGGCCTCAGGCCCAGAGAAAAGTATTTCTAACAGAACCATTCAAGTTGGGGGGTGGGGGCGGCTCAGGACCCTCTCCATGGCAGTGGCTTCCAGGGTCACAGCTGGGTACTTAGGAATTTTAAATCCAGGCCCAAATGGCAGTCAGGGTGGCCAGCATGCCACCATCCGTGGGTCTAATTCATGGGAGGACGGGCGACCCCCCCTGCCCTCGAGGGGCCTGTGCTAAGCTAGATGGGAAGTAAGTTGACCAGAGGGGAGGCGTCAGAGACCCGCAGAAGCAGAGCACCACCCCCAGGGGGCAGTCTTGGCCTGCAGGGGGGCAGGGCCAGGAGCCTCCGGGGGCTGACCCAGGTGTTGCTCAGTACAGCTGCAAGCTCCTCACCCGTGTCATGTCTAAGCTTGGCTCTGCCCCCTTTGCCCTTCAGTTCCTTGTCTGCAACAGGGAGCTTATCCTGTCTGCCCTGCTTACTGATGCTGGGCCACCAGACATGGACACCTTAGAATTTCCAAACACTTCTGTCCACCCTCTGCTGTCGGATGTTTGAGCTCCCTGAACCGACTGTCTTGTCACCATCTGCCCATTATTTGGCTCCTGCAGCCCAACCTTCCTCTTGGGATTCCACCCTGTGCCGCTCTGGATATGCACAAATTCGGGGGGCTTCCTCTGATGCTGGTTGACAACATGCAGTATGTAGGTATTTGAAATTTGTGCCTTTCTTGGCCTCTGCCCCCCACAGTAATGTTTTTTCACTTCTTTCTGCCTAGTGGCTCTTGGGTGGCTCCTGTCCTCTCCTCTAAATGCTGAGTTTTTCCAGGTTTATTCCATGTCTGTCTTCTGCACTCCTCTTCCTCCCTGGGTGATTCTACCTACCCCCATGGCTTGAAAGCTTACCTTGTCAATTAACTAGTGCTGTATCACAAACAAAATTAACCCAGCATCAGACAGAAGAGAGCATGTGTTTTTCTCAGTGAAGCCTCTGTGGTTAGCTGGAGTAGCTCTGCCTCATTCTGGACCACACAGGCCTGATCCTCTCATGGCAAAGTCCAAAGCACAAGCCAGCAAGACCACCTGCACACACATGCCTCAAGTTTCTGCTTCCATTGTATCTGTTACTGCTTAACTGGTGGGCTTGGGGGGACCCCAAGGTCAGGGGGCCAGGAAGCATGCCTGACTCATAGTGAGCTGTGGCAAGAATGTGGATGGATGAGTCTATCATGGGGCAGCGAGGAATTGGGACCAATAATTTAATCTACCCCAGCACACTGGTGCTGACAACTCCCACAGGAGTCTGCAGGCTAGTCTTCTGTTCTGAGATTTAGGCTCACACTCCACGCCCTCTGGATGTCT
Organism: Oreotragus oreotragus; assembly: GCA_006410675.1. NCBI lineage: Eukaryota > Metazoa > Chordata > Mammalia > Artiodactyla > Bovidae > Oreotragus > Oreotragus oreotragus. The sequence goes on from SJYX01004060.1 coordinate 60,303, forward strand.
CTGCTTGACTCTCCAGAAGGCTGCTGCTGCTGCTGCTGCTAAGTCACTTCAGTCGTGTCCGACTCTGTGTGACCTCATAAACGGCAGCCCACCAGGCTCCCCCATCCCTGGGATTCTCCAGGCAAGAATACTGGAGTGGGTTGCCATTTCCTTCTCCAATGCATGAAAGAGAAAAGTGAAAGTGAAGTCGCTCAGTCTGTCCGACTGTTAGCGACCCCATGGACTGCAGCCCACCAGGCTACTCCATCCATTGGATTTTCCAGGCAAGAGTACTGGGGTGGGGTGCCATTGCCTTCCCCGGCTCCAGAAGGCTAGAGATGATTATTACTCAGAGCATCTAGACCCTCTCTTTAAGACTCAGTTTCCCTGTCTGTAAAATGGGCAGGTTCATTCAGATGATCTGCAAGTTCTGAGAGTAGGTCTGGGGCTGGGGCTTGAGGTCTCACATCCCCTTTGACTTTTTAAAGAATTTGCTTTCCCTCCGGATTTAGGTGATGGAGAGGAACATGGATGTGTAGCCAGCCTGAGGGGATGCTAGAACCTTCTGTTGACCCCTTCCAGCCTGTGTGATCATGGCTCTCACTGAGCTCTCTTGGACCCTGGAAGTCAGCTGGGTCATGAAGGACAAGTGGATGTAGACCTGCTGGGCTGTGGGCAGACTGATGGACTCTCACAGTGACTGATAACTGATGCCCCGGCCCAGGCTCTGAATCCAGAGAGGCAAGACCCGTGTGTGGCCCTCTAGTCCTACTGCTCCCCTGATGGAGAATTCTGTGGCCATTCTCATGGAGACAGGTGCGCCTCAGGAACCTCACATCTCAGGCAGGCTGCCCTCCGGCCTGAAACAACCTTCCTCGAGCCCTGCGCGCCCCAAACAAAAGCTGCATCTGACTCCTCAGCCTTTGTGCACATCTGCATTATTAGCAATGCTAATACCATTCTGCAATGATAAATAATTAAACAATTATGGTCATGAATCAATAAGTTTAGCACATTTTTTCATCAGTAAATTGTACTGTATAAACAAGAAATATAAATTACCAAGTCTAATTTCCCCCCTAAAATTATAAGCATTTTATATCTAATAATTAAAAAAGTATTAGAATTCAATGTAGGATAGTTAGAANATTCTGCAATGATAAATAATTAAACAATTATGGTCATGAATCAATAAGTTTAGCACATTTTTTCATCAGTAAATTGTACTGTATAAACAAGAAATATAAATTACCAAGTCTAATTTCCCCCCTAAAATTATAAGCATTTTATATCTAATAATTAAAAAAGTATTAGAATTCAATGTAGGATAGTTAGAACTTTAAAGAATTTTCAGTTTCCACCAAACACCATTAAATTGTCATGTTTTATGTCTCTGAATCTGATTAACATTTTGAGATCTGGCCTCAGAAATCTTTCTTTGTGAGCTCCCAGAGAAGCCCTGTATGTTTCCATTTCTCTCTGTCATCACAGACAGTGAATCCACTGGGCTCCAGCTTCCAAGGGTCTGAATGCATGGGGCCAGATGGAGAACTGGGATGTATGGGATCTTGATTGAAAGAATCCATGACTCATAGGCTCAATCCAGCCTTCTACAGTTCTCTTATGTCATGTTTTATGTCTCTGAATCTGATTAACATTTTGAGATCTGGCCTCAGAAATCTTTCTTTGTGAGCTCCCAGAGAAGCCCTGTATGTTTCCATTTCTCTCTGTCATCACAGACAGTGAATCCACTGGGCTCCAGCTTCCAAGGGTCTGAATGCATGGGGCCAGATGGAGAACTGGGATGTATGGGATCTTGATTGAAAGAATCCATGACTCATAGGCTCAATCCAGCCTTCTACAGTTCTCTTTCTGACCTATTAGGAGTTGTTTTATTTTTATGTTTTGCTTTTAAGTTTCAATTTCTAGATTAAAAAAAAAATTAGAAGATGTAACAAGACTGGATTCATAGTTTAAGTGCCTCAGTAAATGGAGCATTTACTGCCCAGTTTGCCACAGTCCCCACCACTCCCAACAGCCTCTCAGGCCCTGAGTTGAGGGCAGCAGCAGTTGTCTGGAAGGTCACATGATCTTTCTTGTCTCTGATCCCATTTCGCATCTGTGTATCGGCTTGACCCATAAGCACCTGGGTTTCCCCCGACCCCAGTTTAATGGTTGGAATTTGTTGTCCTCTGTATTCTAAGCATATAAAGTAAATGTTCCCAAGGCCCAAATCCCAGGACAGTTTACATGTGGGAGAATCTTGTACTAGTGGGAAATGTTAAACCAAGGTGACACCCAGGCAGGTTTTCTCTCACTTGCCTCCAGTCACTGGTTTTGCTCCGTGCTCCCACCTCCAGCCTGAGCAGCCTGCCCCTGTGTCCCCCAGTGCTCCTGCTGCCTCTGGGGGATCACATCCCCTGCTCCACCTCCTTTGAGGTTCTGTCCTTACTTCGTCCCTCCCCCAGGCTTCCAAAGCAGCCAGGCTCCCAAATTCTCTTTCTCTTGTTTCACCTGTTCATTACCAAAAGATGAAACTCAACCCAAAAAACCATCCAGAAATAGTTTTCCGCCTCCACCCCACCACCAGTCTGAGCCACCCTAAACCCACTGTTAGGAGAAAGCTCACTGATCACATTACCAAGAGCTGACCCATTCTGGCTCCTGCAATCCTTTCCACCCAGCCGCGGCTCCGCCATCCACCCAGCTGCCCAATCAGACCCCAGGACTCATCCGCACCACCTGCCCTCCCTCCGCCCCACACAGCCAAGTCCTCTGGCTCTGCTTCCTCAGTCCTGCAGATTCCAACTCCCCTGCCAGCCCCTTCCTTCCTTCCCAGCGGCGGCCGCAGCTTCCAACTGGACTTTCTGCCTCCAGTCCCTTCACTTCTTTGAAAGCATTGTCCACACAGCTGAAGAAAGAGGTTTCTAAACTGCAAATCTAATTAGCTCCACGGCTACCCCTCCCCAGCTTAAAATGTTTAATGACCCTACTGCCTTTGGATAACTTGGTATTTGAGTTCAGATGCATTTGGAAACAAGGGTGATAAATGCCTCTGTGTAGGGAGGGGTGATTCTCAGGATAAAACTTTTGTGGGTGCGAAGGGGAGGCAGGCAGGCAGCGCGAGTCGGGCAGGCCTTGTGCTGGCACTTTGTTCCTGCTGGTCCATCTCCTCCTGCTCCTCCTCGCCCTCCATGGCCTAGTTCTTCATCTCCTTGGAGGAGCCTCCCCTCCCCATGCCCAAATGTCTTGTGGCTCCCTCCATCCCCTGTGACGTGGGGATGGGTCCCGGTCACTCCCCTGTGCCTGCAGAGCTCTGTGTCATGGTCAGTGGTGGGGGGCCCTGGGGAGGCTCAGGCAGCACCTGCCTCCTGGACTCTGGCTCTGCAGCCCCGTAGAGAAGGCAGCACCCAGGTGTAGGTGACGAAGACTCCAGCCCCAGAAGTGATAAACAGACCAAAGCCCGACAAGAGCGGGCCAGGGGGTGAGTTCTGCTTCCCTCCGTGGGAGATGCTGACTGTTTTGAGGGCTCACAGATGTGGTCCCCGAGACCAGACCTTGAATGCAGCGATGTTCCGAAACCGTCACTTCCCAGAGAAAGCAGGGCTTCCTCCGTTTTTCCTGGTCCTCCGTGCAACTCCAGGTCTGGAGTCTGAGGCTTGAGGATGAAACTCTCACTCACCTGGGTCCTTTGGGACTTTGAGGATCTGGATGCTTGTATGGCATCTTCCGGATGGAAGTTCCAAGGTTGGACTGTGGCTGGGCACATGCAAGGCTCAAAAGGGCCCTTATGATTGAAAAATGAAGGAAGGGGTGATGTAAATAGACACGTTCCATTTTACCACTGTCAGGAGTCCAGGCAGGAGGCTCTGTGCTGTGAGGCGAGGCTGCCAAGACGCCCTGGGGGCCATTTCTAAGTCCCCAAGGAGTCTGGATTCAGGAATCAAAGTTCCTGGGGGTGTTACTGCAGGGTATCCCTTATTAGTTGAAGGATACAACTTTTGATGGACTAAGAACATCTAAAGAGGACAGCAGCCATCAGTTAAGTAAACAAGCCGTCTCATTGAAACATTTGTCAGCGCCAGAAAAAATCGGATGACGGATGGACTCTCAAAAGAGCTTGCCTGGGGCCTGGGCCCTTGCCAAATGTTAACCTTAGGGCAGGGGCCCAGAATCGGGAGAGCTTCGATGTAGGGAGGGTCTCATCCTGGTTTCCCTTGGGATGCAGAGCCCAGGGCCGTGGTCTGAGTGCCCAGATAGCTTACTGGGAACATAATGCAGTGAGTGGGGGTGGGGAGGGCGGTGGAGCCGGTACAAGGATACTACACGGAGTATGCCACTGGTGCTTGATTTCAAGGGACCTTCTGAAGAGTTGACTGACATGCAACTCTCAACCGTCCACCTGGGGAGACAAAATGGGGACATAGTTACCTGTCGACACTGATCCCCATCCATCAGCAGGACGTCCACATACTCGGGCTGTGCATGCATGTCTTGCTCAGGTGCAGCAGGTAGTGAGAGGTTTGCCATGTGGGCTGGGGAGAGTCACATGGCACCTGGCCCACGAGAGGGGTCCCATGCACAGATGCAAGGATGCGAGGATGCAAGGGGATAATCTGGGCATGGCAAGAAGCAGAGGCCAGCTGTCTCAGAGGACACAGGTATCACAGCGTTTTTAGTTCCCATGGGCCCTCCCAGGTAGAAAGGGGTCTCAGCTGTTCTGTTTTGTGTTTCAGACCCCTCCAGCATGGAAGCTGATGCCAGCAATCGGAGGCATCCTTTGAAGACGGGCAGGAAGAGCTGCGGCCACGGGCCACGACGACCCTCCTAGGTTTGCCCCCGCAGCCCGGCCAGCTCTTGCACCTCGCTGCTTCCCGCCTCTGTTTGTGGGTGGAAGCATCGGGGCCGCCGGTGCCAATGCCAGGATGCGGGGCCTCCAGATTTTGTTTCGCTCGGTGGCTCTTAGCAACATGTTTCTTGCATTCTGCTCATTCTGTTTCACATTTCACACTTCCGCAGGCTGAGAGATCCATCCATCTAGTGCAAACGCTTCTGACAGGGCTGGGGCGGAGGAGACCCCTGCTGGGCCGAACGAGGGGAGGACATGAGGGACACTGGTCAGGACAGCTCCTCACTGACTTGTCCTTGCCCCCACCCCCACCCCCTTTCCGCTGTTCCTTCTTGGCCTTGTGAGTCCCTCTGGAAGCTATAGCTGCTGCCTTGCCTGCTCCCCCACTTCCAGCCTACATTCCAGCCCCTTGGAGCACCTGGGGGGCTGGACTGGACCTCACACCTCCTGAATCACCCGCCACATCTCCAAACAGGCCTGACCCTTTTACTCTGCAGGACCAATTTTGAAAGATTTCTTTTCTACCTTCTCACATTCTCTAGTCAAGTAGGAAAACATTCTTCTAATTTCCTCTCACTATATGTAGATTTATATTTATTTATAATTAATTTTTTTGCACAGAATTTCTTTTATTTTTCCTCTCTTTGGCAACACTAAGTCAATCTGAACCTCTAGATTGCTGTGTTCATATCCATGTCTTTATTTATCTATCTGAATTTAAAATTTTAAATCTACAATAACATTCAGAATTAGCTCGCAAAACTGGATCACACAAAGCCAGCAGGTTTAAAAATATTTCAAAGATGTTGCTTTCATGCTTCAAATCCTTGAAAAGCCAAATACATTCACTTCTGAAACTAAGTCTTGGGTTTTGCTGAAAAAAAAAAAATAAGAAAAGTGTTTAATAGCACATATGGCATAATTTTATTTGACATCTGTTTTGTAACAAACAATATTTAGCTCACTTATTTGCTGAATGATACAGTACACAGTGCAAACAAAAAGTCCAATGAACAGTTTTTACAGAGTTTGTAATATATCAATATTTATTGCAAAAGAATGCAAAACTTAAACATTTAAGTGTGTTATTGATTGTAATATGCAAAACATTGATTACTGTATGTTGCCATTGCAAAAAAAAAAAGTGTACTAAATGCCTTCTGGGGTATGAAAATGAGGTACATTTCGGTGAGAGGAGCTCACTCGCTCCCCTTGGTGACATTTAGTCTTAGACCTGCTTCCCCCTTGTTTGTGTCATCCTATCGAAGACAGCTGTCAATATATTTAGGATGCTTTAGCTCATAACAGCAAAAATGGTGAGACTATTGGCTTAATTGCAAGGAGTGATTGATTTTCATGGAAACAACATTTAAAAACGCAGAATGCACTTTCTGTTGGCAGTGCTAGTAGACTGTTCTAATGAACTGAAGCCTCACACAGAAATGCATGGTACTCGCTGCGAGGACTAGCAAAGGACAACAATGGCTGATGCATTCTTTCTTTTTTTTAACTTTAAAGTTGAAATAAATTATTTGTTTCCATAATTGAACAATAAGAACCAATGCTGAAATAGAATCGGATGTCACCTAATGCTGAAAGCAAACACCAAAACTCTGGTCAGTGAAGCAGTGAACAGGATGCTGGTGTTGCTTTTATTATAATCATTATTACTGGGAAAATAATATTGGAAAATGTTTAAGCAGACAATTGTTCAAGTTGCAGGCAGGAAGGAATAAGGACACCCTGTCTTGTTTAGATTCTGGGTTGGGGGGCTGCATTTTCTCTTGACTCCATCTCAGGAAAATAACCAAGGCAGTTGAGAGGAGTCTGCTCACCTAGGGTCCCATGTCGGGTCAGGGGGTGATGTTGAGCTCAGTCAAGAGCCCCCAGAAAAAAGGCCTGGAAGAGGGGAATACTGCCTGAGTGTGCCTCTGGAGTCAGGACCTCCCCCCAGGACCAGAACTGTTGCAGATCTGATTATTCTACTGGCCTTTCAGACTTCCAAAAGAATAATCATAGGAGTGATGACATCATACGTAAAGTAGATAGCCAGTGGGAATCTTCTGGGTAACACAGGGAACCCAAAGCCTCCGTGACAACCTAGAGGGGTGGGATGGGGAAGGAAGTTGAAGGGAGGTTTGAGAGAGAGGAGACCTGTGTATACCTTTGGCTGATTCATGTTGGTGTATGGCAGAAATTGTAAAAAATGTAAAATTGTAAATTTTTACAAAAATTGTAAAATTGTAAAGTAACTATCCTCCAATTAAAAATTAAATTAAAAACAAGCAATGACAAAACCAACAGCTAACATTGGCTGAGCACCCTGTGCTTGGGACACCAGGTGGAGAGCCTGACACGTGTTCTGTAGGCGTCCCTCCACATCAGCCCCTGGAAAGCCCTCCCCCTGTAGGCGTCCCTCCACATCAGCCCCTGGAAAGCCCTCCCCCGACTCAGGGGGCTCTGGGCATCTGTAAAAGCCATGCCCGTGGCTTCTGTTTTGCAACAGGTTCTCCTTAGTAGTTGAAGGCTAGTGTGCGCTGGCATTCTCCAGACTCTGAGTACTGGGGGTTGGCCAGGGCACGAGTGGGGAGACCTGTCTTCTGGTTGCTGGCGGCCAAGGTCTCCCATGAACCCAGATTTGTATACGGGCGACAGTCAACTCACCTGACCACGTGGGGGAGAGGCAGAGGGAGCGTGTGGGGAGCTGAGGTGGGAGCAGGCCACTCCTAGTCTTAGGTGGCCGTGGGGGTGTGCTGAGCGCACCTTCCTTGGGCTGTCCTCCCGGCTGAGACCAGAAGCAGGCAGCGGGGGTGCTGCTGGCTGTCCAGTTCCCTTGGCTCTGCCCCAGTGGGCACCACCCCCCTTCCTTTTAATTCCTCTCAGCCTCAGTGCCCACATTTGTAAGAGGAGGGTTAGATGAGGTGGCCCGTGGAAGGGACTAGGCAGGGTATGCCGCAGAGAAAGCGCTCAGAAAACAGCAGGGTTTTGTTTTGCTTTACTCAGAACCAACAAACATTTGTATCTCACAGTCTGGAGGTTGAAATTCAAGATTAGGGCGCCCACATTGTAGGGTTCCTGTGAAAGCCCTCTTCCGGGCTGCAGACTGCCAGCTTCCCAAGGTGTCCACACGTGGCGGAGGGAGACAGGGAGCTCTGTGAGGCCTCTTTTATAAGAGCGCTAATCCCAACCAGGAGGGCCCCACCCTCACGTCCTCGTCCCCTGCTAGAGGGCCCACCTCTTAATACGGCCATCCTGCGGATGAGGGAAAGCACCAGCTTTTGCTTGTGTGGTTCTTATTAACTGCTGGTGCCCTCCCTCACTGCTGAGGGGATTATGGCGGGAGGCCTTGACCTTTATGTAGCCTCTCTCAGCCTCAGTTCATCATCTCTAAGAAGAGACAGCACTCCATAGGGTTGCTGAGGAGAGTAACCTCAGGTGTCTGTGTGTTGTGTTTTGCACAATCCTGTCCAGAACAAGCACTGAGATGTGTCACAATAACAGTGCTATCTTCTGATGCTGACAGGCAGACCGGGGTCCACTTGGAAACAAAGAACCAGCTGCAGCTGGGAGAAGGCGTGTGCTGGGGCGCCCGCCCTTGCAGAGATGGCAAATGGAGGTGGAAAAGGCCAGCTCACCTTCTTCTGCGCGAGAGGATTCGAGCAGATGTTGCGGCTGTAACAATTGAGATCAGTGACTTGGAGCTGAAACCTGATTCACGGGGTGAAGGGGGAGTCCTTGGAGCAGCAGCCCACCTACCCTCGTCCTCAGCAGCAATTAGGAACCATGACGGAAACAGAAAGCAGAGGCGAACAATGTATGTCACAAGGAAATAAGAACATTGCACAGCTAGAATAAATAATAATATTTTTTTTCTGGCTTTAATGAAACTCTATAGATATAAAAAGCTGGAGAAAGGGGATTTTTTTTTCACAGACCTTAATTATAGCAGGGTTGTTAGTAAATTTACTGAATTGCAAATGTAAAATATTCTGATGGCCTGAGTAAAACCACATATTTAAGCCTTCTAAATGAACATTTCTGTTTTTTGAGTAATTTGTACCATCTGTGTCAAAATTCTGAGTCTAAAAAAAAAAGCAGTGGAACAAATGTTGGTTCCATAAAACAGTCCTAGTTCATTGTTGAAATTGTCACACATTAACATTGCAGGCCATCTGGGAAGACAAAAGCCTCTAACCAGATTGCGGAGATGATTTTATTGGTCTGGTATTAATCAGGATGTGGCATAATATTTAAGCAGAAAGGAGAGATGAGGTGAAGTGGAGCCCTCCATCCGCCCCAACTGTGCATGAGTTGTACCAAAGCCCTCTCACACTATGGCGTGGGGCATTTTTAAAACCGGTTTCATCAACGGAAAATGTAAATAAAAGGCAAGGTAACATTTCCAGTTTGGAAGCACGTACACAAAGCGCAGAAACTTCATGGACTGGGGCGGCTGGCTCACGGGGAGGGAAAATTCTTGTTGGACAAGCTTTTGCAGGACCACGCTGGAATTAAGCTGCAGGGAAGCCTTTATCACAGTGCTAAGTCACTTCAGTCATGTCCGACCCTGCGACCCTAGGGACTGTAGCCCTCCAGGCTCCGCTGTCCATGGGATTCTCCAGGCAAGAATCCTGGAGTGGGTTGCCATGCCCTCCTGCAGGGGATCTTCCCCAGCCAGGGATCAAACCCGCATCTCTCATGTCCCCTACACTGGCAGGCAGGTTCTTTACCACTAGCGCCACCTGGGAAGCCCTGAAGTTAATCAGGTCCCACCAAGACCTATCACAAAGCATCAGATAAAAGATCCCACGCCCGGGATGGCCAGTGGCTCCCCATTCCCCTGTGTGTCCACCCTGAGGCTGGACAAGCCTACCACGACACTGGGGCTATCTCCTGTTGCTTGGGCCATCTGCACTGTCACTTTGGACTGTGGATCCCTGGGCCTGTGGCAAACCCCATACACAAAGCGCAGAAACTTCATGGACTGGGGCGGCTGGCTCACGGGGAGGGAAAATTCTTGTTGGACAGGCTTTTGCAGGACCACACTGGAATTAAGCCACAGGGAAGCCTTTATCACAGTGCTAAGTCACTTCAGTCATGTCCGACTCTGCGACCCTAGGGACTGTAGCCCTCCAAGCTCCGCTGTCCATGGGATTCTCCGGGCAAGAATCCTGGAGTGGGTTGCCATGCTCTCTTCCAGGGGATCTTCCCCAGCCAGGGATCAAACCCGCATCTCTCATGTCCCCTGCACTGGCAGGCAGGTTCTTTACCACTAGCGCCACCTGGGAAGCCCTGAAGTTAATCAGGTCCCACTGAGACCTATCACAAAGCATCAGATAAAAGACCCCACGCCCGGGATGGCCAGCGGCTCCCCATTCCCCTGTGTGTCCACCCTGAGGCTGGACAAGCCTACCACGACACTGGGGCCATCTCCTGTTGCTTGGGCCATCTGCACTGTCACTTTGGACTGTGGATCCCTGGGCCTGTGGCAAACCCCAGTCCTGTCCTGCCCTTGCCTGGCTGGTGCCCAGGTGCAGTGCCCATCAGCTCATGAGTGGAGGGCTCCACCGAGGGCCCAACACGGGCCACTTAGGATGCACGGTGGAGGAGACATCCAGGTGGCAGTTCAGGCCATGCCGTGCCTTCTGCCGGCCTTTCCACTCAGTGGGCATGTGCGGCAGTCAGGAATCTGAAGTTCCCCCAGGGGGTCCCGCTTCCTCTTGTGGTGTGAGCATCTCACAGAGCCTTGGGACATACTTGTGTTTAAAGAGGGCTTCCCTGGTGACTCAGACGGTAAAGCATCTGCCTGCAATGCGGGAGACCCAGGTTCGATCCCTGGGTCGGGAAGATCCCCTGGAGAAGGATATGGCAATCCACTCCAGCACTCTTGCCTGGAAAATCCCATGGACGGAGGAGCCTGATAGGCTACAGTTCATGGGGCCGCAAAGAGTCGGACACGACTGAGTAACTTCACTTTCACTTTCCTTACAACATGCCCTGTTTGCCTCCAGCAGCTTAATGGAAGGAGCACCACTGGCATCACAAGAGATTTTCAAGGGAAATGTTGGCTCTGCTCTAATTTTACCTTATGCACTGGTAGGATACGGCACCACACGCCACGTGATGGGACTTCTGTGAATGAAGACATCCAGGGGCTGTCCAGGCCGCTGCTGGCCTGGGAGGAGGACCTCTGTTCTTGTGGCTTGCTGGAGGCCAGAGAGTCACAGCTCCCAGGCCAGTCCAAGGCTGCAGGCCTGCCTGCCTGGAGCCGGAGCGGGGCTGGGCAGTGTGGCAAAGCTGTGGAGGGAACGGGTCTCGCTTCCTGTTGGGCTTACTTTGTCCTTTGTTTCTTGCCTATCAGGAGGTCAGGAAGGGAGACCCTTCCCTTTCAGACGGGCGGTATCCAGCTCGGCTCCAAATTCCAGGAATCTGTAAAGTCTTCTCCAGCACCTGCCCTGTTCTAGAGGGGAGAGAGACCCCTGGCCACAGGAAGTGAGTTCAGTTTTCAGGAAAACTTATCTGAAACAGGGAGGGAAATGACAGAAGGGAATGCAAGGTGCTGGGTCCCCAGAGCTCAAGTAATCAGAGCATGACTGTCATGACTGTGGGATGCATCCAGAAAACTCTCTTAAAATGGAGGCAAATCACTCTACTCTGGTGTATAAGTCCCTGGAAGGCTCCCACTTGCCCCTGGAGAGAGGCCAGGAACCCCCAGGCACCATGAGAGCTCAGCCCTCACCCCCAGGCTCCCACAGGAAGGGCCTTTCCCGCTGCTGTCCACAGGCTCTTTATATCTGCTGTTCCTGGTGCCTGGAGCTGTCCTGGCCTGCCACCTCTGCGGACCAGCGAGTTTCTTTCCGTCTATCAATGCCAACTCATAATCTTTAAAAGCACAATCCTTGGGTTTCATAATACACTGCACTTTTCCTTTGTTTACAAGTCACAGTTTTAATTCAATAACATGTCATTACTGTTTGTGCCTTCCTCTCTGAATACAAGACGATCCCCTATTTTTCCAATGAAAGGATGAGAACATTTTTGGGAGGTCCTGCTTGCACGTGTAGACTCTTAAGGCAGTAGTCAGAATGGCTCAATTCCTCTTTCAAACAGTGTGTATGTCGCAATACATATTTGAAGTCGCATCTCGTATGAGACGTCACATAGGAGCACTTTTTCATTCTCCCGCACCAGGAATCCCTTGCCTTTAACGCCCTGTGAGCACTTCCAACTCACTGCCTTTGCTAGCAGAAGTCATGTTCTCAGGCCCCGCCCCCAGCCACCTGTGAGACGCAGCACTGTTTGAATCCGTGAGGATGTTGTCAAGTATTGTACCTAAAGCCACGAACATCATTTGCTATCCATATTCTCCGCAGAACAACCACTTTCTGGATTGCTTTTTAAAGTACCCCTTAAAAAGCTCCTTTCCAATGACATCCAGTACCTGTAATTTTGAGATCACACCCCTTCCCATGAATAATTATGATTGCTCCATTTCTTTGTCTTTTCTTTCCACTGATTCCATCAGGTGACTTCTATGAGCACCCAGAGTTAGCGATGATGAAAACCTGTAGAACGTACAGGTGTAATGTATTTTTCCTGTAAGTTCAAGCAGAAAGGAGAGAGCCAGCAATGTGACAGAAGACTCTGCAAACTCCCGAGCACAAGGCAGCTCTCCATTTTTTTACAGGACAATTTTGGGAAAACTCTGTCCTTATATTCTGGCGTGAATGGTCATTCTCTATCCTCCCTGCTATAGACTATAAGCTTCACGAAGGCAGGCAGTTCCTGAATCCCAGGGCTGACCAGGGAATGCGACAGCTCCTTGAGGGCTCAGAAACATTTGCAGAATCAAGGGTTGATTGAAATGCAAGCTGTTTTGGAGCAGGGAACGTGAGGTGGAGGGAGAGCTAGATGCAGTGTGGTTTGGAGGTCCAGAGGTCTGGGACTGGCTGTCAGCAGAGAAGAGACTTGCCCAACAGAAGCGAGAGCAAGGGGGCACTGACATTCCAGAGGTAAGAGTGGGAGGTCTTTCCTAAACAGTCACACACAAATGCACGCACAAAGACATGCACACACACACACCCCCCACACACGGACACACAAGACATGAGCAGCCACACAGATATACACAGAGACACAGACACAGACACACCACACCTACACACGTATACACACCCAGCGTCACTCACAGACACACTCAGACATGCACACAGACACACAAGCCACAAGCAGACACACAGACATACACAGGCCTATGTACATATACACAGAGACAGAAACTTTTACACGTACACACAGAGGCATACACAGACAGACAGACACACACACACGCAAATGCTCCAAAAGAAGAGATTCCAGGCTGAACGGAAGCCTCCAGAAGATGGGGGAGGGGAGGGGACGGGAAGGGGCGCCCCTGCCCCTGGCCGCAGTTCTTTCCTCGGGCCTGACCAGGTAATGAGCGCAGACAGGCGCTCTCCTGATAATTCCCTCCTTGTTAGACATTGTTGTTAGCTCGCTAATGTCTTCCACTTAAGTAATAGCCACTGAGGTGTGGGGCTTCCTGGCGCCTAATGGCCCGGGGTGTCGCTGAGGGCCGTTAATCCTGCTGGCCATTAATCCCAGGAAATGCCCGGGGTCATTACAGGCTGTGTGGCTCTCAACGAGCAGTGACACCACAAGGGGTGCCTCCAGGCCACCGGAGTGACCCTCTGATGAGGATGGGCGCCTGGGCAGTCGGGGGTGTCCGGTGTTGGCGTGTGTGTGTGTGTGTGTGTACATGCAAGGTGCACACACACAAGCGGGACCACAGCCCAAACAGGGAGAGGGAGACAGGCACCCCTGGTCCCCAGGCACACCCCTGGGATGGCGGAACCGCTGCGTCTGGAGGTCTGGGACAGGAAGAATCAACGAGAAAAGGGTTCTGGGTGGCCTGTCCCTTCCAGAGTGTCAGGGAGAACGGGCTGTCGCCCAGCTCTAGAGACAGACGAGAGGGCAGAGGGGGCCGTGGCCCAGGGCGGGGTTGGACGGCAGCCCCGGGGGCCGAGCTGAGCGGGGTTGGACGGCAGCCCCGGGGCCGAGCTGAGCAGCCACGTCCTGCTGTCCCCGGCACGTCTGCTCCTGTCCCTTCCTGGCCGAAGCCTCCGCTGCCCTGCAGCCTCGGCCTTCTGGGTTTTATCTAAGAACACAGGCTCTGGAGTCAGACCTCCTGGGTTCAAGTCTTGGCTTTGCTGGATCCAATCTGTGTGACCATCTCTTAAGCTTCAGTTATTTTTTTCCATAAAATGAGAGAAACAACCGAGTTGTTATGAGGCTTAAGTGTAATAAGGCAAGCAGAGCACTCGGGAGAGTGCTGGGCGCTGGGGAAGAGCCGTAAATATTTCCTCCTCCTCGTCTTACTTTATTGTCGTTTTCGTTACACTCTCTGTGTGTCTGCTGACCTCTGCGCCCTGACTGTGAAGCACTCCTTGGGCACACGTCACCTCCTCCACAGGCAGGCTGTGCCCAGCCATCACTCACTCTCCAGAAGCGCACACCCGTCGGCTCGGGGGGCTTGCCCGCTGGCCACCGCCGGCCACCCGCAGGGCTGTCTCCGGGCAAGGGCCGCCTCTGGCTGTGACCCTCATGGCAGGCAGTCCTCTGGCCTGCCTTGGGGTCGTGGGCATGGCAGGTGTCCAGTTCTGCCCCGTGGGGAGGCCCTCCCAGCTCACTGCCCCAGTGGCTGCCTTGCGGACTGCACCGGGGCTTACCTGGCACCAGGTCACCTGAAGTCTGTGATGCTGCCCTGGTCGGGATCCAGATCGATGTAGAACCGATGGCCGGTGCTGGGTTTCCAGCACAGCCCTCCGAAGCCGAGCAGGCGCCCCGCCCATGGTGACACACTGCTCACACGTCGGTGACTCACTGAAAGGCAGAACCTGCTGCTACCGGGAGGGCGGATGGTGACTGGTCACAAGGGCACCGACAGCCATCAGAGTTTGGCTCCAGACGGAGGAATCAGATTTGCCTAAATTTTTCTAGAATCCTTCTTTGATATCAAAAGCCCTGCTCAGGGCTGATGCCACCAGGAAGCCATGCCTGGCCAGGGCAGCCCTGGACCCCCAAGGCCACTGTCATCGCTTGAGCCCAACACAGCTCCTCACCCACAGCAGCAGCCCATTTCCTTCTGGCCTAGGGGATGGGCCTTAGCTAGGGTGCCCTCTGCTCTGGAGGACTGTGCTGAGGCTCCAGAGAGCAGGCAGCCGTGTCTCCCACCCCCAGGGTCTGGCTGAGGGTGTCTCTCCGGGGAGGGGGAGGGGAGTGCTCGGGGAAGGACTCCGGCCCCACCCACCGAAGAACGCAGCCACAAAGAAATGTCACCGCTGCTGCACAGAAGTGTGGTATTATCAGCCCCATGCAACCGGCAAGTGGATTAAAATGCCATTAACACAGCAAATTAAGCTTACAGTGAAGTAAACAGAAATTAAATCAATAACCAGCACAGGGGGACAGCTGCCTTTTCCCAAATGGTCCCCCAGGGACTGGGGCTGGTGGGTGCATGGGGGGTGGGGTAGAGGCTGCTGGACAGGGAGGGGCGAGGGGTGAGGTGGGCGTGCAGCTGTCCAGGCGCTGCACAATAGGTGCTAAGGGGCCCAGGCCCGGCCCTGTGCCTCTGCTGGGCTTTCCTCTGCCCCCAGGTGCCGTCACCATTATTTGCCCACTCCCCGAGCTTGGGAAAAGGCTGTTGAGGCACACCATCCCTCACTCCCCACTCCCCTCCCTTCTTCCCACCCCTGCCATGACCCCGATGCAAAAAGCAACTTGGTCCATGCAGTGCTTGATCCACGCAGAGGATGACCCACTCTCTGGCTTAAAGTTAATAACTTGTCCAGGCTTATCTCAGGACAGAACCATATCCCCACACAGCATCTGATTCATGGATGCTCAGCTGACCAATGTTTGTGCCCAAAGGCAGCCCAAGGACTTCATCTGGAACTTTCTGAAATGCCATCCTGTCCTGAGGAGTTGCTGCAGACAGGAGGCAGATCTGGGGCTATAGCATGCCATCTTGCTGCTCTGCTTGGGCGGAGAGTGTAGCCACACAGAGCTAAGGAGCCGGAGGCTGGAGGTGAGTGCCCGGATCCAGCTACACCTGAAGTTATACTAGATCCACTCCTTGACTTTTCAGGAAGCTGAAACTTCCTGCCTGCCAACCTTTATTTCCAGTTTAAATATAGCATGCCATCTTGCTGCTCTGCTTGGGCGGAGAGTGTAGCCACACAGAGCTAAGGAGCCGGAGGCTGGAGGTGAGTGCCCGGATCCAGCTACACCTGAAGTTATACTAGATCCACTCCTTGACTTTTCAGGAAGCTGAAACTTCCTGCCTGCCAACCTTTATTTCCAGTTTAAATTGAGATTTGGTCATTTGCAACGAAGAGCCCAACTTGAAAAATGATGGTATTTCTGCTTAAAAAAAAAAAGAAATCCATTAATCAAACACTTCTCAAAGACCAGTCAGCATGTGGTCAGATGGCCAAATGAATGGTGGTATCCCTTGGCCCCTTCCCTCCCACCAGGTCTCGGCCTCCACCTCCACTGCCTCTCCGTGGGCAGGGAAGGCGCCCCTGTGGACGCACTGCCTCTCCATGTGCAGGGATGGCACCTCTGTGGACACAAAAAGGAGCAGCAAAGAAGGGGTGCGCGCAGTGCGAAGCCTTCCCAGCCCTTTTCCTGCTCCCGCCACCCGATGCCCCTGGATGCGGGCAAGAACGCACCTGGACCGGGAACCAGAGACCTGGATCCAGGGGGATTCTCTGGGCACAGTTCCGGTGTCCATAGGCCAGTTTGCTTCCTCTGGAAATCACTTCTTCATCCAGCCCACAGGGTCCTGGGTTGCCACCTGCTGGCCTCAGCAGCTGTCCAGCTGTGGAGCAGGCATCCATCCAGCTGTGCAGCCCTCTGCTGGGGCAGGCGGGCTCTGTGTGGGATTTAGGGGCCCTAGTTCTCATCTCAGTCTCTTCCCTTTTGAGATTCTGGCCTAAAATGTCTGGGGCAGAATAATAATCTCTGAAGACTGATGGATTCCTGTTACAGGTGACATGGGGATGGATGCTTACTCTCTTCCTCTCACAGTCCCTCCGTCGCCTGTCCTGCCTCAGAGCCTCTGAAGATCCGGGACAGGGAATGGGTCAGTGTGTTCTCCTGGCAGCTCCTACCCCATCAGCAGGCCTCAGCTCCCAGTCTGGATAGGGCCCTGGCTTCTCTGTGCTCCTGCAGCTCTCAGTCCCTGTCCAGCACAGCCATGCTGCCTTGTAACTGGCAATTCCCACCTCCGTTCCCCTCTGGCCTATGGAGCCTTGGAGGGGAAGGACCGAGGCTATCCTTTGCTTTGCCCCTAGCACAGAGCTCAGGTGTGACACAGAGCAGCCCTCAGCCCACCCCCGCTGAGAGAATGAGGGAATGAATGAGACCCTGCAGTAGACACCTCTCCCAGGCTGTGGTCATGGCCTCTGACTTGCTTTTAGGATGTTTCCAGTGAGGCTTGTCACATCAGTGACTCCAACTTGAGGCCCTCAGGGTTCAGGGCCTCACTGTGGGACCTCTGACCCCATCCTTGCCTCTCATTCCGTTTTCTCTTTTTTAAAGGAGACCTCCTTGGCCCCCATGCTGCCAAGGGTGAGGCTGCTAAAGGGCCTGTGGAACAGGGTGGGTGCAGTTCTGGGCAATGAGGAAGAGCTGTGGCATGGAATCACGTTTAGGGGGCAGAGTGAACCACGGCACACTTTTCATTTTTCCCAGTTATTTATTCTCTAAAGATGCTTCTATGAAAGCTTCACATAGAAGGAGGGGCATATCAGTTGCTCACTACAAAGGTGATTATTCTTCCTACTCTATGGGGAGGCAGTATGTGGAAGCACCCACTGCTTCCTGCCCCACGAGCCAAAGACCCTCCTGCCCTCACAGCGTGCCCCTATGGTGGTGGTCACCAGGGCCCCTGGCAGCCTGACACCCTGAGTCTGGACACCCCTCCACGGAGGGGAACCCAGGGGGCATCCCTCCCCACAGCTGTGCTCCTGGCATGACCCCTGGCTGGGCCCAACAAGGAAGATTTTTAAATTCCTCTGTTGATTTTTCCCCTCTTCCTCCCTTAGGCTCCAAATCCAATTCTAGCTCCTGGCCAACTGGTAGAATTAAAGGATTAAGAGCTACCCAGGTCTTATCCTGATATGAAAAGATCTCACCGAGAGGCTCATAGTTCAGCGTCCAAAGCCAGGGCATTCATTCCCTCCTGCACCAAGTATTGTTGTGAAAGCCTCCCTGGAACCACCTTTTGAGCTCCTGGCTGAGGCATCACTGTTTCACTTATCTCTTAAGACCCTGCTCATAATTGCTCAATGTCCGACAAGCAGAGAGGACTCCAGGCATTATCTGTTAAGGGCCCTCTAATCCAGTTCATAAGGACAGAGTGGTAATCAGGACACCACAGAATCCTTCCAAAGTCAACGCGGAATTTCACATGAGCCCTGAGCCGCTGTCTGGAGAGCCCCGGGGGCAAACACAGGTGGCCCCTAACCCCTGGAAGGGCCACGGGGATTTGAGGGTACAGCTGGGGGCCAATCAGACCAGAAGAACTTGTGAAGGAAAAGGACCTTGTCTAGAAAAGCAGAAGGGTTTTCTTTTTTTCTTTAGTGGGGGCTGGGTGCACTTGTGACTGCTGTGTGTGTGTGTGGGCGCATGTGTGTATTTGCCCACGCTAAGTGTGTGTGGGCTTCCTGCACACAATTCGCAGGTCAGCCCAGGCCGTGCAGGGCCAGCGGCAGAGCCATGCCTCTGATAGGCGAGAGCGTGCAGAGGCTCTGGTGAATCAGAGACTGCGTTTTCTCAGGCCCACGGGGAGCTTCCTGACAAATGCTGTTGTTCTTGGGATGGGGGGGCGGGCAGCGTGCCACTCCATATGGGCGCAGCTCGATCTGCCAGCTGACTGCCGCCCTTCATGGGACACCGGCACGGTGCTCTGACTGATGGAGCCTCTGTGGGGGCGTCACAGAGGCTATGCAGGTGTGAGCTCAGATGCCACCCGTTCTTCTACCTGAGCTGACAAATGGAGCTCCCTTCCCCTCACACGCTAGGAAAGATGGCTTTAAAATGGCTCTGAGAGCTAAGCCGGGCCTCCTTTTCTTTCTTCCTAGGGCCTCCCCAGCTAGACCACAGGGCTGTGCTGCACTCTCCTAACACTTCCCCACCGTGAGCAAGCAGGAGTGATCCCCAGAACTGCACCCCGTCTCCGCCCTCCCCGGGCCGCCTGGCAGCCTGAGCTGGTTCAGAGCCTCTGCACCCAAAGCCTCCGCCTGCCGGAGGCAGGACACAGCTGACAGCCATGCTCTGAGGATGGGTGAGCACGTTGGGCTGCAGCAGCCTTGGATTCCAGACCATATAAGAAAGGGCTAATTGGTGTTTTGGGGTCCCGGTTAAGCAACCCCTGAGACAAAGGTGCAGTGAAAGTCTTTTTACTTGGATGGGAGGGGGGTGTGAAAGAAGGGAAGAGGCTGCTAAGCAAGGTTCCATGGGAGCTCAGGAGGCTCTATGGCACAGGCTTTGGAATATTCTCAGCTGGGAGGAAGTTGGGATGTTTGTGCATCCAATCCCATCAGCTCCTGCATAATGCCTGCTCGCAGGATGTTAGCTACCTGGGCTGTGAGGGCAAAGGGTCTTCCAAGGCTTTGGAAGCGCCCTCAGGGACAGTGAGGTGGAACCTCTGTGTCTGGTCCTGGCAGGTATACTGGGAGGCTAAGGCCTGAAGGAGGCCAGCATCAACTCCACTGGGCTTGCCCAGGGCTCACTTCCTGGGTTAGTCAAGGTGATGGGACAAGGGAAATTTGAGTGTCCCAAGGCTGTAACTCTTTGCTGACTAGCTTTTAGTTACCCTTTTAGTTAACCACTGTGGGAGTTTCTAAACTGTTGGTCTCCTAGGACCTGAGCCTTCTTGCTGCCTGGGTAAGACTCTACCATCTCCCCCTCCTCCTCCTCCTTATCAGGAAAGCATGGTCCGCTGCCTCCACCCACTAACCTAGGGCAGTTGCATTTTTGGAGCAGGTCACGGAGTATGGGCTTTCCTGTCCACTCCTGAGCTGAGCTCTGACAGTGAGCCTCCTCGGGGCCTTTCTCTCTCCACCTGGGAAGTGGGCACCTTGTAGACAAGCAAGTAGGAAAGCTAGAATGATCCATAGCATTGGAATAGATCTGGGAACATGACTGTCAGCTCACTTATCTTAATATAGATATAGATGGATGCATGTAGAAATATTTATAAATCTGTGTGTATAAACGCACATATTTCCTTATTTTGTCAGCTGAAGGGGCCAAGAAGTAATGACAGCCCAGAAAAAACTAGCACATCTGCACCCAGACCTTGGTTTCTATTACCATTCTCAGAGATAGGAACCATGGCTCTGGGAGAAATTGCCAATTCTAGGACTGAAATAAGAAATATACAAGATGAGACTGAAGCATCTTATAGTGTCAGAAAATCAGAAAGTTTTCAACCTACACAGATGCATATGATAGGGGCTGAGTGTCACAAGGATACAGGAGCCAGCTGAAAGAACTCCTAAAGGCACTGGAGGGGTTCAGTTGGGGGCAGCTTCTGCAGCCAGGTGGGTTAAGACCATCCCCCGAGACAGGGCATTTGATGGAGCAGCTGTGGTTTGGCCTGGGCCATCACCTCTAGCCTCTTCCTTGCTGGGCCTTTCCCTACAGCCCATGCCCCAAGGCTCCCTTGTCATTTCTTCTGCTCGTTCTTGGGAAAACTGGGCAAGAGCGGAGTTTTGATGATGTGAGGATGCAATGATGTGTTTTAACGCACTGTTTCCTGGGGACCTGGAATGAAAATTTTAACAGCTCAGAAGCTGTGCACTGAAAGTGCCTCTACTGGGGGTTCTCAGAAGGGTATTCCAACTAAATTGAAGAAATAAATATGCATCTTCCTCGTTTTTGTTGAGCAATCACCGCACAGAGCCCGAATCCTTAAGTGGCAGTGTGCTCCTCCATGGAAAAAGCAGCTATCTCCAAGGGGCCTGGCTCTGCACCCTTTCAGCTCTGTCTGTGGCTCGTGGCTGTCAGGCCCTGTGCTTCACAGGACCTGCCTAGAGCTGACCTGCCGTACCACACCAGGGAACAACCCAGAAATGGAGAGAGAGAGAAAACGGTGGGAGAAAAATCCACCAAGGAAAATGTGTACAGCATATGTCATGAGTACCTCAGTGCACCAAGTGCCCACATACAAGCAAACCCTTGTGCTGGAGCAGGTCTTTCCTGAGAAGGAATGAGGGAGCTGGGTCTGCAATGCCCTGACATCAGTCAGGGTGGGCTCTGTGGGTTGTGCCATCTCTTCTCCACCTCTCCCTGCCCACATCTGGGTACCCAGGCTCCTGAGAGGTCTGGTACAGGGGAACCGCTCAGCCCCACTTTGCACCTCAGTGGGTCAGGCCCAGGACCCCTGGCGTCTGACATTTATTCCGCTGTCCCCTCATGCAGTTGCATTTCTCTGGCACCCGGCATGAGCTTGGTTTCAGCCTTTCTCCAGATCCCTGCAGAAACACTTCCAGGACGGCCCCGTGGTGGTGTTTAATGAATGGAAACGTTCTCTCACAAACAGAAAGAAAAAAACCTACACCAATCCCCAAACCTGTTAGTCGGAAAATATTCCAAGATCAACACATTTTAATTCACTAATTAATACAGCTAAAAGGCATTTTTCATATTAGACTTATTAAAATCACTTGTATTTAAGTGTTTTTGAACTCATATTTTCCGATGCTGTGCGTTTTTCTAAAGTGTTCTAGTCATGTTATGCAAATGCCTATTTAAATTACCAGGGGTATTTGTTTTCTATTTCTACTCTGTAAAACATAATTTTAATACAAGTTATTTGTGAAATGCACATTGGAAAAAAGAAAATAAGATTTGAGATGGCATTTCTATGATAATTTTATTGCAAATGTTGACCATGTTTTGGTATTTGTCTGCAAAAGGTAATGCAAAATATACATAAGACATATTTCTGGGATTTATTGTTGTATGTGACTAAATTAGTAAAGGAAAATTTGCTTCATTTTTGAATCCAAGGCAGGGCAGTCCATCACCCCGTGAAGCATGTTTTAGAGGGAACAGTCAGGGCCACATAGCAGGCTGAATGCTACACCATCACAGAGAGAAAATTTGCTCTTGCTCTGTGCTTAAACAAGATTTTCTGACACCTGTGTGCTGCCAGACATGACATCTGAGGCAAAAACACAAGCCTATGCAGAGGACACGGAGACTCAGCTTGAAGTAGGACAGGAATGCTGAGTGAAAAACACGAGCAGGGCTCTCTGGAGGGACAAGGTGGTAAATGCAGGGGCTCAGACTCCAGGATGGGAGAGAGCCTTGGGAGGGGACCCTGGGTGATGGTGTGGGGAGTGGAGGGATGAGTCTTCCACTGTAGATTTACCCAGGATGTGTAGACTTTCTCCTGCCAGCATCTTTATGATGCATGTGTGATACAGGCAGGATAAGATGGCTAGAGGCAAAAGGCAAAACAGAGAGAAGGAAGTCTATTAAAATTAGATAGTAATGCTATTTCTGAGCTCCCTGGCAGCCAAAGCAAAAAAGGAAAATCTAATGAGCTCAGTGTCTTTCATTGTCCAGTCAAAGGATACCTACGTCTTAGAGGAGAGATATCCATTCCTTAGTCTTCCAGTCTCAGAGGAATACATGGCCCTCCCCAACTCCACCTCCCACTGCCAAAGGGAATCAGAAACATAGCAAGCTCTGAACCCCAACAGTGAGTTTACAGACGATGCGGAAATGCCCTTGGGAAGGGTGATCGGATTCAAATGAAGAGTCTGGTGGTCAGTCACAGTTTCTGTGTTAAGGTAGGGGGCACCTGTAATAGAATGAGACCATCTCCAACCCCCCAGCCCCGTCCTACAGGGCAGCCATTGCTCACTCTTACGTGTGTAGCCCAGGTCTGGATTTTTCCCCAGGCTCCCTTGAGGCCCTGGGAAGGAGGCTGCTATCCTGAGTGCTGGCTGGGCCACAGGGCCGGC
This sequence comes from Oreotragus oreotragus, assembly GCA_006410675.1. Lineage (NCBI taxonomy): Eukaryota > Metazoa > Chordata > Mammalia > Artiodactyla > Bovidae > Oreotragus > Oreotragus oreotragus. The sequence continues at coordinate 83,193 of SJYX01004060.1, forward strand.
GAGGGGAGTGCTGCAGGGCACGCGAACTGCTGGGGACTTCATCTCAATCAGCGTGTGTTCCTTTTAGGTGCTAGTGATTGGTGCTATACAAAGCAGGGAAGGGAAGCACAAACTACCCAGCTGCCACGCGGGGGAACCCCTGCACTGATACCTGCGCCGGGAGGCCTGGAGAAGGGGCTCCCAGCCTCTCCTGAGCACGCACTGCAGGCTTTGTCCCCGGGGACAGAGTGCGAGTCTCTTGTCAGGACCCGATAGTGGGTGCCTTCAGGGCCAGAGAGTTGAGGTCTCAGCCAACTTGTGTTCAGATCAAAGCTGTGTGACTTTGGGCCAGGCCTTCCCCACCCCAAGTCTGTCTCCTCACCCCAAAACACGGAGAAGACAAACCCAGCCACGCAGAGACACTGTGAAGCTGATGTTGTAAAGAATGTGTTCAGAGCACCATCTCACAGAGAGTGCTGAGGGCCCTCGGGGACCACGATGACAGTGACATGGGAGGGGGTGTGGGTGGCCCTGAAGAGCTCGAGTGCTCTGTGTGCATGAAGCTGTTAATCTGGATGGTGAGCCTACGAGGTGAAATGTGACTGTACCACTCCCACTCCATGTGAGAGGAGCTGGCTCAGAGAGGTTCAGTGACCTCAGTGATGCACAGCATGTCAAGGGTGGGGCTGGGAGGAGGCCAGGTACCCCGAGTCTCATTCAGTGCGCCCTTTGTCCCCTGTGGCTGCGGAAGTGTCTCATCCGATCCCTGGGCAGGACCAGGCCTTGGCAGGACAACGAGGGCTCAGCCAGACACAGGCCACGTGCTGGGGGGAATCGCGTTCCACCTTCCCTGATTCTCCCTTTCCTCTGGTGCCGTTGGAGCTGGATTAATTAGGTAAAGCCTGTGACTCCATATCTGGAAAGGGGAGCGGGAGGCCCCCAGTTGGGTTTCCCCGTCCCCCCCCCCACCTTGACCTTGAGTGCTCCTTGCTGCTTGGACCTGGTGAGCAGGCAATGCCCACGTGAGGTCTAGGAGCCCACAGATTTCCTTTCTCAGAGCAGGGGCCGCATTGTGTTGTCACTCAAAGGGGCACGTGCAGCCTCTCCCTGGACAGACCTATTCAGAGGGCCACTGCTGGGGAGCCTGTGGCTGGAGAGCCAGCCGCCCTGGTGGCCATGTGCAGAGACCAGATCAAAGGCCTGGACCGGGAGGTGCAGGAGCCTTGACAAACAGTTCAATGTCTGAGGCCTTTTGAGGTATTGATAAGCTCGAATCTTCTCCCAGAAATTTTAAAAAAGAGTCCCTGATTCTGGGGGCGTGGAAAGCCCTCAGGCAGGGCTTTCCTAAGTGTCACTGTTCCCCAGGGTGAGTGCCCTTCACAGCCTGAAGTAGAAGAGGCTTCCTCCTGGCCCAGGTCCACAGGGAACCAGCCCTCAGCTCTCCACTCCCATCCTCCACTCTGGGCTGCTGTGCTCGCCCACATCTGAGCCGGGTCTCAGCAGAAGGTGGAGCCGCCGGCAGCCTGGGCTGCCTCCCTGCCGGGGCTGGGTGCAACACCCATGCAGCTCTGTGGCTGGGGCTGCATACAGCATATAGGGTGTCAGCAAAGTTCCTCAGGCTCACCCAGAGGAACACGCCTGCCCTCCACGGAGGTTTCGAACCTAAGTCTCCGATGTGTACTGAGCTCCTTCTTTAGGCCCAGCTCTAAAAGGGCCTCAGGGTCCAGTGGGGACTGAAGCAGACATGGGCCTGGGCTCAGGGCTTGCAGGCTGGATGCAAAGAAGGACACCACATAAATGCTCACAGATTAGTGATCATAGCTGGCAAAGTGATTCAGAGGAGAGACAGGTGAGTGAGGTCCTCCCCTCAGTGCTGCACAAAAGGTTCCCTGGAGAAATCGGGCCTGAAAGGGGGTCATGGGGTGCTCACCCATCTGATTCACAGTTGGTGAGTAGGCTCCCACCATGTCCCAGGAGCTGGGTGAGGGGCTCGGTGGACACAGCTGACTAAACCTTGGCAGGACTATTCTTCCCTGGGAGATCACGGTCGAGAGGAGGGTGGAGGGAGGCAGGCCAGGAATGAACAAAACAGCGCCACAGTTTTGGGGGTGATGATTAGTGTAACGAAGAAAATGAAAAAGGGGATGAGATAGGGCACTGCTGGTGGGACCTAAAGCTGAGGGGCTAAGGAAGGTCTCCTTGAGGAAGCGATGCAGAAGCAGTGACTGAATGAGGTGAGAAGCCAGCTGGTGAGTTGGGAGAGCAGCCTGGCAGATAGAAGAGCAAGTGCAAAGGCCCTGTGGGAGGGAAGAAGCAGGAGTGTGAAAGATCACAGGGAAGCCTGTGTGCCTGGAGCATGCAGGGGAGAGGGGCGTGAGAGGAGGGCTCTGCAAGGCCAGAGGGCGGGGTCTGGATTCTATTCTGAGTGCAGTGAGGAGCCACCAGAGGGGTTAAGACAAGACTGACATGATTTGCCTGTGCTAAAAATAAACTCCTCGACACTGTGCAAGATGATACAGCAATTCCTCAAAGAAAAACAAACCAACATACAATTACCATACGATCCAACAATTCCATTTCTGAGTATATATTCAGACGATTTGAAAGCATGGTATCAGATATTTGTACACTTGTGTTTAGAGCAGTGATATTCACAATATCCAAAAGGTGGAGGCAATCCAAGTGTCCATCGACAGATGAATGGATAAACCAATGTGTTACATACATTCAGTGGAGTATTATTCAGCGTTAAAATGGAAGGGAATTCTGACATGATATAACATGAGTGAAGATATTATGCTAAGTGAAATAAGCAATTCACTAAAGGACAAATATTACATGATTCCGTATATATGAGGTTCCTGGACATTTATGGAGACAGAATGGTATTTGCCAGAAGCTGGGGAGCAGAGGGAAAGGGGGGTTATTGTTTAGTTAGCGCAGTGTCAGTTTTGCAAGAGGAAAGAATTCTGCAGATGATGGTAGTGAGTGCTCCACAACAGTGTAAACGCGCTGACACTGGTCTATACACTGAAAATGGCAACGTTCACGTTATGTGTGTTTTATGCACCCCAAATCCTTCTGGCGGCTGTGTAGAAGGAAGTAGGGAGCCAGGCTAGGTCAGGGCTAGTGATGGCTTGGATGAGGGTGGAAGAAGTGAAGATGAAAGGAAAAGCAGCCTGACTGGAGGTGTGCTGGGGAGCTGGCACTGCCAGGACCTCCTGACACAGGCTGTGCAGAACGAAGGGAGCGAGGGATGGAGGGAGTCCTGGGTTTCTGGACTGAGGAATTCACCCAAAGAGTTTGCTCTGGAGCAGTTTGCAGAGATTGGTTAAGGTGGACAGAGCAAAATCTGAACCGAGGCCACCTACAGACATGACTTTGAGGGACCCCAAAGGGGTAGAAGCCCTGGTGCCTGTAGGAAGCAGTTTGCAGGGCCAGGGCAAAGCTTAACGGATGGGGTCTGGTCTTGGAAGAGTGGAACACAACACAGGTGAAGAGAGGTTGGAAGGCGGAGGTAGGGAAGGACTGAAGACAGGAAGGTTGACTGCCTGGCATGGATTTTAGGGACAATAGTGTGCTGATGGGGACGACCTAGGCTTTCTGCCCAGGTCCTGAATGCCCAAGTGAAGAGTCCAGACGTTATTCAATAAGCACAGCTTTGACTGGTTCCTACAGAACAGAAGGGAGAGAGAGGAGTCCAGGTGAGGCTGCCTACTATCAGGTGATGGCTTGCCTGAGCACCCAGGTGCCCCAGGCTCTGAACATAGTCCAGGGATGCCTCAGTGTAGGTGGTAGGATGTGGGCCACTTCCATTCCATCCCAGAGATGGAAGATCCTGGATCAGATTGAGCTCTGTGAGCCATCTTCTTCCTCCTTACCTGGCCTGATCTTGCCTACCCAGCCCCTCTTCATTGTTCACAGAGCTCCAGACACATTGATCTTTCCGCTGTTCTGCAAACTCTTGTGCTTTTCCAGACTCTGGGGCCTTTGCACTTGCTCTTCCCTCTTCCCTTTGCCGGCAAGATTTCCCCACCAACCATTCACTTGGTTCCTTTTCATCATTCGAGTCTCTGCTCAAGTACTTCCTCCTTCGGGAGGCCTCCCTGACTCAGAGCTCCAAAGCCTCCCCACCCCAGCCCAGTTTCGCCTGCCTTCGGGTTCTTGTCACCGAAGTGAACCTGCTTGTTTTCTTGTTTATTGCATGTCTCCTACCTCTACCCCGAGCAGAAAAGCAGCCTCAGCGCCCGAGACTTTGTCCATCCTGGTTATAACTGTGTTTTCAGGACTAAAGCTGTGCCCTGTGAAGTGAGTACCATCAGTATTTGCTGAATGAATGTTTTAGGGGCTGTCGGTATAACCGGAGATCTGGCAGGCCCAGGGTGATCCCCAGGGACCCAGGACTCCAGACACCACCCCACCCCACCCAGGAGGGTTTCTGCTTTGTTCTCCCTTGGGCTTTCGGCAGCAGGAAGGCCAAGGGTGTTCTGGGTTTGGTTTTTGTAACTGGTTTGATATGATCATGAAAAGTATCTAAAAATTGGACAGCTGGAAATGTTTTTCCTCCCATTTATTACTTAAAACAGCCTTAGAGTTTGAGGTTGTTTTTAAAATCAGATTCTCCTCACTGAAAAAATAAAAAAGTCTAAAAAAATTCCACAAGCCCACTCTTGCATATTTTTGCAGAGACCCCACAAGGTCATGACAAGGCTTCTGCTTTGTGGGGGCAGGGCTCCTCCATGCTCCAGACAAGAACCGGGAAGCGTCCAGAGCTGGGGCACAGCCATCCTGCCGCTGTCGTATCAGGAGGAGAAGATAAATTAAGATGAGTGTATTGCACAGTTACACATTAACCACGACAGTGAAAAAGTATTGTGAATGTTAAAATGGCCCAGACTAAAATATACTGAGGTTAAAATACAGGGTAACTTTACAAATCACTAATAATTTCTTTGGCTTTCACTGCAATAACATTGATTTAATTCATTAGATTCCTTTCTAAATCTATATTTCAGTTTTAGAGTTGTCAGTTTCTGTTAATGACAATTTTGCCCCATCTGTTCCAACATGAAAATGAGGCTCCTTGCAGCAGACAAGATAGATCTTCAAGAGTTTAAGAAGGAGAAGTCTTAAAGGTATTTCACTCAGACTAGGCCCTGTTTGATGATTCACACTCAAAATGAAGCTACCCACAAAAAAACTTTGCGTTGGCACTGGAGGAATGGTGAACACCCTCCTCCAGCAGCCTCCACTGCCTTGCCCGCCCGCCAGTGGCTGCCCTCAAGTCAGATGGACCAACTGTGTTGTCATTGGTTTGCATGTTGGAGGGGAATATTCAAAACATTTCCACTCATTCTTTTTTTTTAATGACAGAGCAATAATTCTGGGTGTCAGCATATCAGAATTCCAGCGGCTGTGATTAGAATGAAAATGTGTTGCTGTAATTTGGCCATTCAAATCGTCATATTACAGTAAGTCGTTTCCGTAAGCCTGGCAAGCTTCTGTCTGCCAAGGGGCAGTGTCTGGCTTCCCAGCTCTGTGAGAAACATCTTTGACAACTCCCTCCAGCCCACCAGCCCACTCCTCTGTCAGTCTCCTGCAGGAGATAGTTTTGAAAGCATAGGTGAGTGTGTCCAAATCTGGGACCAGATGAAAGCACTGGAGGGCCCAGTGCAGGCTGGATACAGTCTTCTTCCCAGAATGTGAGAGTATTCGGATTCCCTGAAGAGGATGGGCCCTGCCTGGCCACAAATAAGGAGGTGCTCCTGAGCCTCAGGCATGGTGGCATGTTTGAGGGGCGGGGAGATGTTCCCCTCATTATCAATCATGGGAAAATAAACCCACCCATTAAGGAAGACACGTGACCCAAGGAACCAGGGATTTTTAAAATTTGAAAACTTTCTGGAAAAAATATGCAGACATTAAAACATCTATGGAATTAAGCTGGATCCTCAAAGTTAATATTCACCATATGTATTTACATTCAACTCAACTCCAACAAGTTGAGTACTGCATGACAGCACGGAGCAAGAGGAGATTGCCTCTCACACGGGCAGACATTAAGTTGAGTTACTGTTCTGCTGTAGACTTCTCTATAATGTCTAAAGACAGTTGAGAAAATCAGACAGAAAATTCTCCTTGTGGATATGCCTTCTAATTTCGAATACAAATTAGTGAAATTTTTACATTTCAGATGTCACACCTTGAGCAAATTAAAAATCAACAAAAATACTAAGGTTCTATGTTACCTGCTCAAGTGTACAGAATGTATAAAAACTTTAATCAAACACTTGGGTTTGCTCAGTTTCAAATTGTGTTAGTTTAATAGTTTCTTTTCTGCTGTTTATATTAATGACATGTTCCCATCTAAATATATTGCCATGCTGAAAAGCCATCACAACATTTCTAAGGTTGAATGAATGCAGTTGTATTCATGATTTTTTAATAAAAAGATCTCTTTCTATTAAGTCCCCTCTTTTTTTTTTCCTCCAAAGATCGAGGCTTGCTACCGTGTGTGCAGAGGCTCGGGAAGCGGTATAAATACACATCGGTAGCACCTCATTTAGTGCGCAAATGCCTGCTCTCTAGCCACGGAGAGCTGAGGAACCACCGCTTTCTCACATGTCCCAGCTGAGGATGAGGCCATCGAGGGTCTGGTGGAAACACAAATTGTTTTTTGTAAGCATCGACTGAAGATCTCATCACTTGGGAAAATGTCTTAATTTGCTCTTCTCGGCAAAGCAGTAGCATACATTCCTGATTCAGTGGGTGCGGCCCCCGCCTCATCTAGATGTGTGAAGGATGTGCAAGGGTATAAATGCAAGGTGAGTGTAGGAACAGGAGGGTCGCTGGTTGTCCTCTTGGGGCTCTTTGAGTTATAGGCCTGGGATATGAGACCTTCCCTCCTGGATCGCTGAAGACACCTCCAGAGAGCTCCTGCCCTACTTGTTTAGGTTTCCTATGCTGCTGCTCTCACCTGGGGCTTGCCTGGGACTCGGGAATTAGTCACACAGTCTGCTGGGCTCAGGGAGAGGCTGCATGTGGGTCTCCAGTTTTGGCAAAACTGAAGCCAAATTTTCCAGTTCTATTAAACTGATCCATTGTCAGGGAGCAGAGCAGGGGAGGGAGAGTGAGTCACAGGTTATTCAAAGGTTATTTGGAGATATATTCTCCAGGAGCCAGGGGCCTCTGGACTTGCGACCGAGGATTCCCGCTCTGGACTCTGTAAATGGGTGAACTGTGCAAGACAGCTTCTAAAGAGTTTTCCTGCGTCAGGACTGTCCCCTTATGGAAAAGAGCCAGATCTTTTAACACAAGTAAGTTCGATTGAATCATAAGTGCCCCATACTATAAATACAAATAAATGCATTATTATCCCTACATTTACAGTTATTATGTAAAGTGAGGCATAGGATCTAGTCATTTACAAGGTCTGATCAATATAAAGACTTCATCTGCTACCTTCCCTTCAAAGTTATTTTTAAATTTATGGGTTATTATGAAATATAGTCAAACACAGTGACTAAAAATAATATAATAGACACGTGCTTGCACACCACCTACTTTTATCAGATCTTAGCAGGAGGTCATATTGGTCCCAGATTTCTTCAGAAACTAAGATGTGAGTTGCCACAGCAGTGTGCCAGAGCTCCTTGCAGTCTGGGGAGGGAATCACCCTGGCAGGGAGCTGACTGCAGGCCATGTCCTCGGCAGCTTGGGCAGAGGAGTTGGCTGACCCGTAAGACGGGCTGCTACTTGGCAGTACTGCCTTGGACTTCTTTCTTCCGCATCTCAACAAAGCGAAAGGAGACGCAAACTGAAGGACACAGATTTGACCTGAAGGCCCAGCAAGAATTGTAAGTTACAATGTGCACCACGATCTGTAGGCAAGAGAAATGAGGTGATTAAGGCTAAAAATGAATATGCCTGACCTGGGAAACTAGCCTTCTGAAATAATTAGGCCACGAGACATAGGATGAGGAGCACGATTCAGGTGTCTGTTGAATAAGAGACACTTTTCCCTCCCGTGCCTTTTCTAAATTCCTTAGTTCTCTTATTGAATTGGTTTCAGAAATAGTTCATTTCTGACCATGCAGGGGATTCAATGTGTCTTCCTAAGCCAGTGTGTGATGAGTCGGGGGCTTTGGTAATCAACTAGAAATATTCCTGGATAGGCAATCTTTACCTGTTTAAGAAAATTATATATTTTGAGCAAATTAATTCCATCTGGACCAGTTACAGCATATAATCAGCTGTGTTATGCAAATAGTTATCTTTGTGCTTGAAATCAATAACTTATTTTCTTCTGTAATAAAGAGAAAAGGGGGAGAAGTTATTATTAATTATGTACAAAATGAAATCTTTTCTTGCAAGACTGTGGGTTCCATTTCATTGTGAAGGCCTTGTCTATGCCAATTTCTGGGACCCCAATGAGCACCTTCAGCAAGCCATCCCTAAGGCTACCTGTCAATGGGGAGCCGTACCTGGGCCTGCCTCTCTCAGGGGCATGTCTGGTGGTCTCTGCCAGCAAGCTAGCCTGGCCCAGGCTCTTCCCTTTGGCTGTAGTTTCGAGGAACACCTTATTTATAAAGCTTGCTTGACCACTGTTAGTCAGTATTAGCTCCAGTTACAGATGAAGTTAATGACAATATTGATTATGCCATAACCTATGTTAATACTGAGTGTATTGCCAGCTTGCCATTGGGCCCTATTTATGAGCTATTTCTGCCCTCCCAATCATGGCCGAGTCCTGCAGGAAAGTCACTCTTCCCGTTCGATTCTGATCAGGAGTATCCTTCTTGTGACCACCTGAAGGGTGGGATGCAGGAGCAGAGATGGTGTGACTCTTCATTTCAGCCAAGAGCCTTGTACCTGTTTATATTCTCACAGACTTCTCTGTAGCTCAGATGGTAAAGAATTTGCTTGTGATGCAGGAGACCAGGGCTCGATCCCTGGATTGGGAAGTTTCTCTGGAGAAGGGAATGGCAATCTACTCCAGTATTCTTGCCTGGAGAATTCCATGGACAGAGAAGTCTGGTGGGCTACAGTCTGTGGGGTCGCAAAGAGCCGGACATGACTGAGCAACTAACACACAAAACACAACATTCCCACAGAGGTCATCATCACTTTTCCCTTTTCCTTCAAACGGGACTTCTGTGTTCAGGGGCCCCACGAAGGGAGAATCCTCTGAACTGCACAGAACCAGGATGGCCGGGTGGGGGCCCTTCTCCTTCTTTGTCACACTCCAGCTGATCCTATAGAATATTTTTTGGGGGCTGTGACCCCAGGATCTGCTCTCATGGAAGCTGGTGGATTTCCTGCCCGGCGTGCAGAGTCACATCACTTAAATGTGGAAACCCGTGAGAGCATCCGTGGGCTGCGGCATGGTTATTTTTGGCCAGCTGCCATTTCATTTACGAGGTACTTGTATTTGACAAACGGATCTCATTTATGCACAGATATCAGGCTTCTTCCTGCCTGATTATCAGGCATGAGACCCCGCCCTGACCTCAGTCCCACGCCTGTTACCTCAGTGGAGGGGCCATATCGTATCCTGACTCTGGGAAGGCCTTTGCAAACACAAGACTGTCCCTGTCCTTTAAGCAGAGGGTCTGATCGAGCCTCTATTAGCACAGTGTGGACTCCTTGCTCCAACAGTCCCACCTCTGGAGGTCTTACTGGTTCCCGGGGTGCAGACTGGGGCCTTCAGGAGACTCAGGAGAGGCAGAGGCCCAGTGGCCAGGCTCACCCACGTGCCGCTGCAGGGGGAGGGGCAGGGCCCACTCTGGGGC
>SJYX01004060.1:98087-100587 GCA_006410675.1 Oreotragus oreotragus
TGTGGTGTTGGAGAAGACTCTCGAGAGTCCCTTGGACTGCAAGGAGATCCAACCAGTCCATTCTGAAGGAGATCAACCCTGGGATTTCTTTGGAAGGAATGATGCTAAAGCTGAAACTCCAGTACTTTGGCCACCTCATGCGAAGAGTTGACTCATTGGAAAAGACTCTGATGCTGGGAGGGATTGGGGGCAGGAGGAGAAGGGGACGACCGAGGATGAGATGGCTGGATGGCATCACGGACTCGATGGACGTGAGTCTGAGTGAACTCCGGGAGATGGTGATGGACAGGGAGGCCTGGCGTGCTGCGATTCATGGGGTCGCAAAGAGTCGGACACGACTGAGCGACTGAACTGAACCGAACTGAATGAGGTTCTGGGCCCAGAAAGCACATGACTGCAACAGTCAGATCATCGGCACGGGCTTCCTGCGAACACGCCAGCTTCCCAAGGTCACGGGCGCACGGAGCCCCGAAGCCACCCCTTCTTGCTGCCCCTTCCCTGGCTCTCCAGGTATGGTTCGGGCTGGGCTATGAATGACATGGGTTCTTGCTGTGTGACCTTAGACATGTATCTCTACCTTTCTGGGTGCCAGGTGTGCCCAGTGTACGATGGGAGCAACATCAACATCCACCTTGAGGCAGTTTCTGGAGTTCCGATAAAAGGGAAAAACCGGAAAGCGCTTTTAAAAGGGTTACACCCGGCAGGGCAGCAAGAGCCTTCCTGGGACAAGGAATTCCCCTGAAGACAGCGCCCCCTGCTGTATGGGAGGACATCAGGGCACTGAGGAGAGGAAGCGTTCACAGGCGCTGGGCCCAGCCCACACCTCAGGAAAACCCAAGAGCTTTCCAGCCTGGGAGGGACAGTCTGCACCCTGTAGTTTCCATGGAGAAAATCCAGTCCCTGCCATTCTGTAACCCATTTGACCTAATTTATGCTTTATCATTTTAGGCAATTTTGTGATTTGGGTGGGAGAGTGGGTGGTGTGCAGAGCAATGGTACTGAAATCCCTCATTCTGAGTCACCTAAATTCTCCTGCTTAAATTCAAGTCATGACATAAACGCCTTGACTATATGTGAACATGTGTACAGATGCACATACATGTCTGTCTGTATGTATAAGTACATGAACATACATATGTGTGTATGTAAAGGTGGGGATGGAAGGTAAACTGGGAAAGCCCCAGAAGGCCTATGTTTGTTTTCCCTTCATTTTTTATAATCAAGCCATATATATGTGGTGAGAGTTGTGAATTTTCATCCCTGACCTCTGTAGACATAAAATCATCTTATTACCATATACCTGTCAAAAGAGGGAGAAAATCAGATGACTATTCTTTGCCTTTTATGCATTAAAAAGAAGAAAAAAGTTATCAGTGTTTTTCCAGTCCCCAGATTGAAAACCAGCTGCCCGACTGCCCCCAACTCCCTGAGGCTGGATTACGCACCGCCCCCACTGTCCCCCCCCCAACCATGATCTGATCACCTCATCCTGCCCAGCTGAGAGCCAGGGTCCCCATCTGTGGCTCTCTGTCTTCTCAGAGAGGGTCTCCTGCAGCACTCAGAGGGCAGTGTGGGGACAGTGGCAGTGTCTCTGGAAGCACGTCCCAGCTCCTCAGTGCCCGCGTGGCCAGGAAATGGAACTGTCCAGATGAAGGCTCTCCTCCCCGCTGAATGACACCAAGTAATCATTCTAAAACACATGGCAAGCTGAGGGACAGACAGCAGAGGAAAGGCAGAGGCCTTGCATCTTAGTGCTTGATCTGAAGGCATTTCCCCCTGCTCTTGGGATAAGGGTCTCCACGTTTTCTTTCTTTCTTCCTGGGCTTTGGCTCAGGAATTCATGAAAGTATGAATCATGCAATAGACACGTGAAATAGGACAGGCAGTAGCAGAATAGTGATAAAAATAATACTAACTTCCTCTGTTAGTTAGTCCTCTAATAGTAACTATTAGTTAGTCCTCCTTAGGAAGGAGTCAGGCATTGTCCTGAGCATTTAATCCTACAGACCCACACAGTAGGCTCCTTAGTGTGCCTATTTTACAGATAAAGACATTCAAGGCCAAAGAGATTAAGTAACTCAGTCAAGAAGGTACAGAGTCAATACTCAGAGTTCAGCAGCTCAGCTTCCTCAGCTGATGAAAAAATGGTGCCCACTTTCTGGGGGTGTCGTAAGGATCGATTGAGGTTTGTTTGTATAGCACCAGGTACATGGCAAGTATTCAGGGAAAGTCATCACCATCACCATCACCATCATCACTAGAATTGTATGAGCTGATACCACTCCGCTGGGCTTCCTGATGACTCAGAGGTAAAGTACCTGCTTGGCAATGCAGGATCCCTGGATTGAGAAGGTCTCCTGGAGAAGGAAATATCAACCCCAGTATTCTTCCCTGGGAAGTCTCAGGGACAGAGGAACCTGGACACTACAGTCCACGGTGCTGCAAAAGAGTCAGACATGACTTAGCAAGTAAACTACAACAACCACTGCACCGGTTCATT
>SJYX01004060.1:105587-109406 GCA_006410675.1 Oreotragus oreotragus
GCTGGATCGAAGTTGCAGACAGGATTCCTTCTCATCCCACCTTTCAGCTCTGCCTGCCTCCAGGCTGGCTTTCTCCTTGGGCAGCAGAGACAATGGCACACAATACATCCTCCAGCTCCATGGCCTCAGCAGAAAAGCTGCTTCCCACTTGTGCCAAGAGCAAGCCTGGCATCTCACTGGCTGGGCTCAGGACGCATGCCTGTTGCTGAGCCAACCGCTGTGTGTAGAGTGATGGCCTAGGTTGGCGGGTCAGGTCTGGGCCCCTGCCCCCATCCTGGTACCTGGTAGGCAGAGCAGTGGGGAGAGGGTTCAGACTTGTCCAGACCATAGGACTGAGGTTGTGGGAACAGCAGTCTCCTTACTGGGAGAACTAGGATCTGCAACTAGAGCTAGAAACAGATATCAGCCACTGACCTTGATAAGTCCCCTCACCTTTTCTTGTCTCAGGGATGAGTGAAAGAATTCAGTCTGCAAGAGCACCTCAAGGATGCTATTGTCAACAGCTGTTGGCCCCTTGGGATTTCTAGGCCTGACACTGCTGTCTGAGTATCAATGCCCTCTTCTCTACGCCCGGGGCATTCCATCCCCTGACTACTCCCCAGCAAGGTCCAAAGCCTGCCGTTCCCCTGTCCACACTGCTCAGAAAGCTCCCAGGCCCTGTTTGCTCAGGACTTCCCCAGACTTCCATTGAATGAGAGGAAAGGTACTACCCCTACTGGGTCCTGAAAGTGTGGAGGCCTCAGTGGGGGTTTGGGTGGGAAGAGGAATGGCTCCTTTTCTGCAAAACCCAGACCAGCTACAAGGTGCTCCCACTCACAGCCACTCGCATACCTGCTCGGCCCCCTACTGCCTCTCAGGAAAAGTGAAATGATTTGAGGGTTTGGAAGCTGCACGGGCATAAAGGTCATTTTCCCCTCACCTCATTTGAAGTGAGAACGCTGAGGTCCAGAGAGGTTAAGGAGTTCAATCAGGGACACCGAGCAGGCTGGTGCAGAGGTGGGACTGGAGCCCTGGTTTACCTCTTCAGTCTCTAAAAGACCCCCCAAGGCTGGTTGCTTTGCCCCGAACACTTCCTTCTTCTCCCCATCCCGCCCTCATGGTGGAAACTTGACCTGTCTCATCTCCCATTGCAAACCCATGGGTTCATCCCCCTGGTCTGCACTCTCACTCCCTGCTGGAGACCCCCTTAAGATGGGATGGGACAGGGCAGCCCCCAAAGTCTCCTGCCCACACCAGCCTGTCCTTGCATCCAAGTGTGGTCAGGGACCCCGGTCCTGAAGGGACTGCCCTGGCCCCAGGGGAAGGAGGGTGGGAGGCAAGGCCTCCCCTTCAGGTGGGCTGGAGCGATCTCACTCCCAGCTCCCCTTCTTCTGGAAGAACTGGAATGAGTAGCAACAACTGCGACTTAAGTATCCAAGGAATTCTATGCTCCGTAAATTGTCTTCCTTCTAGGGTAGGTTTCAAGAGGATGGCATAGGGAGGCCCTTCTAATTTTTAACTAGTGTTAAGCAGTCCTCGTGCCTGAGGACTGGGTGCAATCTTCGGAACTCCCTGTATCAGTCAGGGTTCTCCACAGAAGCATGTTCTCCCTTCCTCCACCTTTTTGTCCTCTTCGCCTCCGTGGATGGGGTGATGTCCATCCACTTCGAGGAGGGCCATCTGCTTTACTCAGTCTACCCGTTCAAATGCTAATCTCTTCCAGAAACAGCCTCCCAGATACACCCAGAAACAAGGTTTAACTGGATATCTGGGCATCTTGTGAACCAGGCTGGTTGACAAAGAAGACTATCCATCACATTCCTGCTTATAGGTTAAGAAGCTGAAACTTCAAGAGCAATTGTCCAGGGTTCCCCAGGCAGTAAGTGGCAGAGTGGGTCTCTGGTCCCCAAACACCCAGCTCCCAGGCTCCTGCCATAACCACTGTGCCCCATGGTTAGACTATTCACCTTTGACAGAGTGGGAGTCTAGTGTCCCCCACCAACCCAATGCTTTTAGCATGCCCAGGACAAACATGGGGTCCCTTACCCTCTTCCTTGTGTGCCCCTTTGGGGTGATGATTTTTAACCCGGAGTGAATCCAGGGAGCTGGCCACCGTGTCAGATGTAACCGGCAGATGCTTTTCTTTTTTCAAGAGAGATGTCTAACTCTGAGCACGTGCAGACAGATCCAGCACACGTTGTCCCAGGTCTGGACTTCATGCCGATGGCATCTGAAAGACAGAGCTACTTCCTTCACTCTCTCCTTCCTGTGCTGAATGTGGACTTGTTTCCAGGTCAACATCCCCAGAATGGTTCTGCATCCACTGGCTGATACTGTCAGCTCTTACTACACTGGCCAGGGAGTCAGAGCTCCCGCACCTTCCTCCTTCCTTCTGCCCTCTCTTCCCCTTCCCTTCTTCTCACCATACTCCTTCTTTTCTCTAGTATTAGCCTTATAACTGCAAAACTCAAATATTATTTTGTGTCACAAATTCAGTTGCTAGGCATCCATCTGTCCATCCATCCATTCAGCCGTCCTTTCATTTTTTTTTTTTTCTCCTAATGGGTATTTACTTCCCTCATTGTCCCTATGAGAGCAAAGATCACTTGATTCCTAGTGCCTGTATTTAGTGCCCCTGCCCCCAGCCCATCTTTAGAGTTCATTTGTGTGTACCATTTCTTTGGCAAGTGAACACATCCAGCAGGTCGGGAATGGCCCCTCTGTGGTTCGTCTTTCCCGTACGTGGTGAGGACAGAGTGTTTCCTCTCCTCCATCACCACGGGTGTCTCTGGGCTGTCGCTCTCTGGACACACATGGCCTTTGATCTTAAGCAAATTTACAGGTCCCTGAAAGAGCTGGTTTGTCTGAGAAGAACCAGAGATAGAGAATCTGAGTCTCATTGTGGTGTCCAAATGCAGATTTTGTACTGAAACACAAATCCTTCATTTCAAAAAGTCGACTGAAATGGTACTTAAAAAAAGAATTGCAGCTGGTTTTGAACAGGGCACCGGAAACAAGAAAGTCCTATCCGAGAAGATTATTTGGCCCTGTGCCCACAGCTTCTTCTGAGGGTGAATCGGCCACATTATCATTCCCCTCCAGTTCCGGTTGCTTAGTTAGAATGCTTGGATATAGATGGTCAGACAGATGGACAAACTGACACATGGCCTCTTCACCTAAGCAGATTTTTCCAGGATGTGGCCACTTCACTGTGGAGCCAGGAGCTTGTCCCCAGACCCACTCACAATTCCTGGTCCCCAGCCCAGTCAGCCTGACCTCGGGCCATGGCCCATTTCTGGACATCCTAGTGGCCAAGCCATAGCCAGAAATAGGTGTCCCCTCCCCCACCTCATACTCTGCCTCTGCCGAGCCCACTGGACCCAACGCCCTCTCCATATCTCGGAGACCACTCTCAACACGACCCCTATTCCAGTGCCTTCTAACTCCTGAGTATTGGCCTTCTGCGTGTGTCTCCGTGGTCTTCTGAGGTTTCCCAGCACCTGGACTTGCCCCAGGAGGGTGCAGGCGGGAAAGACAGTGAGGTTACTGCCCATACTTGTGTGCTTATCTGCTGCACTGCACCCATCTGGCTCCAAAAGTGTTTAACTCGGATAACAAAAATACATATGGCACAACATTATTAAGATCAAGGCAAAGGGAAATAAGGAGTGAACAGTAAGCTAAGGCCAGGGATCTCATCAAAGTGGAAATGTGTGCTTTACAAAGTTAGTGGCTCCCTTTAGTAAACTCAAATACAAATGCCCGAATGTTCGGTAAAATAGGAAGCATTAACTCACTACAAACATACTGTTTTACTTTGAAAAGGATTTTGCCAAAGGT
>SJYX01004060.1:111779-195228 GCA_006410675.1 Oreotragus oreotragus
CTTCCTTCTGCCCTCTCTTCCCCTTCCCTTTTTCTCACCATACTCCTTCTTTTCTCTAGTATTAGCCTTATAACTGCAAAACTCAAATATTATTTTGTGTCACAAATTCAGTTGCTAGGCATCCATCTGTCCATCCATCCATTCAGCCGTCCTTTCATTTTTTTTTTTTTCTCCTAATGGGTATTTACTTCCCTCATTGTCCCTATGAGAGCAAAGATCACTTGATTCCTAGTGCCTGTATTTAGTGCTCCTGCCCCCAGCCCATCTTTAGAGTTCATTTGTGTGTACCATTTCTTTGGCAAGTGAACACATCCAGCAGGTCGGGAATGGCCCCTCTGTGGTTCGTCTTTCCCGTACGTGGTGAGGACAGAGTGTTTCCTCTCCTCCATCACCACGGGTGTCTCTGGGCTGTCCCTCTCTGGACACACATGGCCTTTGATCTTAAGCAAATTTACAGGTCCCTGAAAGAGCTGGTTTGTCTGAGAAGAACCAGAGATAGAGAATCTGAGTCTCATTGTGGTGTCCAAATGCAGATTTTGTACTGAAACACAAATCCTTCATTTCAAAAAGTCGACTGAAATGGTACTTAAAAAAAGAATTGCAGCTGGTTTTGAACAGGGCACCGGAAACAAGAAAGTCCTATCCGAGAAGATTATTTGGCCCTGTGCCCACAGCTTCTTCTGAGGGTGAATCGGCCACATTATCATTCCCCTCCAGTTCCGGTTGCTTAGTTAGAATGCTTGGATATAGATGGTCAGACAGATGGACAAACTGACACATGGCCTCTTCACCTAAGCAGATTTTTCCAGGATGTGGCCACTTCACTGTGGAGCCAGGAGCTTGTCCCCAGACCCACTCACAATTCCTGGTCCCCAGCCCAGTCAGCCTGACCTCGGGCCATGGCCCATTTCTGGACATCCTAGTGGCCAAGCCATAGCCAGAAATAGGTGTCCCCTCCCCCACCTCATACTCTGCCTCTGCCGAGCCCACTGGACCCAACGCCCTCTCCATATCTCGGAGACCACTCTCAACACGACCCCTATTCCAGTGCCTTCTAACTCCTGAGTATTGGCCTTCTGCGTGTGTCTCCGTGGTCTTCTGAGGTTTCCCAGCACCTGGACTTGCCCCAGGAGGGTGCAGGCGGGAAAGACAGTGAGGTTACTGCCCATACTTGTGTGCTTATCTGCTGCACTGCACCCATCTGGCTCCAAAAGTGTTTAACTCGGATAACAAAAATACATATGGCACAACATTATTAAGATCAAGGCAAAGGGAAATAAGGAGTGAACAGTAAGCTAAGGCCAGGGATCTCATCAAAGTGGAAATGTGTGCTTTACAAAGTTAGTGGCTCCCTTTAGTAAACTCAAATACAAATGCCCGAATGTTCGGTAAAATAGGAAGCATTAACTCACTACAAACATACTGTTTTACTTTGAAAAGGATTTTGCCAAAGGTATTTTTTTTTAAGGAGTTNTTTTTTTTTTACTATGCTTTCTTAAATTGTTCCTTACTTGCTTACCTTATACATTCTTAACTTATCCGAATCAGTTTCAGATTTATACTAACTTAATTCCAGCGAGATTTAGAAACATTACTGCTGTCTAGTTCTACTCATTCCCTCCACTTTTGTAGTATTATTGTTTTATTTATATATATATATATATATAAATGTTACATGGCCAACAATACTGTTACAATTATTACTTCTGTTAAGTTTGATGGCTTCCCTGGTGACTCAGAAGGTAAAGGATATGCCTACAATGCAGGAGACTTGAGTTCAATCCCTAGGTCAGGAAGGTTTCCCTGGAGAAAGGGATGGCTACCCACTGCAGTATTCTTGCCTGGAGAATTCCACGGACAGAGGAACCTGGTGGATTATAATCCATGGGGTCGCAAAGAGTCAGACACGACTGAATGACTAACACTGTCTTTTTAAAAAGTTGAGAGAAGAGAGGAGAGCAAGTATATATTTGCAGCTTTTGTTATATTAACTTTCCTATTTATTACTTCTGATTTTCCCCACTTGTTTCTGTGGGTTGAGTTACCATTTGTCTTTAGCCCAGCATATTTTTACCCTCACCCATCTTCTTTGTACAGATATATTACCTTTATACTTTAAGCTCAATATATTATGTACATATTGTTTTATACAGTTATGTTTTAAATCAGTTAATAGAAGAAAATAATATATCTATACCATCTTTTATAATTATATATTTGCCTTTCCTGGAACTCTGTTTTTTCTATAGATTACTGTCCAAGGTCACTTGGTTTCAACCTAAAGAAATTCTACTAGTATTTGTTAAGTGGGTCTATTACTAGAAAATTATTTCAGTTTTTATTTTTATTTATCTGGGAATGTCTTCATTTTACCTTTATTTTTGAGATATCCCATTGATAGACATGGGATTGTTGGTTTTTCTTTGAGAATTTTGAATGTGATATCGTAGTGCCTTCTGGCCTCAACTGTTTCTGTTGAGAAGTCAGCTTTTAATCTTATGGGGTTTCCTTGTGAGTAAGTGATAAGTCATCTTTCTCTGGCTGCTTTCACGACTTTCTCCTTGTCTTTGGCTTTCAGCATGTTTACCATGAAATGTCTGTTGTCCATCTTCGTGTCTAACCTACCTGAAGTCATTGAACCTTCTGAATGCATGCTTCAGTCGTGTCCAACCCTGTGCAATCCTATGGACTGTTGCCTGCCAGGCTCCTTTGTCCATGAGATTCTCCAGGGAAGAGTACTGCAGTGAGTTGCCATTTCCTTCTCCAAGGGATCTTCCCGACCCAGGGATCGAACCCATGTCCCTTATGTCTCCTGCATTGGCAGATGGGTTCTTTACCAGTAGAGCCACCTGGGAAGCCCAGCCTTCTGAACACATAAATCAATTTTCGTAAATTAGAAAATTTTTCAGTAGTAATTTCTTTGGACATTTTCCTACTTCCTTCTTGTCCTTCTTATGGAATTCCTCTCATGTGTATTTCATGTGTTTAGTGGTGTCTTACGTTTCTCTGAGGTTCTGTGTTTCTCTTTATTCTCCCTGTTCTTCAGATTTTATGATCTTCATTGATCCATCTTAGAGTTTGTTAATTCTTTTTTCAGCCAGTTCAGATCTACTGTTGAGCCCTTCCAGTAGAGTTTTTCATGTCATTTATTGTACTTTTCAACTTCAGAATTCTCACTTGCCTCTTTTTATATAATTTATGTTCCTTTATTGATCATCTCCCCCACTCCAGTACTCTTGCCTGGAAAACCCCATGGACGGAGGAGCCCAGTAGGCTACAGTCCATGGGGTCGCAAAGAGTCAGACACGACTGAGCGACTTCACGCACTTATTGATAGCCTCAGTCTGATGTGAACCTGTCATCATATCTTCCTTTACTTTGTTAAGTCATGGTGTCCTTGAGTGTGTTGATTACATTGATAGTCGCTACTTTGAATTCTTTTTCTGATAAATCAGACATCTGGTTGCTCTCACACGCAGTTTCTGTTGCTTGCTTTTTGTTCTAGTATATGAGTCAGTATATAAATTTCTCTGTTTGATTAAATATTGCAACTTTTTTGAAACTGGGCATTTGAGATAGTATATTGCAGCAGCTCTGGGTGCTGATCTCTCACCTTGCTGGGGGTGGTACTGTTATTTTCTTGTTTATTTATTTTGTGGCTGGCTGGATGATCTGACGACATCCATCCCTTCCCACCACCTACAGTCTCAGTCTTCTAATGCTGCTCCACAGGGGGCACAGCCTCGGATGCGACTATAGTCACACTGCCAGTGGCTTTCAGTGTCTTTTCCTGGCCGCATCAGCTTTTAATCTCCACTACTTGCCAGCTGGATTCTCTGTTATTAAAGAAAAGTTCCCTTTAGTATTAATTACTCCACAGGCTGAT
Source organism: Oreotragus oreotragus (assembly GCA_006410675.1). Classification (NCBI taxonomy): domain Eukaryota; kingdom Metazoa; phylum Chordata; class Mammalia; order Artiodactyla; family Bovidae; genus Oreotragus; species Oreotragus oreotragus. Next base: position 115,666 of record SJYX01004060.1, read on the forward strand.
CCAGTCGTGTTTGAGCAACTTTGGTGAGTGTTCGAGATTTTTTTTCTGACACCAGGAGCTTCTCCTAGCTGTCTTTCCCCCTGATTCTTTCTGGACAAGAGAGGAGACCCTGTGCTCTTGGCTGTTCTGTTCAGGAATGGTGTTTCCATCTTGCCAGGCTGAAAGGGAGACAGGAAGGAGAGTCTTGTTCAAGTATCCCAGACGCTTGCTGCTCTTACTGGGTTTTAGTAGATTTTCATGAGTAAACAGTTCTTCATTTGTGATATGCCCCGTGGATCATTTCCAGAGAATTAAAATGCTTGGTTTTGTTTTTCACAATTTTTACCAGTTTCATAGCAGAGCACACCATGTGCTATCATGACAAAAGTAAATCTCAAAGGAGGGCACCTTCCTAACCTCAGCTATGAACTTCCTATGGCTATTATCGTACTTAATGGTGAAAAATGGAATGCTTCTTCCCTAAGATTAGGAACAAGGTAAGGACGTCATCTCTCAGTATTCTTATACAATCTCATAATAGAAGTCCTATCCAGTGCAATAAAGCAAGAAAAATGTATAAAAAATTATAGATTAAAGAGGGAAAACTTTTACATTTGTATAATGCAATTATCTGTGTAGAAAATCCCAGAAAATTTACGAATAAATGAATGAATGAATGAATGAGCCCTTCTAGTACAAGGGTTTCCCGGGTGGCTCAGATGGAAAAGCGTCTGCCTGCATGTGGGAGACCCGGGTTCGATTCCTGGGTCGGGAAGATCCCCTGGAGAGGAAAATGGCAATCCACTCCAGCACTCTTGCCAGGAAAATCCCATGGACGGAGGAGCCTGATAGGCTACAGTCCATGGAGTCGCAAAGAGTCGGACACGACTAAGCAACTTCATTTTTTTTCATTTTCTACTACAAATAAGTGGTTTTAGCAAGGTTGCAGGATACAAGATCAATATGCAAAAACAGTTGTGTTTATATATTAGCAATGTAGAATTGAAATTCAAAATTTATTTAACAGTACATTTACCATAGTACAAAAAATGAAATAGGTATAAATCTACCAGAATTGGTACAGGATCTATATGCTGAAAATTATGTCACTAAGTCAATAATTACCTAGGAAGATATCCACGATCATGGATTGGAAGATTCAACGTTGTTATGATGTTAATTCTCCTCAAATTGATCTAGAGATTGATCAAATTGATCTAGAATTGTAGTCACAATTCTATTCAAAATTCCAGCAGGCTTTTTTGTAGATGCTGATAAGCTGTTTCTAAAATTTATATAGAAAGGCAAAGGAATTAGAAGAGCAAAATAATTTGGATAAGAACAAAACTGGAACTCATACTACCTGATTTCCAGACTTACTATAAAGTATCATAATCAAAACAAAATGTTATTGGTAAAATCACAGCCACATGAATAGATAAGATAGAGAGTCCAGAAATAGATTTACAAAAATGACTTTGACAAAGTCACAAAGAAAATTCAATAGACAAAAGATAATCTTTTAAGAAATGCAAAATGTGATACATTACCATATGTAACATAGGTAGCCAGTGGGAATTTGCTGTATGATTCAGGGAACTCAAACTGGGGCTCTGTAACAACCTACAGGAGTGGAATAGGGTGGGAGGTGGGAGGGAGGTTCAAGTGGGAGGGGACATATATATACCTGTGGCTAATTTGTGTTAATGTTTGGCAGAAACCAACACAATGCTGTAAAGTAATTATCCTTTGATTAAAAATAAACAAATTTAATTTAAAAAAGAAATGTAAATATGTATAAGAAAACATAGGAGAATGTATTCGTGATCTTGAAATAGGCAAAGAGTTTAGGTATGACACTGAAAGTATAATCTATAGAAGAAAAAGAAAAGATGAATTGTATCAAAATTAAAAACTGTTGCTCTGTAAAAGATACCTTTAAGAGAATGAAAACACCAAATAAAGTTTGGAAGAAATATTTTCAAATTGCATTTATGATAAAGGGCTGTATCCAGCATAACTGCTGGATTTAAACAAGAGTTTAAATAACTCTTAAATTTCAACTATAAGAAAATAAATAATCTAATATTTTAAATGAGCAAAATATCTAAATAGATATGTCACCAAGGAAGATATACAGACAGCTATTAAGCATATGTAAAGAGTCCCAACATTGTTAGTCATTAGAAAAAATGCAAATTTGAATTACAATGAGATATCATCTAGAATGGCTAAAATAAAAAGTCTGAGGCTATCAAGTGCTGACATGGTTGCAGAGGAATTGACACCCTAAAACATTGCTTGTGGGACTACCAAATGTTTACAATCAATGGGGAAAGGAGTTTGGAAGTTTCTTGTAAAGTTAACCATATCTGGCAGCCCAACTCCAGTGTAAAAGAAAACGTATGTTCATATAAAAGCAATTACACAAATTTTTATAGTAGCTCTACCTATAATAGCCCAAAGTGGAAACAACACAGATGATCTTCAAAAGGAAAATAGAGAAGTGCCAAACTCCTGTACAATGGAACACTATTCAACAATAGAAAAGAACAAACGATCGAACACACAAAACAAGGATGACTCTTAAATGCATAAGCCAGAATCCGAAGATTCCATAGCGTGCGATAAAATTTATATGACATTTTGGAGAAGGCAAAACAATATGGATGGGGTCATAAGTAGGACTTGGATGAAACAGGATATTAGGGAAATTAAAATTGGAGTAAAAACTGTAACAAATGAATCTAACTGTATTACAAATGGATGACATAAACACACTGAAGAGAGTGGGAAAGGAAAAAAAAACTAACCTATTTTGCAAAATATTCAATATTTTGTGTATAGTGTAAAGATAAAGACAAGATGAACTGTATACAAGCGCTATATTTTAGTCAGTAATTTTTTTTCTTATTTAACACCTGTAGCAATCCTGGGACTACTCTATGTGTGTAGAAGTGTTGAACAACTAAGTTATTTATTTAGATATGCAGATATATTTATCTATATTTTAGATAATGAGAGCCAGATTTCTTACTGTTGGAAAACGAAAGGGGAAAGGCTAGAATGAATCTTGTTGTGATAGATCAGAATCAGAGGATATATATCTATATTCATACCTATACATAGTCATACACACATAATACAAAAATGTATGTATGCTTGAGGAAATATGCATCATGTATTTCCAAGTTCTGTTTGCTAAGAAGCAATGACACGGTGGTAACAAAGGATACACATCACGCCCCAAACCTGGCTCCTAAGGATCATTCTTCAATAAAAGCAACCAGAGCTTCTTTAGGAAGTGATCTTCTAGTGACAGAAGCATTTTCTGGTGCCAGAAGGAAATTGTTTAGGAAAGAGTGGGGCATGTTGAAAGGGCACATGAGCCAATCTGGGAGAGTTCCCAATGGCCAAATGGGAACAATTTGAGCAAAAAGAATAGCAATAGTATTGAGTTATAGCCTGATGAAATATGTACCTATGGATCCATATTTGGTCTAAACAATTGAATAAACATAATAATGAGGGAGGTGCAACTCTTCCTTACAGAAGAATCCCAATTCTTCTTTGAGACATAAAGGAGTGAGGGAAGTTAAAAGTCATGTTAGAACAATGCAGCGATAACTTTTTTTGTGAGTGCTTAGTCGTGTCAGAGTCTTTGAGACCCCAAGGACTGTAGCCCACCAGGCTCCTTTGTCCACGGGAATTCTCCAGGCAAGAATACTGGAGTGGGTTGCCATGCCCTCCTCCAGGGGATCTTCNGGTTTGACCCCTGGATTGGGAAGATTCCTGGAGCAGGAATTGGCAACCCACTCTAGTATTCTTGCCTGGCAGTCTCATGGACAGAGAAGCCTGGAGGGCTACAGTGCGTGAAGTCCCCAAAGAGCCAGAGACAGCTTAGTGACTAAAACAACAGTGAGCGTGAGGGTACAAATATCTCTTTGGCATAGTGTTCTTGTTTCTTCAGCTATATTCCCTAAGGCGAAATTGCTGGATCATATGGTAGTTCATTTTTCTTTTTTTGAGAAACCTCCATACTGTTTTCCATAGTGGCTATACCAACACTTGTTCTTATTTGATCTTTCAATTACCGTTGTCCTCGTGGAGACAAACTTTGATCTCATTGTGGTTTTGATTTGCATCTCCCTGATGTTAAGCATCTTTTCATTTGTTTGTCTTCTTGGTAAAAATGGCTGTCCATATTCTTTGCCCATTTTAAAATTTGGTGGTCTTTTTTTACTATTCTATTGTAAGAATTCTTTATAAATGTTAGAAACAAATTCTTTATCAAATATATGACTTGCAAACATGCTTTGAGGCCCAAAAGTGTTTAATTTTTATGAAGCCCAGTTTATCGATTATATCTTTTGTTGCGTGTGCTTTTGGTGTCGTGTCTCAGAGTCCATTGCCAAATTCAAGGTCATGAAGATTTACTTGTATATTTTCTTATGAGTTTTATCTCTTAAATTCAAGCCTTTGATTCATTTCAAGTTAATTTGTGTGCTTGGTGTGAAGCAAGGGTCCAATTTCATTCTTTTGTATGTGAATATACAGTCATCCTAGTACCACTTATTAGAAAGACTATTCTTTCCAGACTGAATAGTCTTGGCACCTATGTAAAAAATCAATTGACTATAGACACATGGGCTTATTTCTAGACTCTCAGTTCTAGTCCACCGGCCTATTTGTCTATTCTTATGCCGCAATAAGGTAAAGAATCAACCTGCCAATGCAGGAGATGCAAGAGAGACTGATTCGATTCCTGGATCGGGAACATCCCCTGGAGAAGGAAATGGCAACCCACTCCAGGATTCTTGCCTAGAAAACCCTATGGACAGGGGCGCCTGGTGGGCTTCAGTCTATGGGGTCACAAAGAATTGGACAGAGCTGGGTCACACACATCACTGTCTCTTGATTACAGTTGCTTTGTAGTGAATTTTGAAACTGGGATTTGTGAGTTCTCCTAACTTTATTATTTTTTAAGATTGATTTGGCTATTCTCTATCCCTTGCTATTCCATATACATTTTAGAGTCACTGTGTCAATTTCTACAAAGAAGCCCACTGATATTGTGTTGAGTCTATAAATCAGCTTAAGGCGTATTGTCACTTAATATTTAATCTTTCAGTTTGTCAAATTGGGATGTTTCCAGTTTATTTATACTTAAAAAATTCTTTTCAATAATGTTTTTATAGTTTTCAGAATATAATTATTTGAATTTTATTCTTTTTGGTGATACTATAAAACGGTTTGCTTAATTCTCTTTGTGATTGTTCATTGCAAGTATTTAGAAATGCAATTAATTTTTGTATATTTATATTACATCTGGCAAACTTGTTTTGAACTTTTCCCTTAGTTTTAACAGTACTTTAGTGGATTTCTTAAGGTTTTCTAGATACAAAATCATGTCATCTATAACTAGAATAGTTTTATTTCTCACTTTGCCCTGTGGTTGTCTTTTATTTCTTTTTCTTGTCTGGTTGCCTTGGATAGAACTTCTAGTGCAAGGCTGAATAGAAGTGGTGAGAATGAATATCCATCCATGTTTTGTTCCTGATTCTAGCCTGAACGTATTAACCTTTCACAATTATTATGTTAGCTGTGGGCTTTATAAAGATGTCCTTTATAAGGCTGAGGAAGTTCCCTTCTATTTCTAGTTTGTTGAGTGTTTTTTTTCTGTGCAAGATGTTAGATTTCGTCAAATTCTTTTTCTGTGTCCAGTGAGATGGTCATGTGGTTTTCACTTTTCAGTCTAACGGTATGGGGTATTATCCCTGGAGGAGGGCATGGCAACCCTCTCTGGTATTCTTTCCTGGAAAATCCCTATGGACGGAGGAGTCTACTGGGCTACCGCCCATGGGGTCGCAAAGAGTCGGGCTGGACAACTGAATGACTAAATACAAGCACAAGCATGGGGTATTATATAAATTGATGTCAGGTGTTAAACTAATCTTGTATTCCGGGGATAGATCACACTTGGTCACTGTGTATATGTTTTTATAGATGTCTTTTAATATCATTTTATACGTTGTTTAATTTGGTTTGCTAGTATTTGGTTGAGGGGTTTTGCATTCATATTTATAAGAGATTTATATTTATAAGTAGCTTTCTTTCCTTGTCATATGTTTGCCTGGTTTTGGTATCAGGATAATGCTGGCCTTATTAAATGGGTTTGGAAGTGTTCTTTCCTGTTCTACTTTTGGGAAGAATTTGTGATAAACTCTTCCAAGTGAAGAAGCAATATTGGAATAACAGGTATTGATTCTTCTTTAATGATTTGGTAGACTTGGTAAAGAATCACCTGCCAAGCAGGAGACATAGGAGATATCCCTGAGTTGGGAAGATGCCCTGAAGGAGGAAATGGCAATCTACTTCAATATTCTTACCTGAAAAGTTCCCATGGACAGAAGAGCCTGGCAGGCTACATACTCCATGGGGTTGCAAAGAATCGGACAGGACTGAGCACAGCATGGAAAAAAAAGAAAAAAAAAGAATTGAGCAGTGAAGGCATCTGAGTCTGAGGTGTCTTTGTGAGTAGTTTTTAAACTACACATTCAATCTCCATGTATGCAAGTCTATTCAGATAATGTTTATTCTCGAATCAATTTTTATGGATTGTGTCTTCATAGAAATTTTCCCTTTCCTCTGAATTATCTAATTTATTTACATACAATTGTTCATATAAAAATTCCTTTATAATTTTTTTTACATTTCTGAAAGGTCAGTAGTAGTGTCTCCTCTTTCATTTTTGATTCTAATAATTTGAATCTTCTACTTTTTAAAATTATCAATATAAAAATTTGTTAATTTTTTTGATCTTTTCAAAATACTGGCTTTTGGGGTCAGTGTTGTCTTTCCTATTGTTTTTCTGTTCTCTATTTCAATGATTTCCACTCTAAATGTTATTATTTTTTGCTTTTTTGAAAAGGGTTTAGCTTGCCCCCTTCTAGTGTTTTAAAGTAGAAGATAAGGTTATTGATTTGAGATCTTTCTTCTTTTAGGATAGAAATATAATTAAATGTAAATTTCTCTTTAAGCACTGCTTTCATTGCATCCCATAAATTTTGGTATGTTTTATCTTCATTTTCCTTCATCTCAAAGTATTTTATAACTTATCTTTTGATTTCTTTTTTTGACTCATAGCTTACATGAGTATTTTTGATTTCCACATATTTTTGAGTTTTCCAGATTTCCTTTTGTTATTGATTTATAATATTGTTCCACATGATTAAGGAATATACTGTTTCATTTAATCTTTTCAAATTTATTGAGAATTTTTTATGGCCTAGTATATGACCTACCTTGGATAATATTCTATGTATATTTGAGAAGAATGTGCATTCTCCAGTTGTTGAATAGAATGTTCTATAGATGCCCGTTAGGTCTAGTTGTTTTATGGTGTTGTTGAAGTGTTCAGTTTTCTTTTTGATCTGCCAAGTTGTTCTATCCATTGTTGAGGGGAGGTATTGAAGTTGCCAACTATTATTGTTCAATTGCCAATTGTCAATTACTCTCTTTATTTCTGTCAGTTTTTGCTTCAAGTATTTTGTGCTCTGTTATTAGGTGCACATATCTTTGTAATTGTATATCTTCCTGATGGATTCATTCTTTTATCATCATAAAATACTCTTCTTTATCTCTAGTAGCACATCTAAAAAGCTACTCGTTTGATAGATACAAATACACCTATAATTCCAGCTTCCTTGTGGTTGCTATTTGCATGCTTTACCTTTTTTTCCCATCCTTTTCCTTAGACTCGGTTTGTATCTTTGATTCTAAAATATGTCTATGCAGACAATATATAGTTGGATTATGTTTCTATTTGCCCCCTGGAAATCTCTGACCTTTGATTGGCTTGTTTCATCCATACAGATTTTAATGTTGATGCTATTGTGTGTATGGTTGGGTTTACAACAGCCATCTATTAATATGTTTTCTACGGCACACCACCCCAGTACTCTTGCCTGGAAAATCCAATGGATGGAGTAGCCTGGTGGGCTGCAGTCCATGGGGTCGCTAACAGTCGGACAGACTGAGTGACTTCACTTTCACTTTTCTCTTTCATGCATTGAAGAAGGAAATGGCAACCCAATCCAGTATTCTTGCCTGGAGAATCCCAGGGATGGGGGACCCTGGTGGGCTGCCATCCATGGGGTCACACAGAGTCGGACATGACTGAAGTGACTTAGCAGTACCAGCATACATCTTCTGTATTTTTTGTTCTTCTATTTCTCTTTTACTTCTTCCTTTTGCATTTAAATTAAAATATTTTTAATATAAATTTTAATTTCTTTGTTGAGTTTTTTTTTTACTATGCTTTCTTAAATTGTTCCTTACTTGCTTACCTTATACATTCTTAACTTATCCGAATCAGTTTCAGATTTATACTAACTTAATTCCAGCGAGATTTAGAAACATTACTGCTGTCTAGTTCTACTCATTCCCTCCACTTTTGTAGTATTATTGTTTTATTTATATATATATATATATATAAATGTTACATGGCCAACAATACTGTTACAATTATTACTTCTGTTAAGTTTGATGGCTTCCCTGGTGACTCAGAAGGTAAAGGATATGCCTACAATGCAGGAGACTTGAGTTCAATCCCTAGGTCAGGAAGGTTTCCCTGGAGAAAGGGATGGCTACCCACTGCAGTATTCTTGCCTGGAGAATTCCACGGACAGAGGAACCTGGTGGATTATAATCCATGGGGTCGCAAAGAGTCAGACACGACTGAATGACTAACACTGTCTTTTTAAAAAGTTGAGAGAAGAGAGGAGAGCAAGTATATATTTGCAGCTTTTGTTATATTAACTTTCCTATTTATTACTTCTGATTTTCCCCACTTGTTTCTGTGGGTTGAGTTACCATTTGTCTTTAGCCCAGCATATTTTTACCCTCACCCATCTTCTTTGTACAGATATATTACCTTTATACTTTAAGCTCAATATATTATGTACGTATTGTTTTATACAGTTATGTTTTAAATCAGTTAATAGAAGAAAATAATATATCTATACCATCTTTTATAATTATATATTTGCCTTTCCTGGAACTCTGTTTTTTCCTATAGATTACTGTCCAAGGTCACTTGGTTTCAACCTAAAGAAATTCTACTAGTATTTGTTAAGTGGGTCTATTACTAGAAAATTATTTCAGTTTTTATTTTTATTTATCTGGGAATGTCTTCATTTTACCTTTATTTTTGAGATATCCCATTGATAGACATGGGATTGTTGGTTTTTCTTTGAGAATTTTGAATGTGATATCGTAGTGCCTTCTGGCCTCAACTGTTTCTGTTGAGAAGTCAGCTTTTAATCTTATGGGGTTTCCTTGTGAGTAAGTGATAAGTCATCTTTCTCTGGCTGCTTTCACGACTTTCTCCTTGTCTTTGGCTTTCAGCATGTTTACCATGAAATGTCTGTTGTCCATCTTCGTGTCTAACCTACCTGAAGTCATTGAACCTTCTGAATGCATGCTTCAGTCGTGTCCAACCCTGTGCAATCCTATGGACTGTTGCCTGCCAGGCTCCTTTGTCCATGAGATTCTCCAGGGAAGAGTACTGCAGTGAGTTGCCATTTCCTTCTCCAAGGGATCTTCCCGACCCAGGGATCGAACCCATGTCCCTTATGTCTCCTGCATTGGCAGATGGGTTCTTTACCAGTAGAGCCACCTGGGAAGCCCAGCCTTCTGAACACATAAATCAATTTTCGTAAATTAGAAAATTTTTCAGTAGTAATTTCTTTGGACATTTTCCTACTTCCTTCTTGTCCTTCTTATGGAATTCCTCTCATGTGTATTTCATGTGTTTAGTGGTGTCTTACGTTTCTCTGAGGTTCTGTGTTTCTCTTTATTCTCCCTGTTCTTCAGATTTTATGATCTTCATTGATCCATCTTAGAGTTTGTTAATTCTTTTTTCAGCCAGTTCAGATCTACTGTTGAGCCCTTCCAGTAGAGTTTTTCATGTCATTTATTGTACTTTTCAACTTCAGAATTCTCACTTGCCTCTTTTTATATAATTTATGTTCCTTTATTGATCATCTCCCCCACTCCAGTACTCTTGCCTGGAAAACCCCATGGACGGAGGAGCCCAGTAGGCTACAGTCCATGGGGTCGCAAAGAGTCAGACACGACTGAGCGACTTCACGCACTTATTGATAGCCTCAGTCTGATGTGAACCTGTCATCATATCTTCCTTTACTTTGTTAAGTCATGGTGTCCTTGAGTGTGTTGATTACATTGATAGTCGCTACTTTGAATTCTTTTTCTGATAAATCAGACATCTGGTTGCTCTCACACGCAGTTTCTGTTGCTTGCTTTTTGTTCTAGTATATGAGTCAGTATATAAATTTCTCTGTTTGATTAAATATTGCAACTTTTTTGAAACTGGGCATTTGAGATAGTATATTGCAGCAGCTCTGGGTGCTGATCTCTCACCTTGCTGGGGGTGGTACTGTTATTTTCTTGTTTATTTATTTTGTGGCTGGCTGGATGATCTGACGACATCCATCCCTTCCCACCACCTACAGTCTCAGTCTTCTAATGCTGCTCCACAGGGGGCACAGCCTCGGATGCGACTATAGTCACACTGCCAGTGGCTTTCAGTGTCTTTTCCTGGCCGCATCAGCTTTTAATCTCCACTACTTGCCAGCTGGATTCTCTGTTATTAAAGAAAAGTTCCCTTTAGTATTAATTACTCCACAGGCTGATCCAGTCGTGTTTGAGCAACTTTGGTGAGTGTTCGAGATTTTTTTTCTGACACCAGGAGCTTCTCCTAGCTGTCTTTCCCCCTGATTCTTTCTGGACAAGAGAGGAGACCCTGTGCTCTTGGCTGTTCTGTTCAGGAATGGTGTTTCCATCTTGCCAGGCTGAAAGGGAGACAGGAAGGAGAGTCTTGTTCAAGTATCCCAGACGCTTGCTGCTCTTACTGGGTTTTAGTAGATTTTCATGAGTAAACAGTTCTTCATTTGTGATATGCCCCGTGGATCATTTCCAGAGAATTAAAATGCTTGGTTTTGTTTTTCACAATTTTTACCAGTTTCATAGCAGAGCACACCATGTGCTATCATGACAAAAGTAAATCTCAAAGGAGGGCACCTTCCTAACCTCAGCTATGAACTTCCTATGGCTATTATCATACTTAATGGTGAAAAATGGAATGCTTCTTCCCTAAGATTAGGAACAAGGTAAGGACGTCATCTCTCAGTATTCTTATACAATCTCATAATAGAAGTCCTATCCAGTGCAATAAAGCAAGAAAAATGTATAAAAAATTATAGATTAAAGAGGGAAAACTTTTACATTTGTATAATGCAATTATCTGTGTAGAAAATCCCAGAAAATTTACGAATAAATGAATGAATGAATGAATGAGCCCTTCTAGTACAAGGGTTTCCCGGGTGGCTCAGATGGAAAAGCGTCTGCCTGCATGTGGGAGACCCGGGTTCGATTCCTGGGTCGGGAAGATCCCCTGGAGAGGAAAATGGCAATCCACTCCAGCACTCTTGCCAGGAAAATCCCATGGACGGAGGAGCCTGATAGGCTACAGTCCATGGAGTCGCAAAGAGTCGGACACGACTAAGCAACTTCATTTTTTTTTCATTTTCTACTACAAATAAGTGGTTTTAGCAAGGTTGCAGGATACAAGATCAATATGCAAAAACAGTTGTGTTTATATATTAGCAATGTAGAATTGAAATTCAAAATTTATTTAACAGTACATTTACCATAGTACAAAAAATGAAATAGGTATAAATCTACCAGAATCGGTACAGGATCTATATGCTGAAAATTATGTCACTAAGTCAATAATTACCTAGGAAGATATCCACGATCATGGATTGGAAGATTCAACGTTGTTATGATGTTAATTCTCCTCAAATTGATCTAGAGATTGATCAAATTGATCTAGAATTGTAGTCACAATTCTATTCAAAATTCCAGCAGGCTTTTTTGTAGATGCTGATAAGCTGTTTCTAAAATTTATATAGAAAGGCAAAGGAATTAGAAGAGCAAAATAATTTGGATAAGAACAAAACTGGAACTCATACTACCTGATTTCCAGACTTACTATAAAGTATCATAATCAAAACAAAATGTTATTGGTAAAATCACAGCCACATGAATAGATAAGATAGAGAGTCCAGAAATAGATTTACAAAAATGACTTTGACAAAGTCACAAAGAAAATTCAATAGACAAAAGATAATCTTTTAAGAAATGCAAAATGTGATACATTACCATATGTAACATAGGTAGCCAGTGGGAATTTGCTGTATGATTCAGGGAACTCAAACTGGGGCTCTGTAACAACCTACAGGAGTGGAATAGGGTGGGAGGTGGGAGGGAGGTTCAAGTGGGAGGGGACATATATATACCTGTGGCTAATTTGTGTTAATGTTTGGCAGAAACCAACACAATGCTGTAAAGTAATTATCCTTTGATTAAAAATAAACAAATTTAATTTAAAAAAGAAATGTAAATATGTATAAGAAAACATAGGAGAATGTATTCGTGATCTTGAAATAGGCAAAGAGTTTAGGTATGACACTGAAAGTATAATCTATAGAAGAAAAAGAAAAGATGAATTGTATCAAAATTAAAAACTGTTGCTCTGTAAAAGATACCTTTAAGAGAATGAAAACACCAAATAAAGTTTGGAAGAAATATTTTCAAATTGCATTTATGATAAAGGGCTGTATCCAGCATAACTGCTGGATTTAAACAAGAGTTTAAATAACTCTTAAATTTCAACTATAAGAAAATAAATAATCTAATATTTTAAATGAGCAAAATATCTAAATAGATATGTCACCAAGGAAGATATACAGACAGCTATTAAGCATATGTAAAGAGTCCCAACATTGTTAGTCATTAGAAAAAATGCAAATTTGAATTACAATGAGATATCATCTAGAATGGCTAAAATAAAAAGTCTGAGGCTATCAAGTGCTGACATGGTTGCAGAGGAATTGACACCCTAAAACATTGCTTGTGGGACTACCAAATGTTTACAATCAATGGGGAAAGGAGTTTGGAAGTTTCTTGTAAAGTTAACCATATCTGGCAGCCCAACTCCAGTGTAAAAGAAAACGTATGTTCATATAAAAGCAATTACACAAATTTTTATAGTAGCTCTACCTATAATAGCCCAAAGTGGAAACAACACAGATGATCTTCAAAAGGAAAATAGAGAAGTGCCAAACTCCTGTACAATGGAACACTATTCAACAATAGAAAAGAACAAACGATCGAACACACAAAACAAGGATGACTCTTAAATGCATAAGCCAGAATCCGAAGATTCCATAGCGTGCGATAAAATTTATATGACATTTTGGAGAAGGCAAAACAATATGGATGGGGTCATAAGTAGGACTTGGATGAAACAGGATATTAGGGAAATTAAAATTGGAGTAAAAACTGTAACAAATGAATCTAACTGTATTACAAATGGATGACATAAACACACTGAAGAGAGTGGGAAAGGAAAAAAAAACTAACCTATTTTGCAAAATATTCAATATTTTGTGTATAGTGTAAAGATAAAGACAAGATGAACTGTATACAAGCGCTATATTTTAGTCAGTAATTTTTTTTCTTATTTAACACCTGTAGCAATCCTGGGACTACTCTATGTGTGTAGAAGTGTTGAACAACTAAGTTATTTATTTAGATATGCAGATATATTTATCTATATTTTAGATAATGAGAGCCAGATTTCTTACTGTTGGAAAACGAAAGGGGAAAGGCTAGAATGAATCTTGTTGTGATAGATCAGAATCAGAGGATATATATCTATATTCATACCTATACATAGTCATACACACATAATACAAAAATGTATGTATGCTTGAGGAAATATGCATCATGTATTTCCAAGTTCTGTTTGCTAAGAAGCAATGACACGGTGGTAACAAAGGATACACATCACGCCCCAAACCTGGCTCCTAAGGATCATTCTTCAATAAAAGCAACCAGAGCTTCTTTAGGAAGTGATCTTCTAGTGACAGAAGCATTTTCTGGTGCCAGAAGGAAATTGTTTAGGAAAGAGTGGGGCATGTTGAAAGGGCACATGAGCCAATCTGGGAGAGTTCCCAATGGCCAAATGGGAACAATTTGAGCAAAAAGAATAGCAATAGTATTGAGTTATAGCCTGATGAAATATGTACCTATGGATCCATATTTGGTCTAAACAATTGAATAAACATAATAATGAGGGAGGTGCAACTCTTCCTTACAGAAGAATCCCAATTCTTCTTTGAGACATAAAGGAGTGAGGGAAGTTAAAAGTCATGTTAGAACAATGCAGCGATAACTTTTTTTGTGAGTGCTTAGTCGTGTCAGAGTCTTTGAGACCCCAAGGACTGTAGCCCACCAGGCTCCTTTGTCCACGGGAATTCTCCAGGCAAGAATACTGGAGTGGGTTGCCATGCCCTCCTCCAGGGGATCTTCCCAACCCAGGGAATAAACCCAGGTCTCCCACATTGCAGGCGGATTCTTTACCATCTGAGCCACCAGGGAAGCCCAATAATTGTTGCAGGCAAGATCCAATCACTTCAGTTCAGTTTAGTCGCTCAGTCATGTCTGGCTTTTTGCAACCCCATGGACTGCAGCACGCCAGGCTTCCCTGTCCATCGCCAACTCCTGGAGCTTGTTCAGACTCATGTCTACTGAGTTGGTGATGCTATCTAACCATCTCATCCCATGGCGTCCCCTTCTCCTCTTGGCTCCAATCTTTCCCAGCATCAGGGTCTTTTATAATGAGACATTTCTTTGCATCAGGTGGCCAAAGTATTGGAGCTTCAGTTTCAGCATCAGTCCTTCCAGTGATTATTCAGGATTGATTTCCTTTAGGATTGACTGGTTTGATCTCCTTGCAGTCCAAGGGACTCTCAAGAGTCTTCTCCAATACCACAGTTCAGAAGCATCAATTTTTCAGCGCTCAGCTTTTTTTATGGTCCAACTCTCACATCCATACGTGACCACTGGAAAAACCATAGCCTTGACTAGATGGACCTTTGTCGGCAAAGTAATGGTGGCTCAGAGGTTAAACCGTCTGCCTCCAATGCGGGAGACCCGGGTTCGATCCCTGGGTCGGGAAGATTCCCCTGGAGAAGGAAATGGCAATCCACTCCAGTATTCTTGCCTGGAGAATCCCATGGATGGAAAGGCTGGTAGGTTACAGTCCACGGGATCGCAAAGAGTGGACACGACTGAGCGACTTCACCTAGGTTGGTCATAGCTTTTCTTCCAAGGAGCCAGTGTCTTTTAATTTGTTGGCTGCAGTCACCATCTGCAGTGATTTTGGAGCCCAAGAAAATAAAGTCTGTCAGTGTTTCCACTGTTTCCCCATCAATTTGTCATGAAGTGATGGGACCGGATGCCTTGATCTTATGTTTTTGAATGATGAGTTTCAAGCCAGCTTTTTCATTCTCCCCTTTCACTTTTGATGGAATCTAAAATTAGTGAGCAGAAGTTTGGGCAGACACAGAATATTTGTATGACCTCAACTTACTAGTGTAGAATCCTGGCAGACACCATGTATGCTGCTGCTGCTCAGTCGCTTCCACCGTGTCTGACTCTGTGCGACCCCATAGAAAGCAGCCCACCAGGCTCCCCTGTCCCTGGGATTCTCCAGGCAAGAACACTGGAATGGGTTGCCATTTCCTTCTCCAATGCATGGAAGTGAAAAGTGAAAGTGAAGTTGCCTAGTCGTGTCCGACTCTTAGTGACCCCATGGACTGCAGCCCACCAGGCTCCTTCGTCCATGGGATTTTTTGTATACAAAGTGATAAAGATTAATATCACTGGGGGAAAAAGACATATTGACATCATGCAGCCTCAGATATGATGTGCAGAGAGGAGAACATTGTTTCTGTCACATTCTTGCCATAAAGGCACAGCCATAATTGAGTCAGGAGAAACTGCAAACAGACCCAAGAGGAGCC
Source organism: Oreotragus oreotragus (assembly GCA_006410675.1). Taxonomy (NCBI): domain Eukaryota; kingdom Metazoa; phylum Chordata; class Mammalia; order Artiodactyla; family Bovidae; genus Oreotragus; species Oreotragus oreotragus. The sequence goes on from SJYX01004060.1 coordinate 131,601, forward strand.
TGGCAGGCTTATAGACCATGGGGTTGCCAAGAGTTGGGTACAGCTGAGAACATACAACACTAAAATGCAACCGACCAGTACTTTTCAAAGTGTCAAGGTCATGGAAGACAAGGGAAGCCTGGAAAAGACTTCCGGGAGATACAGTGACTAACTGCAATGTGTGGTCCTAGTTTGCATAATTTTACTGTGACCTACGAGATGTTAACATTAAGAGCTGAGCGAAAGTACAAGGGAACTCTGTGTAATAGTTTTGCAACTCTTCGGTAAGATGATTTCAAAATAAAAAGCTAAAAATACAACCAAAAATAGGAGAGAGAGAGAGAGAGATGTGAGGACACGAGAGCAAAGATACGCAGTGGTTTGGGGACTTTATCTTAAATGAACTACAGGCATTGTTACTGGCACACAGAGTTTGTAAGAAGCAAGTAGATAAGAGACAACTACATTTTGAGTGAGTTAAATTATGAAAACAATTGTCAGTCTGGACTTCTAAAAAGACTCCCTGGCTGTTTGAAACTTAAAGTTACCCTTAGTGGTGGAATGTGGTTGAACAAATGGTTCAGTCCTAAGGAGGCTGTATTCCCCAACACACACTTCAGATAAGGTCAAAGAAGAATCATTGAGATAACGTAGCTGGGGCTGGGGAACTACTGCCATGGAGTGGAATCAGAGCCTCATCAGAGTGAAAGGCTCCCAGGTTTGGAAATAGCTCTGGACAAGTGTCTGCTGGAGACTCCCTTTCCTTTCCATTCTGAATGGGAGGGTTTCTGTGGTTGTCCAGCCACTGTTCACTTCTGTGCATTCCAGGTACATGCTGGGGAGGCAGGGGCTGTGAAGGCCTTTGTCATTTAGTTACGTTTCTGGAGGAAGAGGGACTCTATCAACCTGAGGATGAATAGTGTAGTTGTGTGAGAAGGAGAGTGAAACAGAACATTTAATGACTCAAAGGGCAGTCTTTTGTAGCCCTCAGTGCTATATATATATACATATATATGTGTGTGTGTATATATACAGGCTTCGTAGGTGGTGCTGGTAGTAAAGAGTCCGCCTGCCAATGCAGGAGATGTAAGAGACACACATTCGATCCCTGGGTCAGGAAGATCCCCTGGAGGAGGGCACGGCAACCCACTCCAGTATTCTTGCCTGGAGAATCCCATGGACAGAGGAGCCTGGCGGGCTGCAGTCCATGTCGTCACAAAGAGTCAGACATGACTGAAGTGACTTAGCATGCGTGCATATGTAGATATCTGCTTTTCCTCCTTCCAGTCACACAGTAAGATTTCACTTTTCATCTCGTTGAAGTGAGGCATGGCCGCACAACTTGCTTTGGCCAACAAAAATGAGCAGAGTGGCATTGTTGCTTCTGAGTGGAAGTATTTAATTAGCCATGTGAGGCTTTCTAGTGCTCTCCTCCCTGCCAGGGTGCCCTGGTGTTCCAGAAGGTAGCAGCTTCCTCAGCCTGGATCCCAGAATAAGGACGACACAGAACAGAGCCCCTGCTGAGCTGAGACTGACGTGCAATTAGATTGAGAAGCAAACATCTTTTGTTCTAAATCTTTGAGACTGAGGGATGTTTATCACTACAGCCTGACCTAGCTTATCCTGATGGGACCACGGGGCAAAGCAGGAGTGGATGGCAGGTAGGAAAGCCACACCTGGGTGTGTCTCATCTGGCTCCACTGGGCTCAGTAGCCAGCTCAGTCCTTCAGTGGCCATCCCCTCTGCCATGTGGGGCAGGGCTTGGCTTTTGAAAATCCCAGGAGAAGAGGGATGCAGGCCTGGGTCTGTGGAACATTGACTTTTCTTCCACATCATTTTGTTTTTGAGTTCATTCTTCTGGGGATGCCTGAGTGGCTATAACGATGTCCCACTCTGTCAGGAAAAGGAAAGGGCTACATCAGGTCTATTAAACATGGGGCCAGCCCAGGAGCTGGAAGGTGACGTGCACAGCCATGGAGATCTCCCTGCCTTCACATACTGTGTCTGTTGAGTAGCCCAGAGACCTGGTTCTAGGTCTCACTGTTCAGAAACTCACTAAGAATAGACTAACAGCTGCTCTTGGGGTCTCAGACTGCCCAAATGAGTTGAGGAACTGGGGCAGATGGAAATATCTTCAAATAGGTCTTTTGTTGTTGTTGTTCAAGGAGTTCTTCGCTCACAAATAACATAAAACTGAGTGGCTCAGAACCTACTTTCCACTGCCTCTTCCTGTTCGCTAAGGAGCAGTGGCCCTGTATTTTCTCTAAGGAATCCCTAAAGCTCCTTGGAACGCAGTTTGGAAAGCCCCGAGGGCTCTTGTAGCTCAGATCGGCTGTGACTTTCCAGGCTGGCCGGAGCATGTGGTGCAGGCCAAATCTCAGGCACCCTGAACTGGCAACGTGCTGTTTGGCTGGGGCTCTGCTGGCCTCTCGGGCCTGAGCCTTCAGCACTCAGGGCTCTGCTTGCACCAGACTGAAATGCTCTCCTCAACCTGGTTGGAAGGATCAAAAGAGACTCAGAAAGAGAACAATTTTCCCTGGGTAAAATTAGGTTTTCATGCTGTATGTATTAATACCCAGATGCCTCAGGTGCCCCCAGCTGCATACCCTGTACTTTGGGAAAAGCTGGCATGGTGCTCTGAAGACTGATTGCTTTGGGTTCAAATTCCTCAATCTGCTGTGACCTTGGAGGAAAAAGTTACTCCAGTCCTCTCCGTTTCAGCGTTCTTATCTGTAGAGTAGGGTTCCTATAATCATAGCAGCTGGTCCACAGAACTGGGAGCGATAAATGAGTTCATGCATGGGAAAACCAGAGCTGGGTGCTTGGCCAGGAGAACGCATCTGTGAACAGCATCTTCAGTGTCATTGTCCCTACATTTGGTGGAGTCATTTCATGAAACGATGGAGTCATTTCACAGCCTTGTGTGAATATTTTTCCTCCATTAGTCACCTTGAACAACCTGTTTCCAATCCAACACACTTCCTCCACTGGCCTCGACCCCGAGCCTAAGCTCCCCACACGGACCCAGCACAGAAAAGAAAATCGGTGTTGCACTGAATAGAGTTGGCTAACTTGGTGATCTCCATGGTGTTACACAAATCAGGATCAATAATTCCCCAGCATGGCCTCATTCGGCAACTTGCTCATTACAGCAGGTTAAAACCCAGTAGGAGTGTTCATGAAGTTCTAACACGAGTAGTTCCAAAATGAAAAATTTAATACCAACACTACCAAAAACAGCAGCAAGTGCTTCTTTTAACCCTCCTCTGGTCCACATATCAATGAACAATCAATTGGTCTGCTGTAGTCCCTGCGATTGATCATTATTTGCATCAGAGTGTAGACATAATCCAAGCCTGTTGTGTTTCAGTGTGGCTCTGAAGGAGTTAAGTGAAATAAAGAATATTATCAATATTGTATCAGTCACAGATGAGAAACTACATACCAGGATCAGTGTAATTCATTCATTGGTTTATGGACACCGAGTCCTCCGGGGACTGTCACAAATCCACTTGATGTTCCTGAGTGTGAGATTTAGCATTTGGATCTTTGATTTAGCTGAAAGATGTGTAAAAACTCATGCAGTCAGACAACTCCCTACAGGCGATTCATCTGTGTTGGCTTTTACGTAACAGTTATTCCAATCAAGTGCCAGCAGTAACTTAAGCTCCATAACTTGCTTCTGAATTCACATTTCTGAGATGCTGGAGTGTGGAGGAACAGTGGTAGGGGCAAGAATGTCCCTTTGGGAGAAGTGAGCCTTCTTGCTTTCTTGTTTCCTGGGGATGGGCAGGCACCACCTGGGGAGGACATGTTTTGAGGAACCATGGAGCTCCTGACTTCCAAGCCTCCAGACCTGCATGATGGGGAAGGCAATGGCACCCCACCCCAGTACTCTTGCCTGGAAAATCCAATGGATGGAGTAGCCTGGTGGGCTGCAGTCCATGGAGTCACTAACAGTCGGACAGACTGAGCGACTTCACTTTCACTTTTCTCTTTCATGCATTGGAGAAGGAAATGGCAACCCACTCCAGTATTCTTGCCTGGAGAATCCCAGGGACGGGGGAGCCTGGTGGGCTGCCGTCTATGGGGTCACACAGAGTCGGACACGACTGAAGTGACTTAGCAGCAGCAGACCTGCACGAGGTTCTGAGTTTTCTGATGTAGGATGCAAACTAGGCATGGGAGGGGGAGAGCCATGCGCCCCTGGGAGACAAGCACATCAGGGCTCTCAGAGCTGTAGAGGTCTCCAGGATTCGCAGCCGTTCCCTGGCTAGTGCAGCAGGGGGCAGAGGGGGAAGATCTGTAAACCTGCAGCAGATCAGTTAACCCAGGTGGGAGACATACTCGGTGGTTAATGACTTGATAGATAGTGGTTCTCATTTTCCTCCTCCAGGATTCCTGCCACGTCCCTCACCACAGCCGCCTTGGTCCAGCTCTGAGTCTCTTTGATTTCTCATCACCTGCACCAAAAGTAGGGGAGGAGGAGCAGAGGGTTGCATCATCTTAGTGTCTCCAGTGAGAATAAAAATACAAGTGGGATGTTCTGTGTACAAATTCAGAGACAGAAATAAAGAGATGCAATGGTACAAATACCATTGTTATTAATAGACGATATTTATAGATGATAGATGATAATAGACGATAGATGGTAGTAGATGATATTAATAGATGATAGACAGGCTTAGTGAGAATCAGCACTGCACGGAGAAGGGCCCTTCCATGAATGAAGCATTTAATCCTCACAGAAAACTTGTGAGAAGAGGAAACTAAGGCAGAGACTGGTTAATAAGTTGTCTACTGTCCTGCAGCTGGTAAAATGGCAGAACTGGGTTTCAAAACCGGATCTGTTGGCCCTGGAAGTGATACAATCACTGCACCAACATACTTCTTTTCATCCACGGCCTCAGGCACTTTCCAGCCTCCTCCTCCTGCTGCTGCTGCTGCTAAGTCGCTTCAGTCGTGTCTGACTCTTAGTGACCCCATGGACTGCAGCCCACCAGGCTCCTCCATCCATGGGATTTTCCAGGCAAAAGTACTGGAGTGAGAGATTGCCTTCTCCTCCAGCCTCCTGAGGGAGAGATTTACAAGCAGAATAGCTGTGGTCACAGGTGCTACAGAGGAGTACAGAGACCTCTTTCAGGAGGTCTGATCTCTCCAGAGGTATGTAATACCTCCAGGAAGCAAAGGATGGAGAGTGCCACTGAGACTGGGGATGCCACTGAGCAAGAAGCTTGGCACAAAGGACCACATTACGCTGGGCTCTGAGCTGGAGGAGCCAGGAGTGAGGTTTTGCCAAATCGTGCATTCAGGTACCCTGTCAGGTGAATACTTGCCTTCTAGCAAGAGAAGAACTGGCTGTGAGAAGCAGACATTCCCTGAGGCAGGACAAAAAAATCAGTCAAGCAGAAGATGGAGCTGAAGAGAATATACAGAAGGCAGCACGGAAAGTTAAAGATCTGGGCAACAGGAGCAGTGGGGGACCCAGTGGATAGAGCAAGGGCCCAGTCCTACCACCTCAGCGAGGAGGTCGGTGTACAGACTTCCAGAAGCAGAAGATGGAGAGCAGGGGAAAGAGGCAGCTTCTGGAGGGGTAATGGAGAGGAACTTTGCAGCATGGATGAAAGACATAAANTGGGCAACAGGAGCAGTGGGGGACCCAGTGGATAGAGCAAGGGCCCAGTCCTACCACCTCAGCGAGGAGGTCGGTGTACAGACTTCCAGAAGCAGAAGATGGAGAGCAGGGGAAAGAGGCAGCTTCTGGAGGGGTAATGGAGAGGAACTTTGCAGCATGGATGAAAGACATAAATCCTCAGAACCAAGAATCACAAAGAGTCCCAAGCAGGATTAAAAAATAATAATAATAAATCCACAGTAGGACACATCACAGCCAAAACAGGAAAAAATAAAAGAGAAAGATGAAAAGAAAATAGAGTTCTGGTCAAAAGAGACATGAGGGCATTCCTCGGGGTTGTGGAGCGTCACCAGACAGCCACTCTGATCTCACCGGACCGAGTTATCTGTGACTACTTCCCGCCCACTCTTGGGACTTGAAGAATCCCATCAGAGAGCCAACACCTAGAGGGGAAGGTGAGATGGAAGAACCAGCGGGGAAGGCTCCCGTCCATCCCTGACAGTGGTCCAGCAGCACGTACTCACGCCTCTGAGCTGGAGGAGGGGGAGACGAAAGGGGTGAAGACTCATCACAGTGGCTCTGGGAGCATTTGCCGCTCACTTCTGGGGGATCCAGGCAGGAAGCCTCCCTTTTCCTCCCAAACACCCGTGAGGGAAGATGGTCACGTACAGCCCCTGGCACCCAACGAGTGTTGTCAGGCCAAGAGCGAATGCTTATTGAACACATGCTAAGCGCCAGCAGTCCATGTGGGCCACACATCGCACTCTCACTGCAAGCCTATGAGGAGGCATTATACCCCTGACTTATTCAGGGTGACTCCCATGCTAGGGAGGGTCACAGAGCCACCGGAATATGAACTCAAGCAGTCAGTGCTGGGGGCAGGGGAGGGTCACAAAACTCTCGTTTCTTCTAAGGCAAATATGGAACTGACAAAGGTGGGAAGCACACAGAAATCCCATTTTGGAAAAATGAACGGGCCTGTTTTAATCTTACACCATAGAATCCAACTCAGCAGTGCTTACAGAGCACTCATTGTTTGCACAACCTGCTTGGCCTCCCCTGGGGTGGCTTCAGGCCCATCTTGTTAGTGGTGCCCATGTTATGTGCGATGGGGGAGCCCGAAGGTAGCCCTGTGTCCTGAGCGAGTTTCTCTTCTCTGCTGGCCCAGGAGCCAGCACCGCTCAGATGCAGCGACTTCCTCAGGCTCTGGTTTTAAAAGAGCCTTGGCTTGAAACTGTTCCATTTGGGAGGGTTTTTCCCTAGCATTTGGTATGGAATTATTACCAAATGCTAGAGAGGAACCCTGCCAAATGCTGTATATCAGCTAAAACCCAAACTCCTAAACAATGAAATATTTATAATAAAAACAGACCCCGGAGAGGGGCACAGACTGGGGTTCCCAGCTGGCGAGGGGCCACCGGCTAAGGTGGCCCAGTTGGCCTTGCCTGCTGGTGCAGGTAGAGCCGCTAAGTGGCAGGTGCCAGGCAAGGCAGGTGTGGCTAGGCGAGGGGGCTCAGGAAGGCAGGAGAAGCTGGAGGTCTCGCAGCCCCCTCCTCAGAGAAGGCACCCTCCCTCGAGATCCTGAAGATGTGGCTCAGCCTTTTTCTTCCTAGGGTCCCCCTCCCCATCTTCCTGTGGGGAGCTTCACATTCAGCAGGCACTCAATAAATGCTGACTGCCTGCAAGTGTGGATAATTCCAGTAACAGCAAAGCCCAGCCCATCTGGAACCCACAGGGAACGAGATCGAGACAGTTGAGTTTTCCAGAAAGAGCCATAAATTACTTTCATGTAACATTTTCAGATGGAAATATTTCTAAGATGTGGTACACATTTCCTTTCTTTCTTACTTGGAGAATGTGGAACACCATTAACCTTTCCGTAATGGCTCAGGGTTGCCGCTGTGAACCTCAGATGCTGAGCGGGAGGTAACACAGCCCTTGGGGCTCTGGAGGTGTGCAGGGTGTCTGCCCTCCACTAATGGCCTCAGACTGTGGAGCTTCCTCTGGCTTCTGGCCTATTTCATGGAGCTTTTTGGGTTCTTCCAGTTTCCATCCTTGCCCACGTGGTTGTCTCTGGCAGTCCTTTTCTCTCTTCCTAAATTACAATTTTTAATTGACTGTGGACCAGAAATCAGGACTCGAGGCTTAACAGAGTTTTGTGTAAAGGAAGCATGCCTGGATTGAGCATCTTATAAGCCTGAGTTAAATCCAGAAACTTGAGGCTTCTGTAGTCACTGTTTAGGCCACTCAGAGTTATTCTTGCATTTCTTCTTGATTCACCACCACCACTTGGAAGAGGCAGGTGATGGCTTGGAAAGTCACTACTCTTGTTCAGAGACGCTCAGGAAATTCCTGAGAATGCTGACCACCAATCTCTAAATATCCCACAGACACTAGACTTTGGAAATCTTTTCAAAACAACTGTACTTCTTAGGAGCTTTGTTTTTAAACAACAAGCAGAGCGTGTGGGTTATTACTTCCCTACTTGGAAGACTGGAAACTGGGGCCAGGGAGCCATCACAGAGGCCGACTGAACACCCTGGACACAGCAGTAGAGCTGAGTCAGCTGGAGTCTGAATGAGCCTGGATCGCAGGATGGAAAGCAGCACGGCCAAGTGGACACTTGGGGGGTCTGCTGTGGAGCCATTTAAGGCAGGGCTTCCCAGGTGCCACTAGTGGTAAAGAACCCACCTGCTAATGCAGGACACATGAGATGCTGGTTCGATTCCTGGATCAGGAAAATCCCCGGGAGGAGGTCATGGCAACCACTTCAGTATTCTTGCCTGGAGGATTCCACGGATAGAGGAACCTGGCGGGCTACAGCTGCAAAGAGTCAGACACAACTTAGTGACTGAGCATGCATGCAGTGCAGAGCTATTTACAGAGGCACAGGCAGGGCCGAGAGAGCCCGCAAGGGTGGGGAAGTGCCCCGAACCGGCAGCTCAGGAAGCTCTTATCCTCAGCAGTGGGCACAGGGCTGCCACATGACAAGGACTCCATGCATGGCCAGCGGAGGGGACTGACTGCCTGAGGCCAGGTAAAGTCTGGGTGGGGGGAGCCTCAGGAGTGGTGCACAGCTAGAGGAGCTGAGAGCCTCCGTGCCCTGGCCTGCTAGGGGCATGACGCTTCCACACTCTTTGTGGGGCATGACATACCCCATACTCTTTCCTCCAGTGCTCCAGGCTCCTGCTGGTACCTCTCCCTGTGAACTGATCTCCAAGCTGGAGGAAAAGGGAGTTGGGGCAGGGAGTCCATAGAGGTTACCTTCCTGGGCCCAGAGTGCTGTGCAGAAGAGGGTACCGCAGACTCAGAGCAGCAGGCGGAGAAATCCTCACAGAGCCTGGTGGAGACAAGGCTGCCGCCCACTGCACGGCGATTCTGAAGACGTTTCCCTGCGGTCCACTGTACCCAGGGGCAACACACATACCCTTGTAGGAAGGACGATGAGACTGTTGTGAGCCTGCAGACCTGGCAGCCCCACCGAGGGACTGCCTTCTCTCTGCCACAGAGGGGAAGTCCTTATGAGCCTTCGAGACCATGCCAGGGGCTTCTTACCTCATCTTCCCTCCAAGCTGCTGTGCTTAGCTGCAGAGCTGGACAGGAGAGAGGCAGCTCAGAGCAGTGGGACATGCATGAATCTGAAAATGGGCACGCAGAGCCCTGGGGCTCAGTTCTCTCTAGTGAATATTCCTAGAGCTCCAGTGTCTGTGTTGATAAAGTGGTGATAGTCCTGCGCTGTCCCAGCTCTTGTGGGAATGAGACAGCAGACCAGGGAGTCCTTGACAAACTCAAAGGGACCACACAGCTGAGAGGTACTTGGATTGAAGTCCCCGTTGCCCGAGGAAGGGTCAGCAGTGGTTCAGCAGCGAGCACGCTTCTTCCCTTCCTGGACAGGCCATTCCATTTCTGCCATCCATACTGAGCCGTGCTGGGCTCGGTGGTGGTGGAAGCTCAGAATCCAGAGTGGCCAGACCTGGGCCCTGCCCTGGCCCCATGCTCAGTGGTGGGAGTCCTTCAGGTCTCTGCCCAACACACCTGTGCAGGTGTGTCTCCCTGCTCCCATGACCTAGCCTTCCCTGAACCCGAATTTCAGGTCTTGTACACTTAAAAGATTTGTTGATGTGCCTACTACACAACATTTAGAAATCACTGGAATCTACCAAGAATTAAAAATTAAATCATCCATAATTTCACCATCAAGGAAGCGGTGAATCCCCCCTTGTATGTTCTTGGAGTATTATATGTTTGTAACAAACATGTATGTATAATATATGCCATGCAAAGAGGCTGCAAGGAAAATCATCACAAGTTAACAGTCCCTGTCCTCTAATTAGTACATGGTGCATATCACAAGGAGAAGGCAATGGCGCCCTACTCCAGTACTCTTGCCTGGAAAATCCCATGGACGGAGGGGCCTGGTGGGCTGCCGTCCATGGGGTTGCTAAGAGTCGGAAACTACTGAGTGACTTCACTTTCACTTTTCACTTTCACGCATTGGAGAAGAAAATGCAACCCACTCCAGTGTTCTTGCCTGGAGAATCCCAGGGACGGCGGAGCCTGGTGGGCTGCCGTCTATGGGGTCGCAGAATCGGACACGACTGAAGCGACTTAGCAGCAGCAGCATATCACAGATCACAAACTTGCTTTAAACAAGAGTGTATCTATATGTGTATATAAACTAGGGATTGTCTTGTGAGGAGTTTTCTACCCACTGTTTTTTTGCTTTCCCCATATGCTGTAAAACTGATCATACAGTTTTGATTAATGCAACTTCCCAAGTTATAAAACTCTCCTCTTTCACCAAACACTGGCATTTTGTGAAATATGGAAATAGAGATTCATTTATTCATTCACTCACTCATGAACCAGGTACAGAGTTTGTGAGGTGGCAGCCCTGTGCTCAGTTGCTGAGGATGCAAGTACTGATGGTCAAGACACAGCTAAGCCTTGACAGCTCTGGACTCAAAGCTGACAGGTGGGCTAAGGTGGGCAGCAGACCCCAGCACCTGGAGGCTGTGCTTGTGTAAGCCCTCAGCCTGACTCACCAGCTCCCCTTGTCCGCACAGGGCCTGCCACATGGGCGCTGTCTCTTGCCCCGATCTACTCCTGAGAGAAGCGCTTACAACCCCCATCTTCACTATGTCTGGTCCTGACGTTGCCCCTCTCACCCAAATGGCCCCTCAGTCCCTAGAGCAGCCTCTCACAGGCCAGAGGCCACACTCACAGTGTTCAGGACTCCTGACGTTAGTCTCATCTTTAAACTCCTGAATTGTGACTTACTTCAAGTTTCATAGGCACAAAACTGATCTTCAAGCGATAATCTTTAAAAAAGATGTTTCTCTATGGATTAGCTTCCAGAATGTCAGTCCCGACCCGTTTCACTTTGTAAAGAAACAAAACACATTCTGGAGGGTGGTGGGAAAGCCAGACACAGTATCCATCTGGTCAACACTGTATCCTTTTTGTGGGTCTGTCTGGGTGTGCAGCTCTGTAGCTGTGGCCACGCTACTTCCCTTGTGGGGCACAGTGGGAGATATATTCCCCTTCCTGGTATGAGGTGCTTCTTATCAGGCCTAGCTCTTGTAAGTGGTGAAAATTCCAATGTGGTACTCTAGAAAACTCTAGGAAACTCTTACCTTCTCATAGCAATCACCACAAAGGCCAGGCAGACAGTTACAACAGCAAAATCTCCGGGTGTCAGCGTGAGATGTCTTGGCTCCCAAAGTGGCATCTGAAAAATAAGTTCCAAGGGTCTAATGTATAGCATGGCGACTGTAGTTAAGAGGACTGTGTTGTGTACTTGACTTTATTTTCTTGGGCTCCAAAATCACTGAGGACAGTGACTGTAGCCATGAAATTAAAAGATGCTTGCTCCTTGGAAGAAAAGGTATGGCAAAACTAGAGAGTGTACTAAAAAGCAGAGACATTACTTTCCCAACAAAGGTCCATCTAGTCAAAGCTACGGTTTTTCCAGTAGTCATGTATGGATGTGAGAGTTGGACCATAAAAAAGGCTGAGTTCCAAAGAATTGATGCTTTCAAAGACTGGTGCTGTAGAAGACTCTTGAGAGTCCCTTGGGCTGCAAGGAGATCAAACCAGTTAATCCTAAAGGAAATCAACTCTGAATATTCATTGGAAGGACTGATGCTGAAGGACCAATACTTTGGCCACCTGCTGTGAAGGGCTGGCTCCTTGGAAAAGTCCCTGATGCTGGGAAGGATGAAAGATTGAAGGCAGGAGGAGAGGGTTGGATGACATCACTGACTCAGTGGACATGAGTCTGAGCAAGCTCTGGGAGATGGCGAAGGACAGGGGAGCCTGGCATGCTGCAGTCCATGGGGTCACAGAGTGTTGGACAAGACTTAGCAACTGAACAAGCAGACAACATATATCAAATCATCTTAAACTTACACAATGTTACATGTCAGTTATATCTTAATAAAGCTGGGAAGGATGCCTCTGACGTCACAGGGTGTCTGGATGTGTCTCATTCCAGAGGATCACTAGCGCTGCCGTCACAGCTCTAGCTGAGAACAGGTGTTTAAGAGGGAAGCACTGCATTCACGGGGATGCAGTCATGACCGGATTGTCTGGTTAACTTCTAGCTGTGCTAGTGACTGCACTGATTAGTACTGCTGGAATACTGGACTTATCCGAGCAACTGTGTTTCCACCAGTCAACATCAGGAAGGTCAACTTCACTGCTGTTCTTGTACAAAGATGAATAAGTAATTCATAAAATATTCACCCGTGGCCTGTCAAGAATTCCACAGATACTAGAGAACAGAGGCAAAGGGCAAGAGTGAACCCAAATTCAATGTGGCCTCAAAATCAGTTCCCTTTTTATAAATGTGTGACCTGCAGATGCCTCCCGGACAAGAGGCTGTGAGTTCTCCCCCAGCCTGCTCTGCAGATACAAGGCTGGGGAGTTTCAGGAAGACGGGGTGACGTTGGAGTGCAGCCATTCTGGACCCACAAACTCAGGTCTGATATTCTAAATGTTTTACTGACAGGACGCACCCTGGATGCTGTGGGTGGGCGTCTCTTTTCCTGTTAAGGGTAGATGCCCTCTGCAGAAAGGACCGCTTGCAGGTGGCCTGCATTGAGGGGTGGAGCAAGTTCAGGACTTCCACGACACATTGGAAGCAAACACCACTGAGAGGTCTCCAGAGCGCTGAGCCACTGGAGAAACGAGTGTGGGACATTGTCTTATTCTTTTTTGATGAAAAAGCACATACAAGATATTTACGTATCATTGGCAGGTGTAAATCAGTGCTTACTTTGCAGCAGGCATTGCACTAAGGGTTAACTCCTTGAGTTCTCCAAAGGAGCTCATGAGATAGGAGCTCATTATTTAGATTGGAGGTCAAGGCGCAGAGGAGTTAAGTAAATTTCCTAAGGTCACACAGCTCTAAGGTTGCAGAGGTGGGATTTGTATCCAGGTAGTCTGGCCATACAGCCCATGCTCAGCCACTCTAGGAAATCCCTCCCCATTTCTCCTTTGGAGCAACAGTAAAATCACTCCCAGTGGCAAGATGGCCCTGGAGTGAGCAAGGAGAGAGGGTCTGGAGACAGTTTCTGAGTGGGCAGCTGGAAGGAAGGTTGGACCAGGCTCCTGCATGCCATCTCACTAATACTGGCTGGATACCTCCCCCCACTGGACACAGCCCATATGAGGAATGAAAACCAAGCGATACAGTGTTTCAGTTGAAGCCCAGAAGGTTCTACCTGTCCCCTGATAGGGACTGAGGGACATATCAAGGGTTCTAAAGCTGAGAGGTGAGTCTGGGGGTAACGGGAACCTGCTGAAAATTTCACACTACCATCAGAATTAGAAGGCCAAACTATTTGCAACAAATGTATCTGCCTAAGGGGTTAATATTCTTTTATGAGTTTGTAAAATAAGTCCTAAAGTTCTCCCCCTTTCCTGACCCTTAAAAGGCAGGAAGAGACATGAGTGGGGAAGTACATGTTGGGGTGGGGCCTTTCTGGAAAGAGAGCTGGCAATTTCATGAGGAGCCTCAAAACCCTCCATACCCACTGACCCAGTAACTTCACCTCCAATGACTGATACTAAGAAAATGAACAGAGATGCAACAAAGGTTTCTTTTGAGAGAACAACAACAACAAAAAAATTAGAAACAGTTTAGATGTTCCAAAATAAGAGATTGTTTAAATAAATTTTGTTGCGTCCATTTGATGGAACATTATGTAGCCATAAAATCATGTTTTCAAAGGATATTTAATGATGTGGGGAAATACCTTGTGCTACAAGGTTAGAGAATAAAAGCAAGACACACAATTTTTATACAGAATGATTCAAAGTTTGTATAAACTAGAAATGTGCAGAAAAATGCTTGGAAGGAAAAGCACAAAAGGCTGGCAGTGTGAGATTGAGGGATATAACTGTCTTCTTCATATATTTCTGTTTTCTAATTATTCTTCAATGTGTCTTGAGGGTTACGTTCAATCAGGAAAATAACTATTAATTCTTGAAAGTTGCAACTAATTTCTAGTGATGGCAACACATTTTAAGCCATGCTTTCATGTATTCATTCACTCATTCGAGTCAATAAAAGCTAAAACAGTACCTGAACATACTGTGAATTATTTGTGTTTTAGAATTAATTTCTTCATTGGTTTCATCAGCACTCTCCACATGCCCCATATTGCCAGGGGCTGGGCTAGGCCTGGGCTCTAGCAGTGAAGCAGGCTTGAGTTCTGCCCTCTTGAGGCTTGAAGCCCTGGGTAGGGAGGGCCCTCCCACAAATATTTACAGCTGAGGGAGGGCCCCATATTGGGACCCTTAGAGCCAGAGGTGGGCTGGATAAGCTGCAGTGGACATAACTGTCTCAAATGTTAACTCCAATGAACAGGTTCGTCCTGTTACTATTGTGGTCCCATACTTGCCTTCTCATACTCTTAATGTTAGCCCACCAGTTTCTACTCTACCAAATGACCTTCCCATGAACAGGCTGCAAAACCCTCTTGATTCTGGAGCCCTCATGGGATTCTAGAGCACTCAGAAGCACTCAAGAATCTTGGGTGCAAGTGTAGACATAGCCTGTCAGAGACTCTCCAGAGATTCAAGCAGACTCTCTGAGCTAGTCCTCCTGTTTCCTTGGCGACACACCATCTGATTCCACTTTCTTTCCCTCCTGGAGCCTGGCACCATCAGCACACCTTTGACCCTCAGCACAGTCCCATCCACTCTCATATCTTCCTCTTATGATTCTCCAAGATCCATACGACTCAACTCAGCCCTTTGGATCAGGATTTTAAAACGATGTCTCCAGAGTACCGTTGCTTCTCAGGCCTAACCTCTTACCGGCACCCCCTCCACCCGCCCAGATCACTGCCCACCCTGAGCTCTGTGGTCTGTGCCCTTGACAGGTTCAGAGAAGGCTTATGAGGGTTCTGAATACTGGCCAGAGTCAAGGGACTTGCTTTTTGCCTGAATTTTGTCTTTCTCATTTGTTTTCCAGTTGCTTCCTTGCAGGTGGTGATAAGGCTCAGTGTTTACTCAGGGTAACCTTGAGGATCATTTGTGATAACTCTGTATAACCTATGGGACCAGGTCACATCTCTGAGTCAAACACTAGCTATACATTTTCTGGAAAACTGTATTTTTCCAATATTTGGTCCCGTTTGTTTCTAGTGCCAAAAAAAAAAAAAAAAAAANGATCAGGAAGTCTACAAATAACCAACACTAGAGAAGGTGTGGAGAAAGGGAACCCTCCTAGACCATCGGCAGGAGTGTAACTTGGTGTAGCCACTATGGAGAACAGTCTCTGATGTGGGGTGGGAGGTGGGAGGGGGGTTCATGTTTGGGAGTTCGTGTAAAAAAAAAAAAAAAAAACAATAGAATTACCATATGATTCGGCAATCCCACTCCTGGACTTCCAGAGAAAACTCTAATTCAAAAAGACACATGCACCCCAGTGTTCATAGCAGCACTATTTACAATAGTCAAGATGTGGAACCAACCCGTTTCCACTGATAAATGAATGAACAAAGAAGAGGTGGTACGTACATATACACATATACAATGGAGTATTACCTACAGATTATCATGCTAAGTAAATAAGACAGAGAAAGATAAATATCATAGGATACCACTTTCTTTGTGGACTCTTAAAAGGGAGGGAATATATGTATACTTATGGCTGATTCACACTGTAGTACGCCCTGTTGAGGAAGAACATGTTGAGTCTGGGATTTTTCTTTGAATCGGTACAACTAGGAACAGTTCTGGAGAAGGCAATGGCACCCCACTCCAGTACTCTTGTCTGGAAAATCCCATGGACGGAGGAGCCTGGTGGGCTGCAGTCCATGGGGTCGCATAGAGTCAGACATGACTGAGCGACTTCTCTTTCACTTTTCACTTTCATGCATTGGAGAAGGAAATGGCAACCCACTCCAGCTTTCTTGCCTGGAGAATCCCGGGAACGGGGAAGCCTGGTGGGCTGCCGTCTATGGGGTTGCACAGAGCCGGACACGACTGAATTGATTTAGCAGCAGCAGCAGGAACAGTTCTTAGTTGTGTCCTTGTTTGGCTCTATTTTCNCCCACTCCAGTGTTCTTGCCTGGAGAATCCCGGGAACGGGGAAGCCTGGTGGGCTGCCGTCTATGGGGTTGCACAGAGCCGGACACGACTGAATTGATTTAGCAGCAGCAGCAGGAACAGTTCTTAGTTGTGTCCTTGTTTGGCTCTATTTTCTCAGATAAAATTACCCAGCTCCCTAAATCTGACCTTTTCTTGTGGAACCAGTGGCTATGATTTTGGCTCTATCACTTTTTTGGGAGGAGTTGTTGTGTGCTGTGCTGCCTATCCAGTGCCTCTATGAATCTGGCATCAACCATTGACTGACTGTGTATCTTGGTCATTTAACTTCTCTAAGCCTCAGTTTCCTCTCTGTACAACAAGACGCATAAGACCTATTTTCAGAGTGATTATCAGAGTTCAACTAAGGTAACATATGGAAAGCCCCTGACATACAATAAATATTTAAAATAGTAGTATTAATACTTGCTGTCTTATTATAGAAGAAAGCAATTCTTGACCTAAATGCTAAAGAGACGATTTTATTTTGTTTTATTTTTTAATGAAATTGTGACATTTGGACTTCTAATTCTCTGAATAGGGAATCAGCCCCAAGGTTTATAAGTTACTATTTTGAGAAAATCAGTAAAACAATTTGGGGACTCTGCTCATAAATTTAATTACTTAGTAGGCTCTTCAGTATTCCCACTAGGGAAAAAGATAATGAGATCTCTTCCCTACTTACTTCAAATTAAGTTCTAGACAAAAGTAATTTATTAGACAACTAATCTGTAACAGAGAAAACTTTTTTACATAATAAAAACAAACTTTAAAAAATCGTTGTTTTCTTATGGCAAGAGGAAGGGCTCCAGGTAAGTGCAGATGAATAGGCTATGTTCTTAAGTGAAAAAGTGGGCATGAGTGGGTGGGGAAAGAACAAAGAAAGTTGACTCAAGCTATTATTTCCTACTTTAGGGCTATGTGATTTAGAAAATGTCAATTGAACTAGTTTTTAGTGGAACAAATTAATCTGGTTCTAGTGACTGCAGTATCCTCCACTTGCAAGCAGTAAATGCTTCTTTCCTGAGATCTGAAGGATTAATCCAGCAGTGTCAACATCCATTCATCCTCGGATTCTGATCCTCAGTTTGTTCTTTCATGAACTTTGACTACTTAATTTTACTTATGTATTTATCTATCAAGTTCAGTTCAGTTCAGTTTAGTCACTCAGTCATGTCCGACTCTTTGCAACCCCATGAATCGCGGCACGCCAGGTCTCCCTGTCCATCACCAACTCCTGGAGTTCATTCAGACTCACGTCCATCAAGTCAGTGATGCCATCCAACCATCTCATCCTCTGTTGTCCCCTTCTCCTCCTGCCCCCAGTCCCTCCCAGCATCAGAGTCTTTTCCAATGAGTCAGCTCTTGGCATGAGATGACCAAAGTACTGGAGTTTCAGCTTTAANGGGACGACAGAGGATGAGATGGCTGGATGGCATCACCGACTCGATGGACGTGAGTTTGAGTGAACTCCGCGAGTTGGTGATGAACAGGAAGCCTGGAGTGCTGCAATTCATGGGGTCGCAAAGAGTCTGATACGACTGAGCGACTGAACTGAACTGAACTGAATGGACTCCCCCCATGCTAGCAAACACAGCACAGGCCATATTCTGGCTAGAAAGCCCAACAGCTTTATGTCTTTCCCCTCTGAAACCTGAGAATTGATGGTAGCTTTTGTAGATAACTGCAGGGCCCAAAGTTGTTGCTCCAGTATCTTCCCAGAAAGTTCCAGCTCCACAGTTTTGCAAAGGAGTGGGAATGCAGAGCTGTAATTGTATCTAACAGGGCTCAGCGAATTTTCCTGGCCTTTGATTAACTTATACAAAGACACCATGAAGATATCCAGGTTGGTCCTGCTTTAAAACATATGCCTGAGGCAGGAAAATTACAATTATAAATAAATTATCATTGTTATTTAAGGACATGACCACTCACTTCCTAAAAGACATCTGCTGAGACACCTCAAATAACCAGCTCTTCCAGTGCTGGTTGAATCTCCCAGATTCAATTTACAAAAATTTAATTTACGAACCTCTTTTCTGGAACAGAGCTATTAGGAAGCAAGGCACACCTGTGGTTTTAAGAGAATCCTGGCAGTTTCTCTGAGTGCTCTTTCTTTTTTTTTTCTGGGAAGGGGATCAGGAACCCCACTTTTGCTTTTCACCCCTGGCTCCAGCGTTGTTTCTGAGCACTCTGGTCCCTGGCCCAAGGGTTCGTTGTTCTCATCAGCTGCTAAGTGTATCAGGCTTCATTCTGTGGCAAGCGACAGAAGAGCCAAAGCAAACTGAATTAAGTTAACAAAGGAAATGTATCAGCTCACAAAACAGGTGGAGAGGTGGAGCTGGCTTCAGGTGCGGCTGGATTTAGGGCTTAAGCGTAAGCAGGATCACTTCTCTGTTTCTGTTCTGCTGTCTGCTGTGTTGGCACCATGCTCCAGCGTCTCTTGGTGGCCTCCACAAGCTCTCCAGCTCTCCTCTCTTGGTGTGGGATTGGGGACCACAGTGCCACAACGGTTCCAACTTCTCCACTGGCACCAATTTTTTTTTTTAAAATCCAAGGTTCATTCTGATTGGACCAGCTTAGGTCACATGGCTCTTCCTGACCCAATCACAGAGCCCAGAGAGATATGATGCACTGATTGGTTGGGACCCGAGGCAGGTCCTCCATCCAGATGCCCTCAGGGTGGGAAAGGAAGGTAGGTGCTGCCACTGGAAGAAGGTGCTGTTTTGCCGAAATAAATGTTCCTGTGTTGACTTCTTTCCTCTGTGGAGAAGCCAGAAGAGATGTGAGGCCTTTCAGAGGAATCTGTGAGAGAGCAACACTTTGGGTCTTTAAAGGGTGCGCTTAAAAGGGGATGCTGGAGAAGGTAAAGAGTGGTCTGACTGACCTTTGTTCAGGGTTTCTGTGGCCGGGAATCAATAGTTCAAGGCAGAATAGCCTTGTGGGTCAGATCCTTCCCAACTTCTTCTTGTTCAGGGTTCACCTCTTCCATCTGTAAGGGCCCCGCTCTGAACCCTGCTCTCAAGGAAGTCTTTGAAGGCTCACGATTCCTGAGGTGTCATCACTGAGAAGGCTGCCCCATAGCTCCCACGAAGAGAGACACCCTGGCTTAGTAGCATCAAAACTCTTCAGCCAGGGGAAGGGAATTTCCCTGAAAGTTATTGGGAGGCCCAGGAGGCCTCCCCAAGTGAAGGAGAGGAATGCTGAGGTGAAGGCGTTCTGAGCCAACTGAAGTTAAGAAGCAGGGACTCTCCATGAGAATCAGCTCCCCACTGAACACATGGATGTCTGCAGATCTCTTAGCATCTTTCTTCTGCTTGAGACAGGTGGACCTGAAGGAGTCTACCATTTTCGTAGAATACTGATTCTCTGTGATCATGGGCTTTACAGATGTTGGTGGTTATCTTTATACAGTGGGGAAAGTGAGGTGTGGGGCGGAGGGACTTGGCCCCTCTAATTCAGGAGCGTTCTGGTTTATCCTTTCACTCCAGAGCCCAAGCAGCCCTCTTTGAGTGCTTTCCCCTGTGGATCAGTCTTTCGGTCACAAGTCACGGCCACCTGAATGGCTACTTAACCTGTTGATACTATGGGGGAAGCAGAGAGCTATGAGGATCAAAGGAGAGTGAGGGAGAAAGAAGATACAGAAATATGGAAACAAAAACCACTGCTGCTGTCACAGGAAATGCACCTTGAAACTAGTGGCTGGGTAACATTTTATGAATCACTGTAAGGCAATGGCACCCCACCCCAGTACTCTTGCCTGGAAAATCCCATGGACGGAGGAGCCTGGTAGGCTGCAGTCCATGGGGTCGCAAAGAGTCGGAGATGACTCAACGACTTCCCTTTCACTTTTCATTTTCCTGCATTGGAGAAGGAAATGGCAACCCACTCCAGTGTTCTTGCCTGGAGAATCCCAGGGATGGCGGAGCCTGGTGGGCTGCCGTCTATGGGGTCGCACAGAGTTGGACACGACTGAAGCGACTTAGCAGCAGCAGCAGTCACTTTTGAGAATCTAATGAAAGAGGTCAGAACCCGTCTACTGGCTTGAGGAGTATTCCTTCCAAAGGAGGTACTCAGAGGCCAGGTGCTTGCTGTGAGGTGCTGATATGGCTCACACATGGTGTGGCTCCTCCGGACCTTTTGCTTCTGAGCTGGTCTGAGTCAGAAGAGAACTCATCTCACCACCACAATTTTCATCCCCAGCCACTATCCACCCAGCTCACCAGGCCAGGCTCTCGATGACGTTCCTCAGTTTCAAGAAATCAAAAGGCTGACACCCTCCCTGAAGAAGACACTGCAGGAATGGCAAGCCCCGGTCAGAGCGGGGACTGTAGAGGGGTTGTCTCTGCAGAGTGCTGTGAGGATTGGCGAGTGCAGGAGTCCCTGATGCAGGCAGTGGGTGAGCCTCTGGGCACCTCTGCTTCAAGTCGAGCCTCAGGATTCCAGCCCTGGCCGGGAGCAGTGAGAAGTACTCCAGCGCTTGGAGAGGAGGAGGCGAGGGAGTCAGTGACGAAAGGCTTGCCGGCGCAGGACCAGAGCCAGGGAAGAAGGGTAAGGAGGGTGAAAAATCCCCAACAAGGTAAAAAGGAGTCCCACAGGTTGTGGAAGTGGCCACTAAACACATAGGGTATGGAGAATCGATGAGTGAAATGTGCCTTAGTAGGACGGAGGTAGCCTTCAGGTTCCGGCCTCTGTCCATTGCCCAGAGTCCCTCAACCCTCACCTTGACGCGCGCCCACAGCAAGCGCTGGCTGCCTGAGTTCAGCCAGGGCTTGGCCAAGGCAGCCGGCCCGAGTCCTCGAGACACGCAGAGAGCGCGGGCGCCGACAGGGGGCGCCGGCGAGCACCGGCTTGACCCCTCCGTGGGGCTCAGGAGGTGGCGCGCGGCGGACCCCGGGTGGCGGGCAATCTCTGCCCTGCCTGCTCGGGCCCGTTGGGCTGCACACCTCGGTGGCCTCCGTGCGCACCAGCTGAGGTCCCATAGGCCGTCTGGAGCGCAGTGCTCCAGAAATGCACGAATTCTAAGGGCCGCGGGCGCCTCTGGCTTCCTGGTCTGGAAGGGGCACCCCGGATCTGGCGGCCACGATCCGGACCTTACCGAGCTGCGCACCCGGGAGAGCCCCAGTACGGTGCCAGGATGCACGGCCTGACTCCCTGCTTCCCATGGTTCAGGCGGGGCTGGCAGCTCGAGGGTTAAAAGGCGACTGCCACCCCCATTCTCTTGGGGGGAGAAAGTGCCTTTTCTCCAAGTCCATATGGCCGCTTCCTTTCGACCTGCTCGGCCCTGCTCGCCTCTTTGTCCGAGCTGTCACTTATAAAGAATCACTTGACTTACAATAACAGGTTCAAAAGACGACAGAGTATAATCAGTTGATCCACGAAGAATTGAAATAAAGAACACCCCACTGCTCCAGCTATCATTCCCATAGAGATAGTGATATCATTGATGTGATTGCGATGCTAATTTCTATACAAGAGGAAAAAAAAACCCTGTATTTTGGAATTTGTTCAAAGAGAATTTCAGACACATCAGATTGGAAAATGCAGATTGAATTCCTAAACTTTTGGGGGGTAAGCAGGGGATTTTATAAAAGACCACCACTGCAGAGATATGAGAGAGAAGTGGACTTCAAGAATCTCATAGGACTAGCTTGTTTGGGGGAACTCCGATTCTCCTGGTCCCCAAAGTCCTGGAGAGAGAGAGTGAGAGAGAGGAGGATGTGCTGGGTTCTCAAGGCAGAGTCCAAGGGCAGTACAGCACAGACCAGGCTGGGTGCCCACCCACAGAGCCCCTGTCTGGGGGGATCACCTGCAGTGAGGTGCAATGGCCAGGTGCCCTGGGAGGCTGGGTCTCTTGCCTGTTACCTGAGATCCCAGTTCTTGCCCACTGCCAGGTTGGTCTTCCAGTGTGAAGTTTTCTTCATCTCACCCCACTGTTAGATGGGTTATTTGCAACTAAGTGGTCCCTCCTCTAGGAAGGGGTTGGTGATGGGGAGGCTGTGTCCTGCTTTTTCTGTATTTTTGCTTTTTATGTATTGTGGTGCCTTGGTTTAAACCCTCCAGTCAGCTAAGGGAAACTCAGTCTGGGTAGGCTGGAACAAGTCTTACCTGAATCAATGTTTTAAGTCTCCCTGTGGCTTGACGTTTTGAATAATCAATCAGTCTCCATCATTTCTTAATCATGCACAACACAGGCCTCTCTCCAGTCTCTCTCCTCCCCCGCCTCCTTCTCTCTCTCTTTTCCCCTCTCTCTCCCTCCCTTTCTCCTTCTTTGTCAACTCTTTTGGATCCTGTGTTTCTGCTATTAACATGCCCCAATGTCACATGCGAGCCTTTTCTTTAAAACAAGCTCCTCATTGGTGTATCTGGATACTTCTTTTATTATTATTACCGAATCTTTTTTTTTCCCCATAATGACACCAGGATCATTATATAATCCCATAACAAAGAGGCTTTTGAGGCACCAGCTTTTGTCAACTCTAGGACAGAGAATCTATAATTGCATTATTCAGCTTTTTCCCCCCTTCTTCCCCCTCTTCTTTGCTTCACAGAAACCCAACCTCAAGCATCACTCACATCTCTACCTTGTTACCTCGCCTTATACTATTTACCAAAGCGTTTGCCTTGAGGACCAGTATTTGCAAAGTTGCCTTAAAAAAGTTATTTTGTTTGATAATTAAGTCCTGGAGCCCACCGCGTGATGATTATTCTGGACCCATAAGGCAGAGAACCTGCGTGACGTTTTTCTCGAAGTTTAATTACCGTATGCTAATTTCCTTGCCTACTACGTGATTAATTAAAATCATATTTTCATAATCATTTGGCACTAGTATTGTTTTAGAATTATCATGATCTCCTAAATAGTGTCTGTAAATAAAGTCGCCTCTAATGGCAGGCGCGGGAGGCGAGGCTGACGACCTCTCCGTGTTTGTATCGCGGCGATTGGCAACATAACTGCCTTATTTACATTAAATACGCCACAAGGTTACAGCGCGGATCAACGTCATTTGATCGCTGATGACTCCCTTAAACGCCCGGGCTGTGACTGATTCTCCGCGTCCCGCTGTCCACCGAGATTCACCCGGGAGTTTTTTTTTTTTTTCCCCCCAGAAAAGAAACAGACTTTAAATAGTTTCAGGAGCAGGTAAGAATTACGCTTTTTCCTCTCCCCTTTTCCGTCCCTCTCTTCTCTCCCTCCGTGGCAATCTCTCTCTCCCTCTCGGCTGGATAAAAAATTCTTTAGTCAAAGGCAGGAATGCAAAGTAGTGACAAGCGAAGGGGCTGATATATGTCTCAGTAACGAGTCTGACAATCAGAATGTAGCTCTTGGAGAATAGATAGATTTTAATAAGTGTGTTTACATGAGCTCAAGGTCAGAAGCAAGCTGCGCTGTGTTAAATGGTTTCTTAGTTGCTAGACAGAGAGAAAAAATGGACGATCACACACCATTCTTTGTAGATTATTATATCAAGGGTTCAGTCTCTGGCTCATCAAAGCTAAATGCCGCAAGACCTATCTAGTTGCTGTGAATTATGCCAGGGCGACAATGGAGAGCGCTTTTAATGGTACAATGCATTTCACCTACCAGATAGGGGGAGGCCGAGCCGGGGATGGGGATGTCTGCTGGGGCTGGGTGATGAGTATCAATGAACGGGGCGATTCTGCAAAGAGGCAGACGAAAATCGAGCCCGCCCTGCCCCGGCTGGGCTGGGAACAGTTCGCAGGGCTCTGCCGAGTGGGCGAGCGAGGCGCGCGAGCAGGGCGCCCGTCCCCCCTCAGCCCCGGAAAATGATCAAGTCAATCATGTGGACATGTTTCATTATTCATTGAACACAATCTTTTACAACGCTCCGTTTACGTGCCCCGAGACCCCCCCACCTTTGTTTTCCTTACCTTAAACACTGAAACGCGGGCGTCGGGAGCAAACTCGGGCACGTAAACGGAGCGTTGTAAAAGATTGTGTTCAATGAATAATGAAACATGTCCACATGATTGACTTGATCATTTTCCGGGGCTGAGGGGGGACGGGCGCCCTGCTCGCGCGCCTCGCTCGCCCACTCGGCAGAGCCCTGCGAACTGTTCCCAGCCCAGCCGGGGCAGGGCGGGCTCGATTTTCGTCTGCCTCTTTGCAGAATCGCCCCGTTCATTGATACTCATCACCCAGCCCCAGCAGACATCCCCATCCCCGGCTCGGCCTCCCCCTATCTGGTAGGTGAAATGCATTGTACCATTAAAAGCGCTCTCCATTGTCGCCCTGGCATAATTCACAGCAACTAGATAGGTCTTGCGGCATTTAGCTTTGATGAGCCAGAGACTGAACCCTTGATATAATAATCTACAAAGAATGGTGTGTGATCGTCCATTTTTTCTCTCTGTCTAGCAACTAAGAAACCATTTAACACAGCGCAGCTTGCTTCTGACCTTGAGCTCATGTAAACACACTTATTAAAATCTATCTATTCTCCAAGAGCTACATTCTGATTGTCAGACTCGTTACTGAGACATATATCAGCCCCTTCGCTTGTCACTACTTTGCATTCCTGCCTTTGACTAAAGAATTTTTTATCCAGCCGAGAGGGAGAGAGAGATTGCCACGGAGGGAGAGAAGANAAAGGAAGAAACCGAGAAAGCGGCGGCGGCCGGGCATCGAAGGGCGCTAGAGAACTTCGGCGGCGAGCGGGACCCGCGCCTGGGCCGCCGCCTCCCCCGCCGCGGTCCCGGGACCGTTACTTTGAAAGGGAGCCGCCGGGCCTCGCGCCGGGCGCGCCGGCGGGACCCCGCGCCCCGCTCCGGGCCCAGCCCGCGCCCCCCGGCCGCGCGCGGCCCGCCAGCCGCTCTCGGCCCCGGGAAACTTTCAAAAGGGTCTGGGGGGTGCGGGGAGTCCGTGGAGACTGGGAGCCCCGGGCCGCGGAAACTTCTGCTCAAGTGACTTTCCCCATTTTCTCCTTTGCCTGAGAGTCTTGCGCCCCTCGCTCCCTTTCTTCCTTCGCGGCTCACTGCGGGATTCCGGCCCCGCCGCCGGGGGTAGAAAGGGTAATTTGTAATTTTTTTTTTTAATCAAAGTTAGCCGATGCTTACAGTGTGTCAAACTCGCGGGCGCCAAGGGCCGCTGAGACCTGCCATTTTGTGTTTTCATTGGCCTCCTGTACCCGGGGAGTCGGGCGAGGCCAAGGCCGGGGGCTCGGCAGGGCCGGGGTGTCAGGGTCCGAACTCGCGACCCCAGGAAAAGCCGTGGCGCCTTCCAGCGCAGGTGGTGACCGCAGCACCTGACCCAGCCTATCCCAGGCCCGGGGGGGCCAATCCTGGGGCCAAAGATAAAAATAAAGAAATAAATAGTAACAGGTTATGGAGGGAGCTGAGCCGGCCAGCCCGGGGCTGGAGAAATGAGGCCAATCAGAGTGAGGGAGTACGGGCGTGGGGGCTTAGGAAGGCGTGGAGACGGAGGGTTGGGGGCGTCTGGGAAGAGCGCAATTTGGGGGAACGGAATCCCCAGGCCAGCTGTATGACTGGGAGGAAAATGATCTTTGCTGATAAACCTTTCTGTTTGCTTCAAGACATTTTTTGAAGATGAAGAATTGAGGAAAACAGTCGTAGGCGGGACCAGGATGTATTTTAGGCAAAAAAAAAAAAGGGGGGGGGAGCTTTTCTTTGATGATGAGTAGGAAAGTGTCCAGATCTCGACGCGCCCATCTGTTGCAGTTTTGCAAATAATTTAAAATATAGATATCTGTATATAGATGGATGTGTGTGAAGTGGAAGGTGGAAACGCAGGCGCTGGGAAGTTAGGAAAAAGAAAGAAAAGGGGATTCGGGGGCAGAGATTTGTCCCCAGCCCACTCTTCTGAGAAAACTCCTGCAGGGCTTTCCTTGGGGACAGGTGGAAAGTTGTCTCTCCCCTCCTTTTCCCACTTCTATATTGTGAACGTTCCTACGTCCGCCTCTCGGCGAACGTGCACATAACCCTCGAGTTAGGTGGAAGGTCGGACGATCGATTGGGAGTGGGCTGGGGACCGCGCAGGCCTGAGCAAAGAGCGGGGGCGAGGAGGGGCAGGGCGGGGTCCCGGCCCCGCGCGCCGGTCGCAGCCACGGCTGGGTTTTGTTTGCCGGATATTGTTATGTCTAACGAGTGCCTCACAGGAGACGTGATTTGTCAGCCGCCTTCGTTTTCACTTTAGCAGAAAATACGGCGGCTGCGCGGCGTCCTGGCCTGCGGGTCGGGGAGCCCGCGGGCGCTGGTGGGCGCGCAAGAGTGCGTGCGGGTGGGAGCGAGCGGCTGGCCGGTCGCTGGTAGGGGCAGTGGGCCGGGCGGGGTGAGTGCGCGCGCGGTGCCGGCCTCGGCTGCTCCTGCGCCTTTTCCCGGCAGCCGCCGCCGCTGTGCAGTTTAGCAGAAAACCGACAGGGGCCGCGTTTGCTGAGCGCATCCGGCCGCCGGGCAGCCCGAGCGGGCCGCGGGGCCCGGCTGGCCGGTGTAGACTCAGGGAGGGGGTTGTGGGGAGGACAGGCGGGGAGGGGCGCGAGAAGCAGGCTGGGCCCGAGTGCTCTCCACCGCCAGTGTCCGTTGGCCCCGGTGTCCCGGGCGCCTTGGGCAGCCCTTGGAGCCCTGGCCTTGCGCCCCCGCCCCCAACCAGGGCTTAGGTGAACTTGGGGTGGGGTGAGCGTGCGTGCGTGTGTATGTGTGTGTGTGTGTGTGTGTGTGTGGAGGGGGGGAGGTTAGACTCGGAACGCACTGTTTTCTTTTCCAGTTTGATATTAGCAACTGGATTTTTACTTTGAGACCGGCTTTGCTCACTGCTGGGGTTGGGAGGGGGCGATCTTTTCCCATCACTCACATCTTTGTTCATTGTTCACTGAGTGGAAGGCAGGCGACTTAAAGAGACGAAAGAGGAAAAAGAGGGGGAGCAAGAAGAGGGAAGGAAGAGAGGCGCGGGGAGAGCGTCCCCGCCCCCGCCCGGGTCGGGTTGGACGGTGAAACAGTAAACCCGCGCACGGAGGGTCGCCGGGAAAGTGGACATTACCGCTTTAATTAACTTCGAGATGCTCCGGCGGCGGGACCTGGCGTAGCCGTGACGCGCCCCCATAAATCTGCCCGGCCCGGGGCTGCTCCGAGAACTCGTACAGTAGCGGCGTCAGACTCGACGCGCGCCTCCCAGTCCGGAGCCTATTTGCATAATTGGATCTTTCTTTTTTTTTCCTTTCTTTTTTTCCTTTCCCCTCATTCTCCCTCCCCGAAACTTGTTTGAAAACCCAAGTGAAAACTGCGACGACCTGCACGCTCAAAAGCAAGTGCCAAGTAAGTGCCCTGCCGTGGCCTCGGTGCGCCCCGAGGTTAGCGCGCAAAGCAGGCGAGCGAGGTGCCCCGGTGCCGTGCGCTGCCGGCGGGCCTCGGCGGAGGGCTGCTCACTGGCTGGAGGACTTCAGCCGCCGACTCCGGCGCTCCCAGCTAGCAGCTTGCACAACTTTTCCCCCCTCTGTCTCCCGAGTTTTCGGTTCAGGTGAGGTGTTTGGGCCAGCGTGTACCTGTAGCGAGAGTCGGGAGGCGATCACTGGGACGCGGTGGAGTTGGGATCTCGGGTCCGGGCGGGTAGTCGGTCCCCGCCGCGGTGGAGGGTAGAGCTGCGAGGCAGAGAGCTAGCCGGGCCGGCTGCTAGTCGCGCCGCGCCGCGTCTGCAGCTCGTCGCCAAATGCCTCCCCCATTATCCTAAGGTTTGTGTCTCTGGCTGTGTGTGTGTGTGTGTGTGTGTGTGTGTGTGTGTGTGTGTGTGTGTGTGTGTGTGATCGGCTGTGCTTTAAAAAGAAAGGAAAGCGAGCACCACAAGAGCAAGAAGGGCTTCTCCCTTAGCTCCTTCCCTCCCCCCTCCAATTTCTCCAGCATCGTTTATTTCTAGTGCTCGAAGGAGAGTGTGCAGGGCTTCTTTACTAAAGACAGTCACCGACAGACTGACAATTCTGTTGGAAATGCCATAAATTCTATAGCCAAAATGTAGCTACATTCATAAAATAGCAACCGTGGCCTGTCCAGATAAGTGATTTTATGATATCTCAAATTTTATTAAAGACACAATAGTGTATTATTTATTTACAGTGTTCAGAACCTGGGGAAAAGTAGATTTTCTTGGGAGAAAACTGTGACCCTAGTTTCTGTTTGCTAGGAAATTTGCTGGCAGCTCGGCCCACCAGCCTGATGGGAGGGGGCAGGGGACTCAGCTTTGGCCTGGGGAGACGCAGGGGCGCAGCGGGCAACCCTCTGGCCTTTGCCTGGGGAGAGCCTAAGGCTTCTGGCTGAAGGCTGCTTTAGTTATGATGTCATTCTGATAGCGGAGTGCAAATGTCTCCTGATTCCACCATTAACCGCCTGGCTGATTTGCTTGGTAATGATAGCACTGCCGTCCAGCGCTTTGACAAATGCAGGCCGGCAGAGCCCTAGGAATTAACTTTTCCCCCCACTGAGGAAGAAGCGAGCTGCCAGAAGTCTCACTACTGGGACCCTGACTCGAACTTTGTAGTGCCTGAGTCCAGACACAAACAAGGATGACAGGCCTCTAGACTGAGGGACCCCTGTTTTCCCAAAGTTTGGAAAACTTTTAGAAGGCTTCAATCTACAGAATACCCTTAAGCTGGTAACACTTGATTTGGGTTGTGACCAGGCAGAGACATTTTTTTGATCATGGATGGCTAGGACCCCAGGTCTCTCTGGGGCCATTGCATAGAAGACGGGATTGTGGCATCTGCTTCCTACCTTCAGTCTCTTAACTGTGACTTTATGTTAATATCACTGCAAGTAAACCGGATTTAGTGTGGATTTTTAAATAGTGTACAATGATTTAAGATTTCTTTTGATTTACTGTTCAAATGAAATTTGCATAAATGTGATGAAAATGAACTTAACATCTGGGCATATGAAAAAAGGTTAGTACCTCATATGTCATCTGCAGAGAAAGTCTCTAAAATGCTTTCACCCTAAACTGGGTTCGGGGAAACAGTTCCTGGAGACATAAATGGTAATTACGGAAAACCTGGAGAAAGCGCTTTCAATAAATTTGCATTCTCTTGGACCACTGCTCTGAAAACCCATCTTGTTCTGTGCCTGGAGTGCTTAACTTCTGAGCAAGCTTGAGATCTCACAACTCAGCAAGTTAACTGCTGGCTGGGGCTGTCTTCATGGGAGACATAGGGCAGAATAAGGAGAGACAGTCACGCTGCTCTGGTCCAAGCCGGAGGCCAGTAACCCCCGTTATGAGAGAGGACAGGGAGGTGGCCAGGATGTGCAGCCCTACTAACCACAGCTGCCAATTGGGTACTGAAGGCAGTGCTGAGATGTAGAATCATTCATTGCCTGCTGAGCTCCAAAAAGCTGACAGATTAGGTTGTCTACTCTGCCTTAGGTAACCAAAGAAATTTCCACCAGATCAGACCTATAAAATCCAAGAGCCCGTTCAGATGAACTCTGAACTTCACCTTTCTGAGCGAGAGAAACTTATCTCTGGCATAAGGGAATCAGAGTTAAACAGCCTTTCCCAAACGTGGTTGCCTTTTGCTCACAAGTTGGCTGTGAATGGCACAGGTGTTTTTAAAGTGCCTTGAATGGAAGGGGGAAAAAAAGACAGCAATGATGCTCATGAGAATATAGATGAACTTATTTTTTTTAAAGAAGAGGATCATAAAAGAAGAAAGCAAATAGATTTATTTTTCCAGTTTGAATGAGGACAATTATAGCTTTTTAACGTCTTTGGATTTAGTGTTTTTAATAAGCCTTTTAAGTAAGCTGAAATATCAGCTTGCATTTTGTTCTCAGCATTATTTAAAGTGAGACTTGATGCAAGTTTAAAAACAGAAGTGAGCTTTTTGTAGGTCAGCTTTTGTCCATGCTGAGGTTGGGAGTCCCCTACAAACCTCTGCCAGGACCCTGAGCAGATGAGAGTGCTCAGCCCTGCTTCACCCTGTCTCTAGGTGAGATAGATTTGGGCTGGAAGGCTGCCGGCGGTCAGGTGACCTGATGCTATCTCTCAGACTGTGAAGGTTGGATTTTGGAGTCTAAAAGCAAGATGCAAGTTCACTGACATGGGAGAGACTCACATCTGCTAGTAGGGGCTTGTGAACTGAGTAGCTCAGTGAAACCGTGCCTGTCATGCACACCGGCCGCCGCCTCTGGGACATGCCATTGCAGGACAGCAGAGACACTGGAGGGAAGGGAGATGTCCCAGGCAAGGTGCGGGTGGAGGGTCTGACTGGTGTGGCTCATTGTGTATTTTGCCTGGTCTTGGGGTACCTGTCTGGGAGTTGTTGAGAGAGAGGCCTTTTGTTAAGGGGAGGGTTGCTTGCTCCGGTCTGGGCTGTCTGTGCCACCCTTGGTGGCATTGAATGCCATAGAGGGTAAGAGCCAAGCTAAGTTAGAGAGCCCTATGTGCAATCAAACCGAGCTAAGCCAGGGAGTTGGCCCACCAGGATCTCAGTTGTGGTGATGCTGGGGTGTGTGTGTGTATGTGTGTGTGTGTGCACGCGTGCTGGAGAGGGTGTTCTTGCTAGAAACACCTGTTATGAGATGATTTCCTATTTATTCACAGTGTATTACCCAGGGTAGATTAGTGAGTTTATCAGTGTCTGTGCACAGTGGAAGGATTGGGGCTAAAAGAGCTGAAGGAATCACAAAGTGGGGGGGGCCGTGTATGATCAGAAGATGGACCTTAAAGAATGCAGGCCCCCTTTCCTACATCATTGTGCAGAGAGCAGGGCTGGTTTTAGTGGGCTCTCTTGGCTGCTAGAGAATGTTACCTGTGCAACTTTCACTTTAGAAAATCATCGTAGATCTTTGGTTTCTCTTATATTGGAGTTTTTGCTGCTACAGAGGGCATTGCTGCTGCTGCTGCTGCTAAGTCGCTTTAGTCGTGTCCGACTCTTAGTGATCTCATGAACTGTAGCCCACCAGGCTCCTCCATCCATGGGATTTTCCAAGCAAGAGTATTGGAGTGCGGTGCCATTGCCTTCTCCGACAGAGGGCATTGAGCGCTTGGCTTTTCGCAGCCTCTGAGCATGCTAGAGGTCAGGTTTATCTGCCTGAAGAGCCCAGATCCAGGTGAGGCCTTTGGTGGGACTTGCAGACTGGCCTGAACATTGTTTCTCTAGACCAGGGTTTCTCAAGCGTGACACTAAGGATGTTACCCACTTGTAGAGTCTGTCCTGTGTTTTATAGGATGTTGAGCAGCATTCCTGACCTCTACCCAGTAGACGCCAGTAGCTCTCTCCAGTTGTGACAATCAAACCTGTCTCCAGACATCTGCATACATTCCCCTGGGGGAGAATCAGGTTCACTTCCCACAGCTTTTATGTGCCAGGCCCCATCCTGGGTGTCTCAAGGAGGACAGAGAAGTCTGACCCTCAAGGAGTACACAGCCTGGTGGGGAGACACATGTGTCCCAGTGCCCTGGGATACCAGGGCCTGTACCACGCAGGGGCAGAACTGGGGGTCTGAGAGGAAGGGGAATGTCAGTCCACAGTAGAGGAATACCTAGGTGTCTGGGGCTCGACCCTGACTGTTTTTATGTCAGTTACACCCTGAAAATGGCCCTGCCAATGAGAGCTGTGTTTCTGGGCTCCCTGACTGTGACAGGCAAGCCAAGAAGTATAAGGCAACAGTTCTCAGACTCTGATTTGAGGCTGGGCATCCTGCTGGCAGGGTGATGATGGTGGCTTATTTCTGTGCATTCGCTACATGGCAGTCATGGGTTCTAAGCACTCGACTTGTTTAATCCTTACAGCCTCTCTATGCGCAGGTACTATATTTGTCCCAAATTTCAGGAAGGGAACCTCAGACACAGAGAGGGGAGTGGAGGATCCAGGATTAGGACCCATCCAACCTGCCTCTGGAGTTGTCACACGCAACCCCACTCCTGCCCAGAGCACCTCCCTTGACCCACAGCCAGCTGCCCTTCCTGAGGGCACATTCACCGCAGAACCCCTGGAATTCCATCATTGACCCAACAAGCTCATCCACACGGAGCCAGCAGCCCCTTCTAAGGGACACAGATCTCCAAGTGGGGCCTCTGGGTGGTAGTGGCAGGAAGGTTATGCAGATACATTTAGAGATGCAAGAAGGAGAATTAGTTTGTAGGGTCCCCTCCTCTACCTGCCTATTCTTACACCGTAGCTTTACAATGAGAAAATTAAGTGCCGTTTTGACACAGGAGAAATGATCACCGTAGGCTTGAGCTGACATTAACCTGAAAGTTTTCTGTCAAGGCTCTGATCGCCTGAACTGTGTTTAGCGTTGGTTACCGAGGTGGGCTTGTCTCTTGTGCTCTGCCCTGTCCTGTTCTCTCTGTCTCTGCTGGTCCTTCAGCTCAGCCCCTTCACGATCTTTTAGCCTTTGTTGGTTCTTATCGAACACACATTCACCTGCACACATAGGCAGGATGAAGTAAGCCTATTTAGGTTGTGGAAGCCAACCCACAGAGCCTCTAAAGTTGAGATTAATCACAGAAACGCCCATTCAGCCTTAATTACAAGGATGTTCTCACTTGCATGTCTGAGGTTTCAAAATAATTCCTATAGATTTGGATGAGATTTTGGTTCGTTGGAAGGGCTGGATTGTAGGGCTCTCAGGGAACATTTATGCCTGTGGTTTCTAGGCACCTGAGGAGGCAGGGTCTGGGGCCTCTCGGTAGGTGTGCAGAGGTGGCCAGAACATAGCCACCAGCAGTGGCTGCTCTTGGGTGCCTGCCTTATGCCAGACCCTGCACTCTGCACCTTGGATATGTAGTCTTGTGGAGACCTTTCGACAACAGAGTGAAGGGCATCCCTGGGCTCGGTTTCACCAGTGGGCAGACTGAGAGGTGTGGCCACTTGTTGCAGCTACAAGCCAGGGTTCAAAGCCAGCCTCATTAGCCCTGGGTCTCACACTGCTGACCTTGTCTGCACCCTTGCCTCCCTACTCAGTACTCAGGACTGTGAGTGCAATCATCCTTCCCTGTCAGAGTAACTCGCCTTTCTCATGGAAGTTAAAAATGTAAACCAGAACTTGCTACTTGGAGAACATATGCATTGTTGTAAATTTGTTTTCAGGAGGGAGAAAATATTTGGAAACTGTATCAGCTAAACTGTATCAACTATAGAGAAGCAAACAGATCACAGACCACATAGATATTATATATGGAATTTAATTTCTTGAATAGCTTGATTATTTAATTTTATCTTTCAAAATATCTGGAAACACTTATTTCTTATTGACTAGAGAAGAAAGTGGCACAAATTTTTTTCTTGTTCTTTAAAATTTTTAAAAATTCTCTATTAAAATCTATTAAAGTCAAGTCAAGCAAAGCCTTCCAAATTATTACAGAAAGGCTGTCATTTCTATGAAGCCTATTGAAGGGGCTGGGAAATCTTATCAAAATTACAGCTAAAGTGCTTTAATTATTTTGCATCCTCGGCCAGGGCTTGCAGTCTGGGGGTTATAATCTATTGATGCCAAGTGGCTATTTCAGCAGCCTTAAATCTGTACCGAGCAGAGAGCATCTCACTGGTGAAACATGGCTGGATCTGGCAGTTAAAATCGGTGCAGAATTCCTGCAGCATCTGAGAAACTTTATTCACAGACATTTTCCACCTAAAAGAGGGTCAGCTCTGGTGGGTGGAAATCCTGCTCCGAGAGCCCAAGAAGAGTTCAAAAGGTGGGAAAGTGCAGTGTGGGAATGTGGGAGAGGGAAAGGCTGCCACATGCCGACATTGAAGGATTTAATCTGTGCAGCCAGAACCTCTTCGATGGTGGAGGGCGGCCTCTGCACTGGTCCCCACTCCCACGAGGTCTCCTCCAGTCCTCGGGCCACTCTGAGCCATCCGAAGGCCCGCTCCACCAGGAACTCTCATGGACTTTGGAAGCACCATTTCTTAAGCAAAATGCCAGACACCCTGTCTGCATTTCTTTTCTGAGCTCATTGATTTGACAGCTTAATATCTATTTTCTGTGTGCTTTTTGTTTTGTTTCATTCTCCCCTCTTCCCAGCCTCCACCGCCCCCCACCCCCCGATTTCCTCCTTTTCAGCTGTTTTCACCCTTTGCACACGAATTTCTGAAACTATATTAAAAAAGCTTTCGTTGAAGTCTGGTGGGGGACCGTTTGAATTTTAGTCTTATTTAAAATTCTCCTCTAGCATATGTTAGAGGCAGAAGAAGTACAGACATGCTAACATGAACGTTTGCATCATCTGAAAATGTATTGATTAAGGCCCATAAGGTGGCAGTTTCCCCTTTAATAACTGCTGCCACCCCAAGGAAGACACAGTGGCTTTCCAAGTGCGTGACAAATGAGGGGCTCATCCAGGATCTGGTCATCTGATTGGCATTTCCCGTGACAATGCTTCTGTGATGTAACCAGTGGTGATATGCTTGTCTTTTGGGGGGGGATGTGTGTTCCGTGCCTTCTGGCATGTTTATTCTTTAGCAATGGCTGTCTGGTGAGGTCAAGTAATATATTGCAGATTATTAGAGTACGTACCATTTTCAAAACCCTCCCGGAAGAACTGGCTGCGTTTTGACACACTGCCCTTTTATCTCAGTGATACCAGCAACTTGATCCTCACATTTCCCTCTGTCTCAAAAGGTTGACAGGAGCTAGATCCGTTGTGAGACGTTTTTTCAGGGACTGCTGGCTCTGCCTGAATTAGGAGCCTGGCTGCTCAGGTGACAAATACCAGGCCCATGTGTGGATAGTGGGGACAACTGGGGTCTGCTGTTCAGAAAACTTTCTCTCCCTTTGCATGATAATATTGTGCTGGTAAAATTCGTGTAATTCTTGTGTGTGATCTCCACATACCACCGTCAATAAAATAATTTGTTTATTGATCTAAAGAAGGAGTGGTTTCCAGCTGCTTCGTTCCTTGGGACAGACTTTTCGAGTTAGAATCTGTCTCTTTGACTCTCTTCTGCTAGAGGTTGGCCTCCTCTGGAGGTCGGGCAAAGGGGTTAGGCAGCCTGGGGAGGCTGGGGACCAAGCACTTTTTTCTTTAGGAGCCAGGGCTGAGCAGAATTCAAGGTAAAATTCTAATACAACAATTTGTGCTTAAATGGACTGATATTTGTGTTTGCCTATTTCCATCTTGAAGGCAAGTGAATTAAATCATTGCTGCAGTGGGGAGCAGTGCAGGGGCCCTCTTTTTTTATTAATTTCTATCATCAGCCAACTGTTAACCCTTAGATTAACACAGAGAAACTTCATGTTCCTTCCTACTTTCTGTATCATTGCTCCAGAAGGAACAACTACAGGGGAATTCTTTGTGTGCAGTTTATTTGCTAATTAAATTTTTTGCAATGGTTACACAGTACATGTTTTGCTTGATATATCAATATCTATATAAGTTAGTTTTTTTGCATTATTTACTTTTTAGGGGTGTTCCCTCTTTCATTGCATGATTAAGATGCTTATTTCACTGAGCTGGAAACATCGAGTCTGTAAATGAGGAAGAGCTAGAAACATTTTTGTTTTTGTTTTTAAGCAGTGTAACACAGTAATAAAGAGCTCAGGACCAGTCAAATGGGACCAGGCTTGATACCCAGCACCATTCCTTTCAAGATTTTTGAGAACAGGGCATTTTCTGTCTTTAAGCCTCAGTTTTCTCATCAGTAGAATTGGAATATTTTTTTCCTCCCTAATTGAGTCTTCAGGATTAAAAGAGAAAATGATTTATTAATGAGCCTAGAGACCAGCTATTCTAGAAATGGCCAGCTAATACTATTACTTGTAGTGTACATTTTGTTAAATATTTTAGGAATGAAAACCCTACCCCAAACAATAGCCATCAATCATTTGCAAAGCCTAGTGAGGTGTCATTCCTCTTTTGTTTCCCTGACTGGTCTTTGGAGTTATTTATCTGGGAATCAATAAGTATCAGCTGATTGATTTCCTATACATTTCAGAAGAAGCATTTTAAAGGGTCAGCTGAGTTTATGGAAGGTTATGGAGTGGGGGTAGGATTTAAGTCTTCACTAAACAAATATGCTCATTCCAATTCATCAAGTGTTAGCACTGTGTTCCCAAACTACACACACTCACACACACACACACACACACACACACACACACCATACCACACCCTGGTTGTGGTAATCTTGGTAGGAACATTATGCGCCTTACTCTTTATCTTTGCCCTGGGTCCAAGCCAAAGGCTCCCAGGAGACACTACTGTCATTCATTCATTCTTCATTCATTCATTCAATCTTTAAAAAAATATGTATTAAATGTATTCTGTGTCCTAGGCAGATTAGTGGTATGAAGGAGAGCAGAATCACTTTTGAGGGTGTTATACCAAGACCAAAGTACAAGTGTAGGCAGTGAAGATGATGCTTTAGGTTCCAGGTTCCAAAATACACACACAGACACACACACACACAAGCACACATAAAATTCACCTGATTTGCGTACTTACACACAATCACTTGCTGATTTCAAGGGACCCAAGTGCTTGTGCATGAAGTATAAAATTAATGAGTTGAACTTGTGGCCATTGCATTCGAGATGAGTTACCCAAGAGAGAGGTAGGGAGTTGAATATAACTCCTTTACTTTTTCCTGCAGGGGAAAGGGTGGAATTCTGGGTGGCTTTTCCTCACTTGGGGGAATACCAAATCTATGATAAAATCAACATTCCAGTCATCCTTGGAAAGGACCTAGGAACATCATATGAAGAAACAAGATCCCATCTTCCTGTAGGAAATTTGAAACCACAATCAGGCCTTGTAGACATACATCTAGCATTTAAGAGTGCTTGTTACACAGATGACCTTGGGCTTTAAAGTGCAAAATATTGTTTAGTTCTTAGAACACTGCCTTCTGGTGGAGAAAAGGAGGTATATCCATGTTGTATGACTTGCCCAAGGTCATGTAGCTAGCTGGTGGATGGCATTGCTGGGCTTTCTCTGCATGGACTTGTGCCTGTGACTGTGGCTGTGTGTGACCTTTGGACTGGGGCTCTGGAGGGCTGGGCTGGACCTTCTCTGGAGATGGCATTCTCTAGAACAGAACCATTAGAGAGTCAAGGCTTCTGAACTTCATGAACCTCTTCTTCAGCTGGAGTAGGCTGGCATGGTGCAGAGCCCTTGGCAAGCGGTGAGGGCTGTTTTCCTTTCGCACTCTTTTCTCTGCCCCACTCGGGGCAATGTCGCTGTGCTCTACAGTTCATTCTCTTGGATTTATCCGTCCTATAGATATTCACTGTGTAGGTGCTGAGAACACAGCAGTGGACCCAATATCCAGGAGTCCTGCAGCTCTAGAGAGTCATGTGAAAGTGAAGTGAAGTTGCTCAGTCGTGTCCGACTCTTTGCGACCCCATGGACTGCGGCCTACCAGGCTCCTCTGCCCATGGGATTTTCCAGGCAAGAGTACTGGAGTGGGGTGCCATCGCCTTCTCTGCTAGAGAGTCATAAGAGACATATTTGTCATGCCCACTTTGATCATGAAGATTCTGAAGGAAGAGGACAGAAGGCTATGGGGAAGCCCCTCTTCAGTGAGTTGGTCAGTGCCGTTCTTGGTGGTCTAAAGGTGAGAAGGAGCCAGTAAAGCGACGGGGAGGGAAAACTCCCAGACAAGGGAACAGCATGTGCAAAAGCCCTGAGGCTGGGAGGCTCTCAGTGGTGAGAAGAAAGAAGCCCAGAGTGGTTGGAGCTGATCGTGCACTGCTCCCCAGCGGACATTACAGTTGTCTTTCCTTGCACCGAGGAGATGTTGTCTAGCTGAGGCTGCGCCCTCAGTCTGCTGTGGGCATGGCCTGTTGAGGGCACTTCTGTTGGAGGGTGTCCACTGGCGGCTGTGGCCTTCTCTGCTATCCAAAGTCACTATTTTCCTTCCAAGTGACCCTTCCCTCCTTCCATCCGTCCCTCTTTCTCCCAATGTAATTCATTCATTCCACAAATATCCACTGAACATCTACTCAGTGTGCCAGGCACATAGTGAATATAAAGTTAGTTGCAAAGATAAAAATCATGTAAGCTCTCTCAGATTTTAGGATCTATTGAGGTTCACAAGTGCTTCTGTGATGCCTGGCTCCCCTCTGCCCAAATCCTAACTCTACAGGTGTCCCCCTAACTGCTCAGATCTGCTGTATTTAGTTTGGTTAGACTTGTTTATTTAGTCTCAGAGGAGAGAGGGTAAAGCTCAAGTATGCACCAGCATCTCAGAGTCACCCTGTCTCTCCTGTGCACAGCCATAGTGGCTACACACTTCCTCCCTTCCCACCTCTTGTTTCTGAGTGGGCACCAT
Organism: Oreotragus oreotragus; assembly: GCA_006410675.1. Classification (NCBI taxonomy): domain Eukaryota; kingdom Metazoa; phylum Chordata; class Mammalia; order Artiodactyla; family Bovidae; genus Oreotragus; species Oreotragus oreotragus. The sequence goes on from SJYX01004060.1 coordinate 170,055, forward strand.
GTCAGGCCGTGTGCAGAGCACCGGCGGGAATGATGGGCAATGCCACCATGGGGCCTCTGCCTCCATGGGGACACTCAAGTTTGTGCTTGATTAAGATGTCTTGAGATTTTTGAGGAGGTTCTCACCACCCAGAAATTTCTGGGGGTCATGAACTCGTTCCCCTTTCAGGACAGGGACAGCTTGGCAGGAAAGCCAGATACTTGTTTATATCACCTGTAAGTCCAAAGAAGACTCTATGCTATAGAACTTGAAAGTACACGTTTCTATGCCTGGCTGTTTTGATTCATTACTTACGTGATGACTCTAGTAAGTTTTAAATTTAATTTAGTTTAATTTTTTAGTGGAAAATGAAGTATGTCCTGGCTCTTTGGATACTGAACTTTTTTTCTCTTCATTTGGTTTTAAATGGTTAAGTAAATTTCATTAAATAACTGTAAACATTCCAAATCATCCTGCATATATATCGTATTTCACATCATCGCAACTCTGATGTAAAATATTAAAATGTAAATGACTCAAAAGAAAAATTATGGAAACAAATGCGTGACTTTTATTACACTTTCAGAAAACTTGCTCAGATATTTCCCTTCCTTAGCAAAAATCTGTGATGAATTAAGAGAAAAAACATTTAAGGGCACTATAAACAATAATTCTGTAGAATAAAGGAACAGACCTCGGTAAGCAGTATTCCCTCATTTTATCTGTTCAGGTCTGTGAGTATATGTTAGATATTGTCCACTCATCAACTTGATTATTATAAAGTAAGTTATATCAGCATGAATATAATCATTTTAATTTCTGAGCTTTAGTTGAAATAATAGTTTATCCAAGTATATAAATCTAAATTTGTATATATTTCATGAAGTTTGAACTAACAGTTCTTCCTTTTCCTCTTAAGAAATATTTCAGTATAGTAAAAATTGTCTGGGAAGCATTTGGTATTTTATTTTGGTCTCTATCACGACTTTCCATGTGATTGTTCTATATTAATCTTGAAAAGTGACACAAGACTTCTTTTCCATAATAAATAGCAAATAAGTTAATAATGACAAATGATAACTCTAATGAAAAAATTATCTTTTCTCCAACTTAATAGAAGAGTGCCAACAATAGGTAGGATAAAATAAAATCAATATTTTGACACCACTCTATTATATTTGCCTCATTAATTTGGAGAAAACTTCTCTCTTCAATCCTGAATCACAAAGTGTCAACAAATAGTAGTTTTAATGTCTACTCTCATTCCAGTACATTTAATGCTTTGCAAGTTATTTTTGGAGGAAAATGATTTTTGATTCTGCAGATGTATAGAGATTGCATTGTGTAGGTTTTTGTCTTAGGGAACAATGAAAAAGTTTTGCCATGTAATTTGTATTCAAGAGATAGTTCATTCCAAATTCCAATTCAGCACAATACTATATGGTTTTTCATATAAATGAATATATGTGTATGTATATCTGTATGAGTCTATATGTATATATTTGTGTATGTATGTGTATATATGTACTATTGTTCTGTTTTATTTTCTTCACCCACACTCTCTCTCTTTTTTTTTTGCCATGGGCCCCTGCAGTGAAAGTGTGAAGTCCCTAACCCACTGGACTGCCAAGGAATACCCCCACCACACACACACACACACACACACACACACACTCTCTCTCTCTCTCTCTCTTTTTCAAAGGGCATGCTCATTCATGTTTATTAATTTCACCCAAAGTTTCACTTAGCTTCCTCTTCCTTCAGAAGAATCCAGCATTTCTGATTTCTGAATACCGATTGTCAGTTGATTAAGGTCAATGCTAGCACTTATTCAGGCTCCTATTGACTGGGGCCACGTGATATAAGTGATTGATCCACCTTAGACACAGGCTTGCTAATTTTCCATTGTAACGGTCCTTTCCTCCTAGTCCATTCTTCCTTACTCCATACAGTATTTAAGCATGCTGCGTCCTGCACACACACCCCTCCCCGTCCGTGCTGTTACACTAACGCAGAATTACATCTTTCACTTGTGCAAAAGTATTTGTATCACCACTGCCTGTCCTCCTTTGTTTTCCTGAGATCACAAAAGCCTGGGATTTAGAATAGCAGATAATAACACACGGTGCATATTATTGATGCTGCTTTAATTGTCTTATTGACAACTCGCTTGAACTTGGAGAAGCATGCTAATATTTATCATCCTGTGAACTCATGTGCATTTTCTTAACTAAAGTCGTAATTACAGAAGAATTTCAAAACTCAGATGTCTGTCCACAGCAGCCTCACCTTTCCTCTGTGTGGACAAAGGCTTCCAGGCGGCTGCATGGAGAGAGAACTCTTCACTCAGTGCCCCCTAAGCGTTCATGTCCTCCAGACTCTTCTCCCTCTAGGGGGCATCTGACTAATTAATGCCTTGACCAGCACCTGGCCAGGAGAAGAGGCAGAGATGGGACCCACCTGAGCAGTTGTAAAGGGGGCAGTGCCCATCTGGCTTTGGGGTTGCCCAGAGATTTTTGTTTTTTGAAGAGATAGGTGTTTCTTTCCTTTTGGGAAATGCCCATAAAGAACATTAAAAGATTTAAAACAGGCTGGAGCTGAAATTGAGGCTGCTGTGCTGGCTAGGGGGCAAAAATCCGTTTGAGGAGGGCTTTGACAAGCTTGAGTTGATGAATGGAGCCATCATGGTGTAACCAGGCACCTTGCTATCCCTGTCTCCCCTTCGCTCCCCATCATTCGCTAGGCTCCGACCCCGGCCGCCTCTCAGCTCCCTGGGTGTGGCAGGCTTGATCACACTCGAGGTCTTTGGCATGGCCATTTTCTCCACCTGGAACACTCTTGTCCACACCTTCACCTGGCCGCTTCTGCTTATCCCTCAGGTCTACCATGGGCCACCTCTTCCAAGAGGCTTTTCCTGGCCGCCCTCTTCCTCTCCGCCACGTCGGTCACCCCCCAGCTCATTGCCCTGTTTTGTTTTCTTCATGGGATTTATCTTTCTGGATTCATCCAGTGTTAGCTTATCTTCTGTCTTACTCCCTCCTCTAGAACTAGACTCCCCAAAGCCGGGGCCTCTGCAGACTCTCTGATGACTCTCCTTCTACCACCTAGAACAGTAGCTTACAAAGGTGGCCAATTGACCAATATTTTTTGAAAGAAAGCTACTTTCCTAAAGGAAAAAAAATTGTGTTTGGGAGTTTACCCTGACCTTTGAGAACAACTTCGTGTCATCCCCTGATGCGCCCTTTGTTTCTTTTTAGAGTTGGGGCTGCAGCTGCATCTTTCTCCAGGCTGCTGAGATTCATCATTGCCATGATGGCCATTCAGAAGGGTGGTTGTCTCTAGATAGAATATTAGTGTTATTGCCAAGTTTCTGCCCCTTGTGGGGCACTGCTCAGATGGGGGGCTTTCTTCTGGTTTGGGTTGCGGCTACGGAGGCCTTCTGTCTCAAGCCATCTCCCTGCCTGTGACACCATGTTCGAGGTGGGCCATGCAGTCTCCCCCCCACAGCCTCTCCCTTGACATCAGTACGTGGGGCACGGAGAGCCCTCATCGGGGTCTTTGTCGCTGCTGAGAGCAGCTGCGTGGGGCCCTGATTAACACGGATAAAGTTGTTAGTGGCTCTACATTCTCGTCTTTGGCAGCACTTGATGGGGGACCCTGGGCAGAGGAGCCGTGGGGCCTGCAGAAGATGCCATCTTGACTCCCTGATTGGTGAGGTGCTCATCTGACTGATGAGTGAGGTGGAGCCACCCCACTGGCTTCAACGAGACACTCGAATCACAGAATGTGATTGCAGAAGGGGAGAGAGGACTTTAAACCTATGTCACATCCTGTTGCCCATGTGACTGCCATCTTGGGGAGTTTTGTGACACTCGTACAACTTGCAGAGCCTGTTTTCTGAAAGTGCTGGAGATACTCATCTTCCTGCTCCCAACAAGTCAACCACAACCAAGAATTCCACAGAAAAAGAAAAGGTGGGGGTAGATATGGGAATAACGAACGGTCCCAGGAGTCTTCATTTCCACCTGTTTGTCCCACAGAATTCTTCCTCTGTGTAAAATTCCTCCTTTTGACCCCTATTATTTGCTTTACTGTCTGAGCTACATACTCATCTTTTCTCCTCTAGTAGATGTGAACTCTTTGAGGACAGAATTTTCTTTTTCTTCCCTTGCTGTGTCAGTGACTTGCCAGCCACTAACTGTCCCCCACCCTCACCCCACAGGGTGTCTGGCACCTGTGGGAGGGGTTTGGAATGGGAGATGGAAATAATGAAACCTTAATAAAGAATTAGGAACACAGGTGTCGTTTGAAACGATTAAGAATAATTCCCCAGTGACTTGTTTGTGATTTTATAGGTCTCTTGGACTAAAAACTATTTGCTATCTAGTCTTTTTCTTTTTTCACTTCAGTGAGTTAAAAAGTTTGCTAATTACTTAAAGGGCCCCACTCTACAAGGGTGGCTTGAGACCACTATTACTCATAGCCAAAACTTTTTGGGTAGTGAAGACTTCATTGAGAATGGGTTCCATGATCGGGTAGAATAAGGAATCCCTTGGTGGTGTGCTTCTTGGTGTTGACCTGTGGTTGAAAGTGAAAAGCGAAAGTATCAGTCACTCAGTTGTGTCCGACTCTTTGTGACCCCATGGACTGTAGCTCACCAGGCTCCTCTGTCCATGGAATTCTCTAGGCAAGAATACTGGAGTGCGTAGCCCTTCTCTTGCTCCAGGGGATCTTCCTGACCCATGGATCAAACCCAGGTCTCTTCCATTACAGGCAGATTCTAGACCCTCGGAGCAACCAGGGAAGCCCCTGGCCCTGTTGTTTAGCAGAGGGCTAGGTGGAACATGGCTTTTCACTGAATTCTGTCTTGGACTTAACTCATGATTGCCCTCCAGTCTCTCTTCCTTGGAGCCTCCTAGTCACCAGCATCCTGTTCAGCTGCTGTGTTTCAGCTATTTGATTGTTTGAATGCAAATAAAATATGTGTTCATGGGGACCCACTGTGTGCCCTCATGGCAGATTTTTGTATACAATTCAGAGTCAAACATTGAATGGAGGTACAAATCTGGATCCGGGCCCTTGCTTGGTTAGTCACTTAGGCAATTTATTATCCCGGCTGGATCTGTTTTCCTATCTGTAAAATGAGGAAGGTGTACCTATCGAATTGCTCTCTAACTTAGGCAGATAAAAGAATAGCTTGGGAGACTTGTTAAACAATTGTATTCCTGGGTACCACCCTGACAGTCCAGTTTTGTAGATGGTGCTGATGCCCAAGGTGCAGCCATGAAATTAAAAGACATTTGCTCCTTGGAAGAAAAGCTATGACCAACCTAGACAGTATATTAAAAAGCATAGACGTTACTTTGCCAACAAAGTTCTGTCTAGTCAAAGCTATGGTTTTTCCAGTAGTCATGTATGGATGTGAGGGTTGTACTGTAAAGAAAGCTGAGTGCCGAAGAATTGATGCTTTTGAACTGTGGTGTTGGAGAAGACTCTTGAGGGTCCCTTGGACTGCAAGGCAATCCAACCAGTCAGTCCTAAAGGAAATCAGCCCTGAATATTCATTGGAAGGACTGATGCTGAAGCTCCAATAGTTTGGCCACCTGATGCGAAGAAATGTCTCATTATAAAAGACCCTGATGCTGGGAAAGATTGAAGGCAGGAGGAGAAGGGGACGACAGAGAATGAAATGGGTGGATGGCATCACTGACTCAATGGACATGAGTTTGAGCAAACGCCGGGAGTTGGTGATGGACAGGGAGGCCTGGCGTGCTGCAGTCCATGGGGTCGCAAAGAGTCAGACATGACTGAGCGACTGAACTGAACTGAACTGACACCCAAGGATACCCAGTTGGTCTGGTGGCCATTTCCAGTTCTGCTGGGATAGTGTATGAAGTGAATTTGGAGAAGTGGTTAAACATTAGCAAACCTTATTTATTTTCATCTACTTGGTTTTCTCCAGTTTGTCCTAACTTCGCAGCATTTTACACCCAAGGATACCCAGTTGGTCCGGTGGCCATTTCCAGTTCTGCTGGGATAGTGTATGAAGTGAATTTGGAGAAGTGGTTAAACATTAGCAAACCTTATTTATTTTCATCTACTTGGTTTTCTCCAGTTTGTCCTAACTTCGCAGCATTTTGCAAAATTAGAGAGTATTCCTGGCCACAATCACAGAAGTAATTCCAGAGATTTACCCTCCTGAGAACCTGTCACTTTGCGGTTCAGGTGACAGCATCAGAAAGCTCCACTCTGGGCAATAGAAGTACCATAAATCCTTTATTTGACCTCAACTAATTAAGACTTTTTCGGGCATCCCACACATCAAAACTAGGCAATATTGACCTGGCCTATTCATACAAGAGCCACATGGAGCATGGTGGCAGAATCTTTCTGGTTTGAATTCAAACCAGATAAAAAAAATAGTAGAGGATGACAAGGGAATTGTCACAATTTATCAACAGCTTCATCTTTGATTTTAAGACTGTATAGCTTCAAACAAAACAAAGCAAAAACAGCAACAAAACCAATGGCTAATAAGTTCTCAGATTTCTATATGGTGAAACTGGGGAGATGTTCTTGAAAGGTCTAGTTGCAGTGAGCGTATATGCTTGGAAAGAGACTTCTAAGCTTTCATTGTATTAAACACCAACTTCATGTGTGTTAGAAATGCTCTTCATAACTCCCTAATTGAGCAAGCGGGACAAGATGTTATTAATGCTGCTCTAGGTGCATTTGACTTTTGACCTTGGCCAGCAATGGTTCTGAGAAGTCATTTCTTCTGAGGACTATTAGATTTTGTCCTTTAACAAGGAAGACCCTTGAATAGGTGGATGTCTATTTCTTTTGTCTTTTTTTGCACCCTCTCCAGAAGTTTGGTGGCATTAAGCAGGAAGGACAAATCATCACCATTTGCAGATTTCATATCAAATAAAAGAACTCAATTTGCTGCCAGATCTGGATTTAACCTCTCCTAGATCTTTGGTTGTGCATAATTAATATACTACTCAGCATTTGACTTTTGTGCTTTTCATACAGATTTAATCTTAAAGAATGCTCTGGGTCCTGTGGTCACAAAAACACATTCAACTTATTTCACGGGTTTTGCCTTTGGGTTTGGGGGATACCCTTGCCTGAGTTTTGAAGAAGACGAGCTGTAGGCTCAAATACTCTGTCCCTTTAACTCTTCAGCAAACACTGATTCAGTGCCTAGCACTGTGCTTCTAAATGGTTGGAAATGAATGTTGCATTGCAGCTATAAATACTAATACCAATACTTGAGGTGGGGGCGGAGGGAAGGGGAAGGATGCTACTCTGCTCCACTGTGGCACACTTTACAGGTTACCTCGCATGTCTTTTCTCACTGAATCTTCAGTAATCCTGTCAGGTAGGTTCACTGACTTTCTTAACAAGGAGCCTGGAGCTCAGAGGTCCAGGTGACTTACCACAACCCTCGCTTGTAGCAAGCAGCTGCACCCTGGTGGAAATTCCCCATCTCTTCCTGCACAACCTCTCTTTCCACTGTGCTGTGTATTTCATGGCTATGATTACTTAGATTTAGTCAGAGGAACAGAAAGGGAACTGCTGGGTGCTCTGGAGAACAGCACCAGCTGCGCTGTGCCTTCTTGGGGGAGTGAAAGAAGGCCAGGTGAGCAGTTCACAAAGCCACCAACCTGCAGTGCCTTTTCCTGGGGAAACATTGAGCAGAGTGATCACTGAAAACTTAGTTCTTATTTATGCCTGCTGCTGGGAACGTTTTGGGGGACATTCTTTAAATGGTTTCTTCTCTGGGCAAAGACAAGCAGTTTCTGAATCTGCCCTCTTGCCAAGTAGATGAGATGTAAGAACATGTTTTCTATTGATTTTTAAAAGCAATTCAGGACCCAACTGGTAATAATAGGTGTGACCTGTGCGTTTTCCAGGCAGTCACAAGCAGCTCGGAGCCTTGTTGTGCGACTCTGATGTTTGGGATGTGCATTCTTTGAAGATTACTTCTAAAGCAAGGCGTCCAAATCCTTAATTCACGATTCTGTCTATTCCTGTGGTGTTTACATTCCACCATGGCAGAAGATCACTGTAAAAAAGAAAGATGAAAATGCACTTTTAAAAAGGGCTTTCTTGCTCAGGCTTCCTTCAAAAACCCTGTCCTTGTCCCCTCTTGGTGATGCTGAGGTCTGTGTTTCATCTGCAAAGAACATATGCGTTAATGGTGATTTAAAGGTGTGCCACACTGTCGTGACACATCTGGGCTGAGCTCTGGGGCACTGAGCCACAAGGAGAGGCACTGGTGTGACTTTGGGGGTGTTCGGGCATGTCTCTCTGGCATCTGTCTCTGAAGTACTTCCATATATTTTGCTAAGGAGTGCTTACCGCCTTTGCTGGAAGTCCATTCTGGAAGGGTCTTGGGAAAGTGGCTGGTGGAGCTGATTGATTTGGCCGGTGAACAGAGCAGGGCTTTGCTAGGGCTGGGCATGAAGAGAGGAGCGCTGTTTCTACTTAGAGGAGTCTTTGAGATTTGGCGTCTGGGAGGGAGAGTAGCGCATCGAAATCGGGCCAGGTAGTGCCATTTGATTCCCTAGACACCAAAATGACTGTTTTCTCTCCTCGGTACAGTCTCCCTGGTATTATTCAAAAGGTACTAAAGTACATAGTAAATGAGAGGACAGAGTTAGTTTTGGTTTTGCAGCCATGACTATTTGATGACTTTTTTTTTTTTTTTTTTTAAGGGGGCAGGTGTTAGGTGTCGAATACTTGAAAACACAGCTTAATTTTTTTTTTTTTTTTCTGTCTCTGAATTTTGGGGGTCTTCAAGGCACACATGATCTGCCCATCATGTAAACCAGTGCTTTGGTTAATGGCCTGTCTTGAACATCTGGGGCCTGTCTACCCTCCACTGTCCCCCCAAGTCAGCAGCACCTAGTCAGTGAGCAGCTGGCACCTCCTGATCATAGGGTCCTTTCTGGGAACCTTGGGTGTCAGGAATCACTGAAGTTGCTCAGTTCTGTGCAACTCTTTGTGATCCTATGACTGTAGCCTCCCAGGCTCCTCCATCTATGAAATTTTCCAGGCAAGAGTACTGGGGTGGGTTGCCATTTCCTTCTCCAGGGGATCTTCCTGACCCAGGGAGCAAGCCCAGGTCTCCTGCATTGCAGGCAGACGCTTTACCATCTGAGCCAACAGGGAAGCCAGGATGGGCATAATTCTATATGAGGCCCCAGATCTGCGTGGCTGAAGGCCAATCAGAAACCGTTTATGATGTGGTTTGAATCACTTATGAAGTTTTCTCTTCATTAACTGGATAATTATGAAAGAATTCATAGTAGATCTTGACAAGATAGGTTATGGTGGATGCAAATAGTCTTAGGTAAAGGTTTGGGTTTTTGCATTTATTAAGGTATGGACTTTTCCTATGATATGCTGAGAAAGCAGCATGTGGGCAGGAACACACAGGTGTCCAACATACTATCCCCACGGCCCTTTTCTACGTCTCCTTAGCATTTGCTGGCTATTCAAGGGATGGGTTAGGGCTTCCCTGGTGGCTCAAATGGTAAAGAATCCGCCTGTGCAGGAGACCTGGGTTCGACTCCTAGGTTGGGAAGATGCCCTGGAGAAGGGAAGGGCTACCCACTTTAGTATTTTTGCTTGGAGAATCCCATGGATAGAGGAGTCTGGCAGACTACAGTCCATTCGCTGCAAAGAGTTGTATGCAACTGAGTAACTACCACAAGGGATGGTTTGGCCTTGAATTCAAGAAGGATTGTTAAATTCTTTCTCCTGTAAAACTACTTTAGGGAGTGATCCCTGAAACTTCTGTGGGCCCTGGCTAACTTTGGCCATGCACCACACCACCAGGCTTCCTGGGCCTTAGATGCCTCAGAGGAAGCTGAAGAAGAGCTACAGGGTGTGGAGGAGGCAGGTGTGTGTGTGGCAGGAGGCCAGAGCCTCTGGCCCCTTCCATTTTCTTCCCATCAATAGCATTCTTAAGGCCCATGAAAGCTGACCTCGGGATATTCAGATGTGTTTTCTTAATGAAATAAGCTTGAGAGACATGTGCCTCTCTTTTCTTCGAGTAGGCATGACCATGAAGCCTATGATAACTGTTACAGGAGGCATAAACTGTTGGAACATAGATACCCAGAAAATTGGGAGCTTGGGTTTGTATATGACTGAGTTGTTGAAGTAGGATGGAAGCCAAGACAGGTGGATTTTGGTCAGATTTCAGAAAAATTAGCTTGGCAGTTTCCAAAGTTTGTCGTTTAAAAAAAGTGTACCTTCCTAGTAGAAATAGTAGAGGCGAAAGACTGTTAACTATGGGAATATTTAGAGCATATCTAATTATTTTAAAAAGTTGCCGTGATTCTCATGAAAGTAATTTCATTTTTGCTTCATTGACTTTTTGGTACTCTAAAGAAGGTAGAGACTGTTTTGAAACAACGATGATAAGCAGTAGATAGTTAGCAAGAGTTGGCGGCAGCCACTGAGGAAGCCGCCACAACGCTCCTTCCAGTTGGGACTTTTGCCCTGTAGGCAAATGTTCACCCCTTGGGAGCCCTCATTTCATCAGCCTCATAACTGCAGGGAGACCCTCCTCGTCAGATGTGGAGAGGGATCCTAGCTGGTGTTTCCAGAGGGCAGTGTGAATGATAAATACAGTTAATATTCAGAAGCAAGAATTGATTTTAAGAATGTGCCTTTGATTCACTAATCTCTGACATTGAGACATTTTTTTGAAGTCTGTTGCTATAATTAGAATTCTATAAGCCATTTTATGTCTCTATCAAAATTTTAAGAGACATAGAAAATGTAAGGTTTTTTGGAGCTCCTAATTCATCATATCGGCGCACATCATTTTGCAGTTTGGGCTTCAGTGTGGGGCAGTATTTTGGGCCTAGGGACTTGATCTGTCCCTGGGGTTGTATCGACAGCAGCTAGTCCTCTGCCCTGATGCTACACCGCAGAGCTTAGATTTTAAAAATTGTTCGTGAATTGTGTTTCTGCCTTGCTTTGACTTGTTCTTTGCAGCTGAAATGTGGGGCTGGATGATCAAGCAGGAGTTGAATGTGTCGTTCTGAACCTGCGACGTCCCTGCCCTATTGGCTACGCTGTGTGTCCTGGCTGTGCGGGGGCGGCTGGGGGAGGCTTGGTTTCTGGGGACATGAGAGGAAGCATGACAGCTTCAGCTGGGCTCAGGTGAGTCACGGCTGTGCTTCAAAATCGGTGATTGGTGGCATGTGGTCTGTGAGCCATGTGTGAGAGTCCTTCCTTAGTCATAGGGAAGGAGAACACGCATTGCAAATAAAAGCCTCATCAGATTAGTGAGTCAGAAAAGACGCTAATCCCAACCCGATGCTTAATTTCGACTTTTTTTCTTCCTAAGGCAGAAGCTGTTCCTGTTCTTTTTTTAAGAAAAAAAATCAGTTTGCAAAAGGACTGATTTAACCCCAATTGAAGGGGGGGGGGCATGTACCGTGTCACTATTGCACTATGACGATTATCATGAAGATGAGTTGCACTTTAGCCAGGCTGAAACTTGTTCATAACAGAATGTTAAATACTTAGTGAAAAGAAAGATTATGTCTATCTAGTTACACCATTCCTTGATATATGCTCCATGTCAGAGTGCCATTGTCTCCTGGGTAAAGACGGAGAGTTCAAATACCCACTATCTCTCCCCTGGTGCTCCAACTGCTCCGCTTTGAAGTTTTTATAATCCATCTGTCATCTTCTAGCAAGGAGGGCACATGTTCTGTACCACTCAATTACAGAATTCTCCTTTGCCAGCTCCAATGAGACAGGAAAGAATGTTATGGGTGGTTGAGAGAAACTGTCAGATATACTAAATTCCTAGGATTCATATGGACGGTGTTACTCCAGGGTAGGAATACAGCCTGCCTATTGTTCAAGTGCATTAAGGATACATTTGGCATTGGGGTAGAGAGCCTTTGATTTTTTTTTTTTTTTTTCCCCTTTTCTTCCGGAGCGTTGTCTTAAATTTGATTGTTAGTGTTTGGGAAAAAAAAAAAAAAGATCAGTCAAACCTCCTCTGGAATGTGGACCTTCAAAAGTGGATTGAAAATGTGACATTTGTTTTAGCTAACAAGGGGTCGGTGACCAAACTGTGCAGAGATTGTGAACTATCGGAATGCTTTTGTTTCTGTGGTTTCACTTTAGTGAAATAGGATTTTACTTGGGCTTGATAGAAGATGGTGACTAGATGCAGCCTGATCTCCATAGAAATAATTTTCATCATTGTATGAGCGGAAAGCCTGAGCATTGAATGTTCTGCCATCTGGTGAGACTGAAGAAAGTTAGCCTCGGACTGAAAAGTCTTTAAAATGGGTTATTTTATGCAAAGGCAATCTACCTTGGAGTGGTTAGTGTTGCTGGATAGCATGTTAACTTTTCACTCATTGAGTCACGGGTGGTTAAATTCGTTGTCTTATGTGAAATGAGTTTGATGATCTCGGCTTAGCCTCTAGTGGGTATTAATTCACATTATGAAATATCCCAGAATAATTTAGCACCGTGTGGCATAATTTGCATTTTTACACAAGATAGGGGCAATGATAGTGTCTGTGGATATATTCTTTTTGTTTTTGTTTTTTTTTTTCATTCAGAAGAAGGTGAGTCTACTTTGTAGCTTACAAGATGATTGTTTGTGGGGTTACTGTTATGAATTTGTCGAGAGCATATGACTTAAGAGCTTGGGCTGATGAGAATAAGACATTCTGGCTTGGCCCAGAAACCTAACAAGAAATATTTGCTGGGACATAATTGCAGCAGAGATGGTCTAGGATGTCATGGTCCTGCCCAGAGCTGGTATATCCTACACGTGTACGTTTTCACACAGGAGTACATATATGAGAGAACACACAGGAGGTGAATACATACAGTTGGCAGGACTCCATGGGTCCCACAGTGTGTAAAAGGAATCTTTTCCCTCTACAAAACAGGAAGGTTTGCCAGAAATGCAAGATACTATTACAATAATTAATTTAGTGAAACTTCTTAAATCTGATCTTCTGTTCAAACTAATAATGGGAGGATGGGGTAGCTCGATGTCGTTAATTGAAATCTGGAGACAATAAAAAAAATGTCTTTCTGCAACTTCAATACAGCAGTCTGGAACTGTCGGGTCAGGCTGTGAACCAATTTTCTTCTCATTACTTTTGATTTTGGAGTCAATACAAATTTCATCAGTGATTGTAGGGTGCAGATCCTCGTCTGCATGGACCCTGTCACGGGAGAATATGTGCACTCGGCTTAAAGATTTACGGAAAAGCAGTGCTGTGAGTCAGGAGAGGGAGGAAGGGAAATGCTCCTTCGTGTGGCCGCCTTGCTCGCTTAGGGGTGATTGGCGGGAGGGAGACCGGGGTTGGGGAGAGGGGGAAGCCACAGGCCGCTCAGAGCCTCTCCAGGCCAGCCAGCTGGCCGCGGCCTCTGCTCGCCTGTTTCCTTCTTGGGCAGCTGCTCCTTTGCCCCCCTCCCCCGTCCAGACCTGTGTCGTTAGCTCAAGTTTTCCCTCTCTCCCAGGTCTCCTCAATTTACAGATGTGGTGAGAGTATTCCCGCAGCACACCGAATTGAATGCCCCACAGAAAGTTAATTGTAGGGAAGAGGAAAAAGGAGTCCCAACTTTGCAGGAGTTAGTGGAATTTCGAAAGCATCCTGGGGAAAGGAGTCTTTTGTGTGGAGAGGGAGATCCAGGATGTCTTGCACGATTCCTCATTTTTCCTGTACCCAATTTGCATCTTTGCAAGTCATAGGATCAGCCCATCTATCATTAGGTATTGGCTTAATTGGACATTTTTTACGAGCCCAGTTTGCTATTTATGTTAAAAGCAATTCGCAGAAATGCCCTTTCTTCATGATTTGGTATTGGCAATAGCGACGTATGTTTAATCACATTTTCCATGAGTAATTATCTAATTCACATGATTACCAATATAAAACAGGGAAATAGAATAGGGGCTTAACTCAGTCCTGCTTGGGCGGTGACACAGACATGTGAGGGACCGGGTGAGGGCGAATGTTGCTGGCTCTGGATTTCCTCTGTGATATCGTGGAGATTTTTATTAGCAACAGGAGCTCTCTGAAGCTGGGCATGTGTGAGAGAGAGAGGCTATTTGGAATTCTGTTGTAATGCAGTTTGAGGTTCGCTCTGTCTGCTTGGGTTCTTAACGTTTGGGGCTGTCCTTTTTGAAGATTTCCGGGAGATGGAGGTCACATTTTTTATTCATGTTGAAAAATATTCATTTATCAGTATTGGTGCCACTGTAAACAAGTGGTAAAGTGACAACATTTACAACAGTAAAACTGACAGCATTTACTTTAATTTTCTGTCATTTTGGTAATTATATCAATCAAGACCCAAAACTAAAATGATATTTTAGCATGCAGTAAGAAATGAGGAATTCAGATCTTAAAAGACCATTACAATTAGCTTTGAAATGTTCGCCATTTTACCATAATTGTTTCATATAGCTTATATGTCTTCATTTACAGCCGAATATTCTGTTGATCTTTTATAAACAAAGTAGCACCCATCTGCTCCTTGAGACACTCCTGGCGCCTATTCATTGCAAAAATAATACATGTCCTAATGACTTCCACATATTTTGAAATCTCCCTTTTGAAATTGGTCTTGGCAGATTATTTGCAGGTACTTGAGTTGCATCTGTTTGCAATTTTGCAAATGTGGAAGACTTTAATGTTGAGCACTGCAAGAGGGCTATTTTAATCCTCAGATAACATTGGCTGTCATCAAAAGCCACATTTATCTTTTCGAAGGTGGGGCAAATGTTTAATGTTAAAAGACAGTAAAAGGTCAAGGCCAAGACTGAGGTCTGACTATTTTCCTTTCATACGCCATGCCTTTCACGGACTCTTCCTTGCATTTCTTTTCGTTTAAGTTTTAGCTTAATACCCATTGCCAAGAGGATGTTTTGCTGATAAAATGAAAGATCAGGAAGAGAGTAAATCTGAAATAATTGTGAGCTCCAGGATCGTGGGCTCGTTACCACCATGTGGCCGGCAGCTGACCAGCTTTAGGTCGACTGTGTTTACAGTGAAGAACTAAACAGCATGGTGCTGGAGGAGACCCCGGGCCTTGATGCCGTTGCTGGCCTGCCTCTTGGGAGGAGTGGAGATGCTTTGGAGGAAAGGTGGCCACCATGAGGCCAGGGTGTGGTCATCTAGCTGATGCTGCTCCTGGGCAGGCCCGTCCGCCATCTGCACTTAGAGAGTCAGGGTGGGGCTTGTTTCTTCTTTGTTCAAACTTGGGAGCCCATAAGACGGAAGTTAGGTAAAAGTTATTTCCAGAATACTGTTTTTGTCTTTGACCTGGTCGAGGTGGAGCATCTGGAGTGATCGGTCTTGTCACTCGTGTTATCAGGCCGTCTAGGAACTCAGGCAGCGGCCACGGGGTCGCTTCTGCTGCTGCATGCGGCTCAGCTCTTTCCCTCTCCTGACCCCACTTCCCGTCTTCTTTCCATTCCTCGCTTGGTGGGGGTGCTGCGTGAGAGTAACCCAAGGCATTGGTCTTCCCTGTGGTTGCCATTTTGACCATGAATATCACAGGAAGGGATGAGCTAGGCCATTTGGGCAGATTAAATAGAAGTTGTCAGTCATGGAAACCTTGAAAGGATAAACGCTTTGGGGTCACCCATACCACCTACAAACCCAGCTCGCTTCCAAGCCACCTCCGATGATTCTGGTGACAGAAGAGAGGCTTTAAAACAGAAACCAGCTCCTCTTCTTAATCTGAGAGAAGAGCAAGCAGCTACAGCTCAGGTCTTGAGGTGTACCTTCAGAAGAAGGGGTGAGGTGTACGCACTTCCATGCTGCAGAAGACACCGTTGGTGCACAAAAGGAAAGTATGTGAGGCGTGTTTTTTTTAAAGAGTTGCTTCCCTTTTCTCATCAGTGGTCATCTCAATAGACTGGCACCATTCTATGGGTGCGTGGTTTACAAACGTATATTGTTATTACTTGTTCTTTAGTACGTGTTATGTAATTTAAAATTTTTAATTTTTTATGATTACATTGGAATAAGTACACCATTAAAAGTATTATAGGTTTTTGGTAATTTGTTTAAAGATAAGCAAATTACCTGAAACCTATGCTGTTTCTGAGGGGAAACAGAAATCTGCCTTGTAGCAGCTCATTTAATTTTTTGCAGGGTGGCGGTGGTGGTGATTGTGATTTTGCATGGAACAGAAACAGGTATCTGATGTTTTTGCTTTTTCTGCATCATTTATATTCTGATGCTTTCATATATGGGTGATTACACTTTAAAGAGAAGAGACCTCACGCTCTTCTGATGATCAAAAATTTCAAATTACCAATGCATCAAGTGAGCATTGGTGAGCAAGGATGCAGTTCTTCCCTTACAGAGGAAAAAAAAATGCAGCAGTGGGTTCCTGAGATTACCTAGGGTAGAGATTGTCCAAGGGTGGTCCTGGGAACCTGTTAGAAATGCAGGTTCTCAGGCCTGTCCCAGACCTATGGCATCAGAAACTCTGTGAATAGGGCCCAGCAGTATATATTTTAATAAGCTGTCCAGGAGATTTGGATGTAGTTAAAGTCCGAGAACCACTGTCTTAGGGCATGTAGTATGGGAACAATGTTTCCAAAACTAAAAGTATACGTCCCCAAACCAGAGTGTGAAATTTCCTCATCTCCTGAGATCACCAAGTCTTTAGATCCAATAAGTCATGCCATTGGCTGTGTAGTATGGATAAATTGCAAAGCCAATGCAGGAGATGTGGGTTTGATCCCTGGGTTGGGATGAGGAAGAAATGGCAACCCACTCCAGTGGGTTCTTGCCTGGAGAATCCCATGGACAGGGGAGCCTGGCGGGCTACAGTCCCTGGGATTGCAAAAAGTCGAACACAACTACATCTGTATACACACATATTCCTTTGCTTTTCAAGTTGCCTTGAAAATGCCTTGCATTTTCAAGTTTACTTGCTGGGTTTTCTTTCTGAAGTTTACTAGGATATTGAAAATGTAGATGCGACTCCCCTGTCTTAATGACGTTTGTTTTAAATGTGAATTCTGGAGAGTTCCATCCATCCATATTGCAACAGGTCAAGTGCAAACGTCTGCTCTTGGACTTTCTCGTCCTGCCTTGTGTGGAGTGTTTCCCTGTCCAGGCTGGGGACCATCAGGGTGGTTGTCCATGTGTGGGAAGTGCCACATTTCATGGAGTCACTCAGTTGTTGGTTTAGACTTTGCTGGGAGGGGTGAGAGGATTCTGCTTCCCACTGCAGAGCTTCTGCTGGCATTTTTTTTTTTTTTGGAGGGGACAGAACATCACCGTTGTGTGATCATCCCGAGGGGCCAGGAGGAGAGGTGGTGGTCAAGGCTGACTCCATTGTCGTGTGGGCATTGGCTGTTCACAGACAGAGCTTTCTTGGTAGTGAGATAAACTCCTAGTGGTGAGTTTAGGACAGAATCAGAAAGAAATTCTTTGGCCACTCACAAAGTTGCCACTAAGGGTCCTTATCTAGGTTGGAAAGTGACGGGGTAAGGGTTCTCATTTAGGAAATTACCTCCCAAGCACCAGCCCTGGCCGGCATTCCTGAGGTGGAGTCTGGAATGAAGCATCAGGCGCCCATAGAGGGAGAGGGGAGATGGGCGGCCATGCCCTTCGCACCCTGAAGCGGTCCTCCTTCCCGAGATGAGCCAGAAGACCCTCTGACCCCTGGACCGTCCCATTTACCCCAGTCTACACTGCACTTCTTGAGGCCTCTCCAGCTGTGGTTCGCGCTACATGAAGCAATTTTAGATATGTAGATTTAAAATGTTAACAGTTGGGTATTTTAAGACCTATTAGAAAAATATAAGTAGCACATCCTAGCTGAGATATCACAGATGTTATTGCTTAAGGTGAGGCTAAGTTAAAAGAAAAAAAGTGAGTTGATTTAAAGTTAATTTAAAGAAGGGTATTAAGTAAACAACAGTCCAGGTGGCACAGGAGATGGTAGAGACTGTGAAGGTGGTCTGTGGCTCACAGAGATGGCTGCAGGGAGCAAGGGAGCAGGTGCCCAGGGGACCCCCCCCTCCCCGGGCCAGCCCACGGGCAGAGTGCAGGCACAGCCTGGGCGCACGCTTTGTGGATATGAGTCCCACCCACCCCTCGAGTTTCATGCTGCTGGTGGGCGCACGTCTGTGTCTTGTTGGCAATGCAATTACTGGCACTGTGGGAGGCCTGCAGGTTGAAAGCTAGCGATGAGAAATCGAGTTTACCCCTTTTAGACACGTGGGTTTGGTTTAGATGGTGACGATGGTGTTTCATGAAAGGAAGACTTCACCAACTCATAAAAGGCAAGGAAGAACCCTGAGCCCAGTGCCCCTTCCTCAGTAGAGGGACCCCCATGGGGGTGGGTTGAGCTTGGTGCTTCCCTCCCTCCTTCTGCAGCCAAGCCACAGCCTGTGCCTGCCCCCAGCTCACCCGCACCCCGGGGGCCGTCACCCGTGGAGCCGGCTGCAGGGCCCTCGGGAACTCCCGGAGACTCCTGCTTCTTTTATTAACTCAGTGTCGGAGGAGTTGCCCATACCCAGGAAGGAGGGGAATTAAAAATAACGGGGTGTGTGCGCATCTGTGAAAGTGAAGATACAAAGGTAAATGCTACCATGAACGAGGGCATTATTCTCAATCCAGTGATTCCAGTATTCTGTACGTTTAGGTCTTTTCTGAATCACTGCCCCACTCAGTCCCATGTCAGAAATTTATTTGTGCTAATCAAATTTTCAGCTACTTATTCTGTTGCAAGAAATCTCCTATAGCCAAATTTGTGTGTGTGTTTTCATGTATTTATGGATTAAAATCAGACATTGCCTTTCCATTGTTGTCTGTCTGTAACCAAACTGAAAGCTTTCCCCTGAATCTTTACTGAGGCAACTTTGTAGAAAGAAGCTCCCAGATTGAGCAGGCCAAAATTTAAACACACACACACAGACACAGACACACACACACACACACACACACACTTCAGACTCACTGAAAAACTGCTAGAGAAAATAAGAATACCCAGCAATCTAGACACACAGGAAAGAAACTTTCAGTTTTTACTTCCAAGTTTGGCAGCCTGGTGAACTTGAAAGGTTAGCTATGAATAAGCATAATCAGATCTTTCTTTTTGTCCATATTTAATTCAAATGAGACAGCTCTGTGTTGACTTCTAATACAGAAAGGCCACCCACCATGGTGGCGCTCCCAGCCAATGAAGCCGGCTGGCGAAAGCTTTCTTAAACGGTGCTAATCAGCCCAGGGAGGCCTGCCCTCTATCCCCATCAGTATTCTATAATTCAGATGTGCTGATAACCTGAAATTGAATGTGTCAGGATGCAGACATGTGAAGGGAAGAGGGAACTCCAGGCTGGAGGAGCCGGATGGCTGGGAGACAATGCCTGGGGAAGGGGGTTTCATACCCTCCCCAGCCCCCACCCCCATAGTTTCGTGTGTGTGTGTGTGTGAGCGTGTACGCGTGCATGTGTGCGTATTATTGTTCCAGGCCAGGGACAAAATGGAAGGTTTCAAGTTCTGAAATATTTATAGGGAGGCTTTGGATTTTGTATATGTTAAATGAATCAACAGACATTTTGGCTGCTGAGGGGTGAATGGTAATTTGCGATTAATTTTTTTTTTTTTTTTTTTTGAGCCACGGCTATTTTAAAACCTTTCTCCCACTCTCTCGCACATGAGACAGACAGACACACACACACACACCCCAGTCTGGTGAGCACGTCTCTCAGGAAAGTTTAACAAAAGAGTCGCTATTGTCACTGTCCCAGCCGGCAGCAGTGCAGCTGAGGGTCAGTTGCTATTTCTATTTTAAACCTTGATTTTTGCAAAGTTTGTCTTTTGACTGTTCTCATTCTAATCAGGCTTAGTTAGGGGATCCGCTCCAAGTCCACACCAGGCTGTGAGGACAGAGGAAGATAAACTGTGGGGATTAAACAAAAAGTTCTGCTCTGTCAATAGGCGTGCGTGTGTGTGTGTGTGTGTGTGTGTGTGTGTATGTGAGTGAGAGAGAGAAACAGAGTCATTGGCTGGCAGTCACTAAATGGCTGTTCCCTTGATTTCAAAGAAAGTGCGGTTCATCATAGAGCTGGGTGTTCTTCATGCTGCTGTGTTGGCTTTGCATGTGACTTGTTGGCTGTGCCTTCAGGGTGCCACCCCTTCGGTCTCCTCCTTGTGCCCACGACCGTGTGTCCATTGGAGTCAAGACACTGGCTGTTCCAGTCCATGCTGTTCCTCCAGCCCCTTGGTCCAGCCTAAACCCTCCCCCAAAGCCAGGGTGCCAGCCGCCACCAGCTTCATTGTTGCCAAGATCCCACTCCTCTTTGACTTTGCTTGTTGACATCTTAGCTCAGATGCCGTCTTGTTTCTGCAGCACCTCCTGGGTCCTCTTTCAGCCCATGTACTGCAGGCTAGGATGATGGGTTCCTTTGAAGTTTTCTCTTTGTGATGGCATCTAGCGTTCTCTCCTGGTTTGGAGACATCTGCATAAAGCTTGTCTCTCCTGCCAAGCTATGAGTCCCTGGGGGTGCTGATTCAATGTTGGGGCACCTCTGTATACCCCCCGGCGTTCCTGGCATGGAGCTGGACAGGTCCCAGGAGATACAGGCAGGAGGAGACTGAACTGCTTGGAAATGTGTTTCTTGGGGATTTGCCATGTCCAGAAGAAGGGGCAAGGAGAGGAGAGGCAGGCTGAGGGTGGGCAAAAAGAGAGAGATACAAGTTGCCTTTTTTTCACCGTGGACAGACCCAGGGTCACCTTATCATGCCCCCCCTCCCCGCCCCAGTCCAGGCTGGCTGTAGGGATGCAGGTCTGCTCTGCCATTCAAGTGGACACTGCTTCCTTGGAAGCTCATAGATGTTCTCCCTGAGAGCTGCTCTTTGAAAGGGTGAGGAGAAGGTTCTGACCCCACCCTCATCACTGTCAGACTGATTGGCAGCACATGGCATGCCATCCAGGAGGACCAAGAATTCTTCCCTGGGGTTTGGACCCAGTGGTGGCTTCCCCAAGGGAACACTTGGCATGTGTTTAATTATTCATTGGTGTTCTCATCTGTATCTCTCTACTCCTTGATTGTTTTGTCTTTCTCTAAAAATATTTATTTGAAATTCTGTGATCAAAGACTGAAAAACAAAATAAAGCAGGATATTAAAATGAAAAAAAATTTTTTTAGGAGGTTGGAATGTCAAGATCACTTTTATTAGAAAAGTTTACAAGATGAAGCCACAAATTATTTACGTAAACTTCATATATCAAGTATGATACTCCCCTCCATGCTTCTGGTGAGCAGTATTGGCTGTTGTAACCTGGATTTAAAATACCTTCTACTTAAGACAGGACAAATTCATTTTAATTAAAATTAACGGGTTTTTTTCTTGATCATATTTTAACATACACGTACATACTCACACACATCTGTGTTCAGAATTGATAAAGAAAGAACTCTGGTTAAATAATCCACTTTTGTCTGACAACGGAATCCGTTATAGAGGTGCAAATATGCAGAAAGCTATTTGGAAATTCGTCCTAGTAGTTGTCAGGTTTTATTATGCAGGAAGGTGTCATGTTTGTTACGAAGCTGAGTGCAGATGGCAGAGTGGAAGAAATGGATCACTAATTTTAACAATGATTAATGAACAGAGATAGAAAATGAATTACATTGGACTATCGGAGGCAAGAAATATTTTTGTGAAAATTTTGACTCATCTGCTGTGCTGTTCTCTGCAAATTATTTTCAGAAATTCTATATGTTGTCAACAGTTGACTGCATTTTCCATTACTGTCTATTTCTGTTCTTAAGTACTTTTGTGTTATTAGAGATACATAATTTCAAAATACCAATACATTCCTGATTACTTAGAGAAAATATATGTAACAGTGTGACTGTTCCATAGACGCTAGCCATAAAGAGTCCTGTTTTATAATAATCTTTCATTCTTCCTCATTTTATCACTACATTAGGAAGGTCTGATAAAAAGAAAGGGAGGGTGGGGGCTCTTCTGGCACATACAGAATAAAGGGAAAGTAGAAATGGGGGCAGCAATGAAAACGTGGTCCTGTGGGTTATTGTAGTCCTCAGCTGCCGCCAGCCACGTCCCTCTTTGTGCTGTCTGCCTGGCATCGTGGGAAGCTGGGACCTGCCAGCTCTCAGGCACTCGCTTTGGTGGCCCATGGCTCACATTGTCGGGCCTTCTGCGGGGAGAGCCCCAAACATCCTGTGACACTGTCTTCTTTTAGACGCAGCAGGTCATCGCCAGTTCTTGACGTTGCCCCAGAAATTTTTCCTTCTGATAGACCCTTACGCTAGTCCTGTCTGTTCCAATGTCCTTGGTATTTATTGGTGGTGAGTTTTCATGGTCTCATTTCCTTCATCAGCCTTGTGTGTATGTGTGAGAAAGTAAGAGAGAGAGAGAGAGAAAGAGAGAGAGGTCTGCAAGTGAATACAGTTTATTACGTTATGATTCCTGCTATTGGTGGTAGGCACACCTATGTGATATTTCATATGGAAAAATGGATAGTGATTTTTTTCTCCTCCATCCCTCTTCTTCTTTTTTTTGGATAAAGATATTAACCATCTTAAACATGTTGATTTTAGGGCATCTTATTTTCTTGAGATCTTCGGCACTTGAGAAGTGATCTGCTGGTATTTGGATCCTGTATGGTAATTGGTAGGCACATGGTTTAATTCATCAGGCGCTACTGTAGTAGTGACATGAGTTGATGTCAGAGTTAGCAATTCAGGGTACTTGTGTTTCAGGGCGACCCAGTCGCCGTGTGGCCTCGCCTCTGTGGCCCGTGGTGGAGTCCACCTCTCACTGCAACTATTTAACCCTTGGCTTTGGAGGTTTGTTTGTATTAAAATCTTACAGTATAGCCCTTGAACATTCCGACAACTCCCCTGTCTTTTCCCAAGAGTGATTCTCCCCAGATGAGAGGACAGGGGGCTTCCGAGCCCCCCAGCTCCACCCCCAGTGCATGCTGGCCAGTGGGGTCTGGCTTTCACACGTGCCTGAGCTGCCTCCTGAGAGCCGCCTTGCGTCTGTACAAATGGGCAATCTATAACTACTTCCTTCTCCTGCAAATGAGCTTTCCAAGTTTCCAACTTGACTGTTTTATTTATGCTCTTGACCTGTAAAAACAAGCAGGCTATTTAAAAAGCAAAAAGTACTTCCTGTGATTAGAGTACTTAGAATTGAAATAAATTGCAGAATGAAGAGGACATTCCTTGTTGCTCCTGTAGAAAATGTCATGGAGGTTTTGCTCCTTGAAAATAGTCTGTGGTTCTGCATATTAGGGTTTCCCCCATCTCACTGGCCTTGGGCTCCTCCAG
Source organism: Oreotragus oreotragus (assembly GCA_006410675.1). Taxonomy (NCBI): domain Eukaryota; kingdom Metazoa; phylum Chordata; class Mammalia; order Artiodactyla; family Bovidae; genus Oreotragus; species Oreotragus oreotragus. Next base: position 193,387 of record SJYX01004060.1, read on the forward strand.
GAAGGATTCATGTGTCTTCCCCTTTTCTTGCTTTTAATTGGTGGAATAATCCTAGTGAACATTTAAAACATGTTTGCAAGTGGTTCTAAGTCAAGTAGTTTGCATATAATTATGGCCCTGGTGGGAAAACACTTTGGAAAAACAACTAGTGATACAATGCAAGTCCTGCTCAGGTTACATAGCATATGCTAAACACTGAGGAAACACACACAGTCTTCAGTGAACAAGGTAGGGAATGCTCCAGGGAGCCAATTTAGAATGTGACTTAAGGCGAGCGTGGCTTTTTGTGTCTCTTTCTTTTGGCAAGTGTGTTGAGTAACGGTGTTCTCTGGGATTCTTTGTAGCCCCCTGCCCACCTGAGGTGGCCACTTTACATAGGCCTGAACAAGGTGGGTGTCCAGAGAGGGATGTTTTGGGCAATCTGACCGAGTGTGAGGGGCTTGGTGGTGCTCAGCGAAAGGCTGCAGCAAGGATGATTGAGTGGTGTGAGCTGTGGAGGATGGGTAGGGCCCCGGGCAGGGCCCAGGCAGCGGGGGAGAATCCTACAATTCATGGATGGAGAGATCAGGAACAATAAAGAGAAACTGTAGATGATCCACTTAAGAGACAAGTGACTCCTAAATATAGAACTGTCTCCATGATTCATGGTTTGGGTTGCTTTTGAGGCAATAAGTCAGGTGGAGGGATGCTCTGTAGGAATACTTGGAGGGTAATTGAGATTTAGACATTTGGATCTGAGCGCCAGGAAGCAGGTTGGTGCTCAGGTTTTGTTTTCCTTCAAAATGAATACCTTCTAGTTATTTACCCTGAGCTCACTAATGTCTGTGTGAATCTGGTTTCTGGCTTAAGTTGGTCCCCAGACTCTCCTCATATATGCTTGGTGTCTGCTGGCGTGGCCTTGGTGTGGCCATCGGTGGGGGTAGCCGGCTTCACGGGCTCTAGAGCAGAAGTCAAAGGCAGTCCTGGTTCTGGCTGGTTCCAGCTTTCACAGACAGCTGTTTGTCTTTCCACAGTTGTTATCAGTTTTTTATTTCAGTTGTAACTACCTTCATATTGATCTGAACTCACTCATCAAATCAGACCTGAAGAGTAAAATGATGTGAAAAATTATTTTGAAATACCTGTATTAATGCGGGACTTTGTCCAAGCCAACAGATAGGGGCATGCACCCACCCACACTTGTTTGGCCACGATTATTGACGTTTCCAGGGCCGCTTATTTGAAAGGGTGAGACTTGGTCATGCAAACACAGGACCCACCTGCCTACATTCTGAGTCGATGCAGTCTCTGGACATGTGCTCTGTGTCTTTTTAACTGTTAACCCTAGGAATATATATTTAAGTTAGACCGAACTGAGTAATTATAATAAAATGGCCTATAGCACGAGCTGGAGTATATTTGAGATGTCTGTCATCCTTCTATTACCTCAGGTAAATAACTGATTGACCTTTTTGGGGCTCTGATACTTTACTAATCAGAACCTGAAATCTGTATAACAACACTTCATTTACTTGATAGACAAAAGAACAATTGCGCTTGAAGTAATGTGATTTCTAAATAGACACTGCCTGTCAAAAATAAATGCATTAGAAGTAAAATGTAGCTCAAGGAGACAATTAGCAAACAGAGGTGACGCCGTAAACAGGTGCACCCATTATTCCCAAAGCTTGTGGCAATATATTCGCGTCTTTTAGAGTGATGGAAGATCATGTGACGGTTTGGTGAATTATCTATCGGTATCATCTGACTGATGAAGCCGCTGCTGTTGCAGATCATTTAAAAATGCATCTCACAAATTACATGGTAGCTGGGAAAAATGCAGGTTTCTTTCTTTTTTTTTTT
>SJYX01004060.1:195327-207827 GCA_006410675.1 Oreotragus oreotragus
ATATTGCTGAAGCCTGGCTTGGAGAATTTTGAGCATTACTTTACTAGCATGTGAGATGAGTGCAATTGTGTGGTAGTTTGAGCATTCTTTGGCATTGCCTTTCTTTGGAATTGGAATGAAAACTGACCTTTTCCAGTCCTGTGGCCACTGCTGAGTTTTCCAAATTTGCTGGCATATTGAGTGCAGCACTTTCACAGCATCATCTTTCAGGATTTGAAACAGCTCCACTGGAATTCCATCACCTCCACTAGCTTTGTTCGTAGTGATGCTTTCTAAGGCCCACTTGACTTCAGATTCCAAGAAGTCTGGCTCTAGATTAGTGATCACATCATCATGATTATCTGGGTTGTGAAGATCTTTTTTGTATAGTTCTTCCATGTATTCTTGCCACCTCTTCTTAATATCTTCTGCTTCTGTTAGGTCCATACCATTTCTGTCCTTTATCGAGCCCATCTTTGCATGAAATGTTCCCTTGGTAGCTCTAATTTTCTTGAAGAGATCTCTAGTCTTTCCCATCCTGTTCTTTTCCTCTATTTCTTTGCATTGATCGGTGAGGAAGGCTTTCTTATCTCTTCTTGCTATCCTTTGGAACTCTGCATTCAGATGCTTATGTCTTTCCTTTTCTCCTTTGCTTTTTGCCTCTCTTCTTTTCACAGCTATTTGTAAGGCCTCCCCAGACAGCCGTTAGATGCAAACATTAGAATCTGTGGAGTGGCTGATGGCTCAGGGGATGGAGTGGCTGTGTTCTGAGGTGAAGCTCCTCCTCAGGTAGTCCTTTCGTGAGGCTAAATGAACAGCCCAGGTCGTGAGTCTGTGCTGAACTGCAGTCCATACATAGGGCAGCAGCCCCCTGGCCTTGTAGAGAGTGTACTATGTGAGGTGAGTTTTCCCCATAGACCTCATGCCCCCAAGAATCCAACCAGATCCTCCCAGTACCCCTTTCCCTTTAGAGAAGTGAGCTAAGTCTTGGAATCCACAGAAATCAAAGATTCATCAGCATGTGCTCTGGGTCAAGCCCAGCCTCCAGATTGCAGCTGCGCCAGAGGCCGCATGCCCAGGTGAGCCTGGGTGCCTCCCTGTGGGTCACACCCGCATCATCAGCTGTGCAGAGGGGCCCTGCTCTTCCTTGAGCTTGGGCAGTGCTGAGGACCAGGGAAGCCAGGGCTTCAGCCTGGCCCAGAATGTGAAGTTGGAGCTTCATGTCTCTTCCAGGGTTTCCCAGAGGGAGATCTCACATGTGTCAGGCTGGGCTCTGCCACCCACACTCTCAGCTATCAGATACAGATTCTCATGGTGGCAATTTGAAAGAGAGCTTCCTAATGCTGGTAGCTCTGTGATGGGCACCTTGACATTGTCAGTCACGAAAGAACAGCTTGCTGACTGCTTCATTCTATCTCACTCATCCCCGAGAAACTTTAGGAATCTGGGAGACAGCCCAGGGAGCCTCTTGTGGTGGTGGTTTAGGAATTACTGGGAGAGCCAGCTTTCTGTGCAGGTTCCCAGGCCTCTGCCTGGAGGTGTACTGGTCTGGAAAGGGGCCCCATGGTGACTGGTGGTGGTTCAGTTGCTAAGTCATGTCTGACTCTTGCAACCCCATGGACGTAGCCCACCAGACTCTTCTGTCCGTGAGATTTTGCAAGCAAGAATACTGAAGTGGGTTGCCATTTCCTTCTCCGGGGGATCTTCCTGACCCAGGGATTGAACCTGGGTCTCCTGTGTTGCAGGCAGATTCTATACTGACTGAGCTACTTGGGAAGCGGAAAGGGACCTGTGAGTGTCTATTTTGCACAAGCTCCTTTGGCATTGCCAGTGTCCTGGAATTACATTAACTCTGAATCTGCATTTTAGTGGATGGACAGTACACCAGCCTGCACCTCAGATTCCAGAAGCTTCTTTCTTCTCATCTGAGGGACTTTGGGAAAGACATTTTCCTGGACCTCAATTTTCTCACCAATAAAAAGAGAAATTAGGTTTACATGATTCCTAAGAGTCCTTCCAATTCTGAAGTTCTAGCACATTAAAAACAATCTGCATTTTAGGCCTGGCAGGTTACATTTCCCCCTGAAGGGGGCCTGGAAAGAAAAGAATCTGCAACAGCAGAGTATGGGCTTTGTGGTGTGAGGCCAGGGTTATAAAGGTAGCCTCTGTGAGAGAATCATTTCTATTTATTGAGATTGCCGATTTTAATCGCCCTGGATGCTCCCTTGATAAAAAATTATAATCCTCTGTAAATTATGAATACCTTGAAATTCCCAAATTCTTTCACTTTTGTGATTGGCAACATTAAATGGCAACAGCTCATTTAAATAAGCAACATCTGGACATTATTATTTTTAGGGGTTTTTCATCTGTTGATTTAGAAATCTGGGGCCTTTATGAATCTTGCATGAATATTCTTTTATATTCACATCTACCATCAAGACACAAAGAAATAGCCAAAAAATATTGTCCGGTGATTCTCTGATGCAGTGCATGTGTTTTTTAAGCAACAAATCTATTGTGAATGAGAGGAGATATAAAATAGGCTACGTCTGAGTGTAGGTGGAGGGAGCAGCTTGATCTCCGAAAGCCAGAATAGCCTGACGATTCAAAGCCACAGGAGGAAGAAGGTTTGGATTTTATATATACTAATATAACGTTTTAAAATAACAATATAATTCTGGATTGATGATATCAGAATATGCTATCCACTGTTTCTCAGAATAATCCAATTTAGAACAATGTATTCTGAGCAGGTTTGGTAAAAATAGGTCTATCATCCTGTGGTATAAGATAATGCATTAATTTTTATGAGTGAGTTATGAAGATGTACAACTCGGTTAAGAGTTAGGATAAACATAATATTCCTTAATTAATCCATTATGCCATGGTACACATGTGCCATTTTTATTACCTTAAAAATGAAAAATGTCAAAAAAGGAAATTACTGCTTTTTTTTATATCAAAAAAGCCTTTTTTGAAAAATCATAAAATGTCTAATCTAATTCACCATATAATACTAATGAGCTTAACAAGCCATCTCAATGCACAGTTTAGGATAAAAGGTCATCAGTTTCTGGCAGTCAAATTCCAGTACTTTTTTAGATGAGGCAGAACCTTTCAGCACCAAATATCGGAAATGGCATGTGTGATTAGAAGCGTTATTAATAGCTATTTGTTATTAACACAGTAGAGTTTTAGAAATTCACATTATACCCTCCCTGCATTTTCTAAATCTTATGGCTGAAGACGCCAAGAGGGTTTGTGGAGCTCAGGCACTCCCGCCCGGATCTGATTAACTTGTTGCCCATCCTGGTTCTGAGTGATTCTGAGTAGGGATTATACACACACACACACACATGCACACGTGCACACGCACACCCCTTTCTGTCTGATCCCGCATTTAATTTCCTTGAAGCTCTCTGAAGCCCCTGCACTTATTTTCTGGGACTCCCTGCTCTCTGAGCAGCGATCCTTTGCTCTCAGGCGTCAGTGTCAACTGTCCACCGTGCCTTTTGTCTCATCACAGAATGGGCCTTGTGGAGGCACCTTCGGCAGTGACGCACGTGGTGGCTTCAGTCGGCCTTGTTATGGAAAAGAATTGCCCGGTGGGTTGAGGGAATGGCCAACAGCGGACTAGAATCATGAAGCTGAAAGGAATATTGCCGACTGGAGGTCATTTTTCCCAACTGAGGGGCAATAGTTTGCCACTATAAACTGCACATTGCAGTCAGTATATGTTTTATTAAACCATTTAAGGAACTTGGGAGCCATTTCATTTAAACTTCCTGCTTGATGTAGCTCAGGGCCGAGCCCAGAGCAGCTCATGAAGGAGGCCTGCAGTCGTTTGCAGAAGAAATACCCTGAGTGCCCAACAGGATGCACTGCAACCGGGGAGCCACGGGCAGGCCAGGGGTGAGTGGGGGGGGGCGCAGGCCCCTAGACTCCTCAGAGCTTGAGCACACCAGCATGAGCGTGTGGGGGGGGGTTCTGCCCCCAACTCTGCCACTAAGTGGCATCGTGACCGTGGACTCTGGGACTGCCTCTGCTGCTGCAAAATGAAGGCGCTGGATTCGATGTGAGAGGCAGGGTCCCTTCTGGGTCAGCGAGTCTCTGACATGCTGGATTGTCAGGGATCACCCTGGCACTGTGGTTCTGGGACTCCCCGACAGGCCCTCGATGGTCACATGGGAAAGTGTCTTCATCCCTGCCCTGCCCGAGGAGATGTTGCAGCTGTGCTGTTTTGGTCTTGGTAGACGCTGGGGATCAGTGCTGCCCTGGTCCAGGGAGACTTGGGAGTTCTCAGCGAAGGGCAGGGAAATGGGGGCAATAGCACCTTAGTTCTCATGTGAAACGGAAATGATCACAGTACTTTTGTGTCTGAGGAGTGGGAAGCTGAGGCAAGCCGAGGAAGTCTGGTCCCTGGGATCAGAGCCCTGGGCTCCAGGACCACTCTGAGAGGCTTGCCAGGCAGCACTCTGCCTCTTCTGAGCCTCAGTTATCCTGTCTGTGAAATGGGGTGGTGGTGATGGTGGTGATTTTGTGTTATCCCTCCCTCTCAACCAGAGCAGGTCCAGTGACTGGACTTTGTAAACTGTAAAGTGCTGTAGAAATGATGGTTTATCATTGTTGATAACTTTGTGATTATAAACTAGCTCCAAAGTCTCCCCTAAACTGCATGCCTGTGAATTCCGTTAACACAGTCTGTACCAGTGAATAAAGGAACATAGAAGGCGAGAGGCGCTCTGTCTTTCAAAGTAATTAACAGGAAGGAATCAGGTATTTTGGCTTTCTTAGTCCTAACTGGTGGTCTTTAGTAGGTGGCCTTAATTCTACAAAGTTATATAACCAAATCTTTTGTCTAATTGGTAACTATATTTAGGAGGTAGAGAAATATGTGAGCTATTCGTTTTGATTAAATTTTTTATTATGCACTCTGCATTTGGATTGACAACTATTAATATTAAAGAGCTTGGCCAAATTGAAATTTGTATTGCTGGAGAGACTTAAATATAATGTATGATGCTGAAAAAAAAAGGCCAGGGAATACGGGAATTAGCAGTCAGGGTGCAGACAGGTCCCTGCTAGGTGCTGTGTGTGTTCAGTGACATCAGCCCCAGCTCCGCCGGGCTGAGGAGGGCACGTGGAGGGCTCTGTGGAGCTGATGTCAAGGTGCTTGGACCCAGGTTACTTTCATGGCGATGACACTGATGTTAAATAAAGATGTAGAGCAGTTTTGAGCACATTATACAAACAATTTTTATAACTTTGTATACAGTATTTTGTCGATCACTCATAAAAAAGCTTGGGGGTAAGGCAGAGGAAATCATCTAAAATAAGATAGTACATGTATCATCACAGTAATGAGGGAATGAAGGGCTCCTGGTTTCTTCAGAAGCTCCAATGAAGACTGAACTGATGCTCCAAAAGCCCAAGGGAGGTGGAACACTCTGTCCTGGAGGAGGAAGAACTTGGGAGCATGGCCACATGGAGGATGCTCTGGGACCAGGGGGACGTTTGGGTTCCAACTCTGCTGCAGGCAAGCTCTGGGAGCTCCAGCCCGGGGTTTTAAGTCTTTGGGGCTGAGTCCCTGCTCACCATGCCTGTTGCATTTGGCTTTGCATTGCAAGGTCACATGCAGGATCCCCCAGGATATACACAGAGACCTGGGATGTGTGAAGGGACTGGGACTCCGACAGAGGAGGCGAGACACTGAGTTCTCACAGTCTCTGAGTGACAGACACAGGACTGAGCTCGAGAACTCAGCCTTGGGACACTCTCAAGAGAAAGAGACCTCTTCTGGAGTCTGCAAGTCTGTAGAGCAGAGCAGGTCAGGCTGCAGCCCGCACGCCACCGGTTGAACGACTCCTGTTAGCTGATAACTCACGTGCTCCAGGCACCCCCACTTTCCTGGTGGGCCTTCTTGCTGTGCCTGCTGTCTAGAAGGTCAGCCCCTCCGCCTCCATCCTCCACATACTCTCCCCAGCAGCCCAGGCCAGAGTGCCCCGTGCTCTTCCATGAGGCTGGCCTGTCCCTAAGCTGGTCTCTTGCCCTGCCCTCACTGTCCTGGAGGGCAGAGCGGTGCGCCCCTCCCTCGCCTTGCCCTGCACCCCGGTGCCTGCCTGCAGGGAGCATTAGTGTGCTTGGAATGGATGCACCAGATACCACTCACCAGGTTTGGCTGGCAAAGGAGGGACAGGTGACAGTGTCATACGTGGCGCTGTAGAAGTTACTTAGTTCACACTCTTTTCCTCTACTAGGCTATAAACTCTGTTTTATCTGTGATTTTTACATATTTTTTTTTCCTGATATGGGAGCTGGAATACCAATGTGGGAAGACCTCCATTAGCAGAGATGCTCAAGGAATCAGTGGTTCTGATTCAGTGGATTTTATGGACACTTGAGATTTTCACCTGCGAGCATTTTGGTTCTAGACTGTTCGGTTATCTATCATTTTTCAACAGCTGGATGCTCCAAATGAAGAGAGGGTGTTCTCAAGTCCTGCTGATGTCCAGGTCTCCTGGAAAGGGGATAAGGCGTGTTGCTCGCGTTCTCACTATCATCAAGCCCTACGGACATGACTCCAAGCTCCCGGAGGGCGGAACCCCATCCCAGTCCCACCGGTTAGCTCAGCAGCTGGTGCATCTGTGCCCATGACAGGTTCTGTATGATGGAGACATGGATCCAGGGCTGAAGGTGGAGTACAGAGATGGGCTGACTGGAGGCTTATCCCAGGACAGCTGCCAAAGTGCTTCTTTTCACTAAGCGTCTATGATCAGCTAGTTTCACGGTTTCTCTGGAAAGCAGACACCTATAGGGCTTCCCAGGTGGTGCTAGCGGTAGAGAATGGGTCTGTACGTGGGTTTGATCCCTGGATCAGGAAGGTCCCCTGGAGCAGGGCAAGGCAAACCACTCCGGTATTCTTGCCTGGAGAATCCCATGGACAGAGGAGCCTGGCAGGCTACAGTCCATGGGGGCCACCAAGAATCAGATAGGACTGAAGTGACTTAATGCACACATATAGGTTGTCTATGAAGAGTATCTGGTTACATGTTTGTTTTTTGACGCTAGCATGGCCAGACACGGCAGGATCCCTTGGCCCACACAGCCCTCTGCGGCTGCCTAAGGCATGTGTCGGAAGCTCTGCCTGGGCTTTCTGTCTTTGTCTGTCTGTCTCTCCACTGGAGTGTCTGTGGCCTGTGCTGGGTGCAGGCTGGGAGTATGCAGAGGTGATACCTCCAGGGCAGCCGTCTTCAGTGCTGGGATGGCAGCTGGCAGATGGAGCCCAGCCTCTACTTCTTTACTGGGACCACCTGGTGTGGGTCCCATTCAGGGTCTTGGAACACCGAGGTGGGATGGAGGCCTAGTTGCCCTCAGTCTAGCCCACTGCTTAGCCCACTCTGTCCTGGGTTCCTTCCTCCCCCACTTCCCCACTAGCCCACCCTGGCCGCTTCTGGGATAGTCTCCTGCACAGACCTCTGCTCTTCAATCTTGGCCTCGGGGCCCCTTCTGAGGAAACACAGCCTGAGGTCCTGGGGTTGTTGCCCTGGCGAACTGACGGACAAATTTTAAAGCCAGTTCACTTATGCTTTCTCTATTTGAGCTTTACAGAAACCATTGAAGGGAGGGAGAGGAAATCATTACCCCATTCTCCAGATAGGAAAGCTGAGTCTCAGAGAATTGGTTAGAGCTGGAGTCAACTTTGTCACACAGCTCCTGCCCTCCTCACTTTGCTGATTCAACAAGGGGAAGCCTGGTTGGTGGGCTATGCAGTCTGTCCCCAGTGAAGGGGAAGGAGAGGGTGATTTTCCCCAAACAGGGGCTGACAGGTGAGGTGACCTGAGTAGTGCCTTGCTCCCATTCAGTCCAGAATGAAAGGGGTGTGGGGAGAGGGCTGTGGTGGCCACATTACAGAGGGTGGGAGGCCAGGACCCACAGGACTTGCAGCCTTGCAGGCTCTTTGCCAGTGCCTTTATTTCCCCCCAGTTTGGGGGGAATGATGGGTAACAGACGGGCTCAAATTCCCTTAGTGAGGCTGGAGAGGAGTTATAGGAGCAAGGATGTGTTTGCAGCTCTCTGCCAGTTGGCAAAGGTGCCTCCATCAGAGAGGGGGCCATAGCCTTGGGAGGCTCCTGGCTGTCCCTCCTGGCTGTTTGGGTTGGGGATTCTGCCTGGGGCAGGCAATTCTGCCCCCAGCACATTTGTTCATCTGAAATTTTTGCAAAGTTTCAAGTAAGAGCCCAGGAAAATAATCCAAGAAGACTGGGAAGGCCTGAGGGACTGCACTTTCTTTATTCTGGGCCTCGGTTCTCCAACTGGGGTGGATGGTGTGGGCTCCCCACCAAGGGAATGGACTAAATTCGCATGGGCTTCTACTGGGTGAGAGGAGCCTGCTAGAAGCAGAGACTGCGGAGGGAGAGCTGGTGTTCGTGCCAGACCCCCTGAGCACCCCATGTGTGTGAGGAGGGTGGAGAGCTCTTGGTCAGCTTGATAAATTAAGGCTTTGGGACCAGAGGTGTGCCCTGAGTGGGCATCCTGGCAGTCAGTTTTCCCAGGGAGCTTCAGCCCAAGTTCCATGTCCCTCAGATACATCCTAAACCCAACCCCTTCCCTCATAGAGAAGCTGTGATTGGTGGTTTCTCTGCTTTTCTTCAGCACCCACGTGGGAGACTGAGCGTGGCACTGGGGCCTCTGTGTTGGGTGGGCCTATCCTGCATCCTACGCTGTCCTGGCCAGGTGAAGTCCATTTGGTGGCCCTGGGCCTGGTCGTGGGGCCCAGGAGTCCCCCCGGTCACCTGGAGGACTCTTCTAGACAGGATTGGGTCTGCTCCAGCCTTTCCAGTTAGGGACTGGTCTTTAGGCAGGAGGGGCTGCTGAGAACCGGGAGAAATATGTGCCATCAGGGGCCCATCCTTGGTCTGTCCGCCATGCGATGGAGCCCGGGCCAGGCCTGGGCAGGTCCCTCACATGTGGGCTGATGTAATTTGACAGAGGGTCACATCAGTTTCTTTCTCTCCAAATTTTAATATCAGATTCATTTATTATGCTGACTACCACTGACAAATGTTCACATTATTCACTCATTTATTCATTTGCTCATGAAATCTGTGTGTTGAGTAATTGTTTTGCCTTATTGGCAGTTTTAATTCTACATTCCTTTTTGTCAAAAGGTCAGTGGCTTGCTAGCTGGCCAGGCCTGCGTGTGCATTCCCTGGAGAGATGTTTTGCAAAGAGATGCTCGTTTACACTGGTCAGTCTTTGAGTTCCTCTCCTCTCTTGCTGGCTTGTGCTAATATCTTGGGACTTGCAGGACTTGAGGGTGGCCCTTACCTTGTCTCTGCCGTGCCATTGCCTGGCTCCATACCTGGACCCTCTCACTCTGTGGCAAGATTCCTGTTTACTCTGCTTGTTCATTTCAAGTTAAGGTCTAAAGACCTGTCACTACCACAGGGGTGTGTGTGTGTGTTGTCAAGTTAAGGTCTAAAGACCTGTCACTACCACATGGGTGTGTGTGTGTGTGTGTGTGTTGAGTTTGTTAGGCTTCTAGTATTTTGATAGAAAAAATGAAAACTGTCAGGGTCTCAGAGATGGACAAATAAAGTTTGAAATGTCTTTGGGTTTGCTTTTGACTTTTGCCTAAAAGTGCACGAGATTCAAAGGGAATTTTTAACGTCTGATTTTTGATTTGGAAATTTGAAAAGGTGGTGATGAGTTTGTGTTAGGAAGAAGATGGAAATGTTCTAGGAAATCTAGTTTCAGTAAAGTTACTTCTGAACCAAAATGTTCCAAGAGTAGAGATCTATAGTCTAAGAGTGTTATTTTATGGTAACTTTCTTTATGCAGCTGTGTTTGCTGCAAAAAATTCACATTTCTGTATGGAACACTGAATGAAATATGAATGTGCTTTTTACAATTTAGTACTTTTAATAAAGGATTTCTGAGCAAAAAGCTTAAGTACAAGAACCACAAAACATATAGATAAAAATATAGCCATAATCACACATCAAACCTCAGAAAATTCATTACATAGAGAACATCAGTAATTGAGAGAAGTTGAGAGAACTGACAGAAAAGTAATATATATGCCCAGAATTCTAAAGGCATGAATCCTTTTAGCTGGGATCAGGGCTTCTAAGTTCTCTAGGGTGGGTGTTTTATTACAGTGGATGCTTTACTCAGAAGAGTGTAATTTATTATCATTGAATTCTCATGGCAACATGAATTTGGATTTGGGTTTCTGGGAGAAGTTTACAATTAGTCCCCTTATATATATTTAGAGCTTTGAAAGATACTTGATGTTAAAATAATTGGAATACCATACCTTTGTTTGATTGATCTGTGAAATATTGCCTTTATTTATTTATTTTTTAAACCAAAAGCTAGTCACTGCTGTGTGAAACGTGGCTGTCATGTTAGAGAACACTGCAAGTAGGTGGGCACTGTTCCCAGGGCTGGAGGACATGTATAGTAAGATACAGCCACCTGCACCCTCGGGTACTGTGGTCTTACATGAAGGGTGTTTTTAGTTTTGTCGATTTTCACTTTTCCTCTTTGGAAACTTTCATTTGGGGTCTCAAAGCAGACTTTAAGCAGAGACCTACAGAAAAGTCAGGGACGCAGGCTGTCTCCTTACTCAGTTCGCACTCTGCCAGTTCACACATTCAACCGAGAGTCCCTATCTCCCTACCAAGTCCTTGCTGCTTCATGGCCTTTTGGAATTGTCGGGAGGCTATGATCTCTATGGTTTTCCTTTTTCTGTTAAAATACAGTAAGGACTTGATTATGTGTTTCAGTATTTCTCAGCCTGACCCACAAGTAAAACCGGCGACAATGATTTAGTTACTGGCTCACGTTTATTGCCAGTGCAATGAGGCTGTGGTGTCTGACGTTTTCTTCTCACTGTGTTGAAGCTTTTAGTGAGCTGCTCTTCCTACCCAGAAAGCAGCATAGCTTGGCCTCTCTTTCAGATGGGTTACACATTCCTTTAACACTGGCATGCTCCCCTAACCTTCCTGGGTGGCTTTCGATGACTTAAACACAGTAATTGGCATGGAGGTCTGAAGCTTTATTTTATGATATTAAATCATTCTTTTCTGGAAACAGAAATCTGCAAAGTATACCATTCATTATGTGAAGGCCTGTATTAACACGGGCTCCGGCTGATGGATGGCGACGTTCTGGAGAAGTTACGAAGCACGTCTCAAGGGAGGTGCCAGCTCTTACCTTTGGAGGTGGGTGTTAGAACTGAGAGCTGAATCCCGGATTCTACCTGCTGCACTTCAGAGATTGAGGTGTTTGTTTTTTTCTTTTAGCTTGATGCATAAAGGGCACCATCATCCTAAGAAATACTCAAAAATGTGGACTGAGGTGAACTTGACTGCTATGGCATTATTTAGGGGGGACTTGGAGATCTCTCCATGTAATCTTGTGAATGTTTTTTTCTTTTTATATGAGCCATGCTTTTCTTGAAACAAAGAGGATTATCAGTCATAAGTTCTAAAGACTGAAATGGGGTGGGAGAAAGGTTTAGAAAGAAAAGATTTTTTTTAAAGGACTTACAAAGCTGGCACTCAAGTCCAATGGGGGAGGAATTCTTGAGTTGGATGCCATCTTGGTTCTCTTGCTCCATGGCAGGAAAGGGGAGATTGGAACTACTAAGCCCTAAGTGTCCTCATCTGTTAAATCTGAACTGTTTACTACAGTGCATGGTCAGCAATTGGAAGGAGTGGAGGCCTGGCAGGAGGTCTGTGACTGTCCCCGGAGGCTCCTGTCCTAACAGCCGCTCTTCTCTGGACAACTGGGGAACTGCAAGGGTCGGGAAATCTCTCTGTTGGCACAGCTGGGCTCAGAGCAGGCGGGTTGCTCTTCCTTGACCCCCAAGAGCCTGTTCCTCGTGCCTCTTTGCTCCATGCTGTTTCCCCATGATTTCCTGGGAAGTGGGCTGTGTCATGGGTCTTTGGGGACCTTATAGGGCACTTGGATTACATTGACTCCTTGCACTGCTTGCAAGTCACCCATCCCCTTCCCCTGCCCAGCTTGCTATACCAGGTAGATCTCCTAACAGCAGGATTAAAGACATGTGTGGAGAAGAAGTGTTCTCTGACAAGTAGAAAATCTCCCACCCTGGTTTAGGGCTGAAGTTTTGAACAAGATAAAGAGTTCATTGGGGGCACCAAAGAAGAAATGTAAAGAAATTCAAACAAGCCAGCAAAAAAAAAAAAAAAAAAAAATTTTTTTTTAAAGGACTTACAAAGCTGGCACTCAAGTCCAATGGGGGAGGAATTCTTGAGTTGGATGCCATCTTGGTTCTCTTGCTCCATGGCAGGAAAGGGGAGATTGGAACTACTAAGCCCTAAGTGTCCTCATCTGTTAAATCTGAACTGTTTACTACAGTGCATGGTCAGCAATTGGAAGGAGTGGAGGCCTGGAAGGAGGTCTGTGACTGTCCCCGGAGGCTCCTGTCCTAACAGCCGCTCTTCTCTGGACAACTGGGGAACTGCAAGGGTCGGGAAATCTCTCTG
>SJYX01004060.1:210746-237547 GCA_006410675.1 Oreotragus oreotragus
CCCCCCGCCCTCAGCTCTTTGGTGTCCACACTATTCAGGTGCCCTAAGCAGAGTGATCCTCTCTTGATTTACTCTCCTTTTAGATTTTGCTTTTTTTTTTTTGCTGTCTTTCTATTATTTGTTGAATATTTTATTTGAAGCGTGTGTAGGGAGCTCCTGATGTTTTTTCCTAAGACACAGGAAGGTAAAGGCATAACTAGAAAAATAAAATCTTAAGAAGCGAGTTTCATGTCTCACCACGGGTGCACACTCCACGCTTCTGAACATCTGGGTACAGTTTGGCTTTGTTCTCATGCAGGTGGAGAAAGGAGGCACTGAGAGAGGATGGGCCTGGGGGGACCAGGACACGCGTGTAATGCGTGTGACCCTGACTGAGGGGAGGAGGGTCTGACCGTGATGCCGGCAGGTGGTGGATGGGGAGAGAGGCTGTCCGGGCTTTCAGGGAGAAAACTTCCTTTGGTGGATGAAATGCTGGTTCTAATTCCTCTGCCTCCTTCCCCACATCTGCCCTGCTCGAGACACACGGGACATTTTAGGCCCTATGGTTGGATGTCTAAACTCCCCACTGAAACCAGCTTCTAGGGGTTCTTGGGTTATTATTATTTTTTTTTTCTGGTTAAGTCAAACCTGTACTGTTTCTATAAGTGTACTACTGATTTTCTTTTTGTGTGAAACCAGTTTAAAAAAAAAAAGCAAAATAAAAAATAAAATGTAGAAAAAGGTTCTGTCTTTGAATGATTCCCCCTGAGAGGGGCACTCGGTGTAAAGAGGCTGCAGGGAAGGTGTGAGCCGGAGCAGCTCCGTGACAGAGGGTGTTGGGTGAGGCCTTGGGGTCCCTGTAGTCACATCCTGAGAGCCTGGAGCCTGGGGTCCCTGCCTGACACCCCTGGGACGGGGGATGTCACGTCCCTCGCTCAGTCTGTCTCCTGAGAGCCTGGAGCCTGGGGTCCCTGCCCAACACCCCTGGGACAGGGGATGTCACCTCCCTCGCTCAGTCTGTCTCCTTCTTTGTGAGATAGGGACATTAGCACTTCCTTGGCCCTGCAGGGCCGGGGTTCTCCCATCCCCGGGGTTAACAAGGGCATACCTTCCAGACCTTTCTCCTTCCTATCAAAGGGAAAGGCCAGAATCTTCCAGATCCTGCTTGAGGTAAGCCTCCTAGCAGAGCACGTCCAGAGTCATCTCAGAGGTGGCTTAGCGAGGAGGCAGGGCTGCAGTGAGCAGGGAGCCCCGAGACTCACAGGGCCCTGGCCCTGGCGTGTGGTGACAGCCTCTGCAGCCCTGGGGCCTTGCTGGAGGCCAGGCGAAGCTGGGGAGCAGCGGGCAGCTCCTAGGCAGTTTACCACTCTTTGCCCAGTTCACTGAGTCCTCTGTTGCCTCCCTCTTGGCAGAGCTGGCCCCCCGGGGCCTCCCCTGAGTGCGGAAGAAGGGCCCCCAGGGAGATCCATCGGGGTGGCTGACTTCTGTTCAGGGTTCCTGCCCCATGTCCCTCCCTCTACTTTCTCCCTCTGGCCAGGGCTGGTTGGAATCCCAGTCTGGCCACACACAGCCGTGTTTCCCAGGGGTCAGGGAGAAGCCCACCCTCTGCACACCCTCCATGGGCAGCCCCTTCCCTTCCGGGAGCTCTGGGCTCTGCTCCCCATGGCCCTCACTCTCACCCTCACCCTGCAGCCTCCCCAGGTCTACTGGGGCAGGGGATCCCTGACCGGTTGAGGGTCTGTGTGGACGGAGCAAGTGACAGGAGTGAGGGTCTCCCGGGCTCTCCACCAGTTGCTCAGTCGTGTCTGACTCTGCAACCCCATGGACTGCAGCATGTCAGGCTTCCCTGTCCTTCACCATCTAGCCAGACGGTGGTTTCCAGCATTCCCAGGGAGCCTCAGGCAAGAATAACCTCACGAAGGTCTTGACTGGATGTGGCTGCTGGCCATGGAGCTCCTGATTCCTGGGACCAGGTTTCACCATCCTGAGTGCAGGTGGGCCCCCCTTTAAGGAAACCAGTAGGTGATATCTGAGTCTCCCAACCTAGGGACCTTCTCACAGGGCCAAAAAAAGATCCTGGAGGCCTGAGCATCGAGAAGAGATGGCTCATTCCCTCGCTGCCTGGTGCTGGGTTTTAGAGGAAGAGCTGTTCTAGGCCATTACGGGTAAGGAAGGCCAGCAGAGGTCCGGTGTTGCGCATGGTGACACTCTGATGCTCTTTTGCGACTGTTGACCCCAATTATTTGTTTCCAATGCACTCATTTTGGGACAGCTCGTTTTGCTTAGGAGCATACGCTTCCTCTGTGGGGGTCCCCACACTCTCCTCAGGCTGCAGACTGGCAGAGATCCTTGCCCTCCATCAGAGTGCTGGGGTGGGGACCCTGGCCATCCGTGGGTGGGCAATGGACTGAGCTGCAAGTCCCTGTGTGGTGTCCCTGTGGGATGGAGTCTTGGGCAGGTCCGTGCAGCCCAGGGACTGTATGGCCTGAGCTGTACTTCCTGATCTTGTTCCCAGGTCCTCGCCCTGCCAGTTGGTTCTAAGTGGGTCAGCTGTGGCTGCGGCCTCAGGTAGCTCTGTCAGAAGCCCCATATCTTGAAGGATTCCGTGTTTAGAAGGCCACTCACCCTGCCGTCCTCCACCCTGTCTTCTGCACTTCAGGGGAGGGCCGTGCCAGGTGCCTGGAGAGACCTGCAGGCCCGGGCCCAGGCCAGGTCTAAGGGCAGAGCTCCAAGCCTGGACTCATGATGTTGGGGTTACCTTTTCCCTTTGACCTAAGTAGGTTTCCCTTTGAATTCCATGCAAGGGGGGGCTCTGATGCAGGCTTCCTGGAGCCTCGGAGCCCCCTTCCCTCATGCCCAGGGACTGGTTAGGCGGTGGACGTGGCCTTTGCTTATTCTGAAAGGAGGGATGTGTCTGGGGGAGCCAGCAAGGGGCAGGCAGGAGAGAGGTATGTAGGGGTGTCCTGACCATGCCCAGGCCCTCTCTTCCCTCTGGGTGCAGCTGCTGCTGCCTGGAATATGCTGTTTGCTTGTTTGGAACCATTGGTTCCAACTGCCAGCAGTGTGCTCAGCGCTGACCATGGCTCCATGGAGAAAACAAGACCCACCCAGCTGCCCGCCATCCCTGCTGCATCTTATCTGGCTCTTTACCTGCTGCCCTTGGCCTAGATGGTTCTTTTCAAAGAGGCCTTTCTGCAACCCTCCATCTCCTCTTTTTCTGTTTTCTCATCTGTGCCCCTTTTCCTTTGGCGCTTTCATCCGGTTCCTCTTAGTTAACTGCTGGCTCTTTTATGAGATGATAGCTCCTTGATGGCAGGAACCTCATGCCTTTTGTTCTTTGCTCTATTTTCAGCACTTAGAACCTTACTCAGCACATAGTAGGTGCTTAACAAACACATGTGGAGGGGGGAATGGTGACGCATGGCCTTCTCTGGAGGAGTGGATGGTTCATTGTCAGTCACCCTCAGACAGGAAGTGATGGGTTGTAAGAGGCGGCATAGCATGGTAAGTGGGCTTGGAAGCAGGGACAGAGTTATTGTTGGCTAAAGTGCTCAGGGACGGCTTCCTGAAGGAGATGGGCTTGAGGGTGAGTCCAGGTTCTTATCAGCAGAGGGAAGAAAAAGGAGGAAAAGTGAAAGTGGGCCCTTCAGAGCTGCATCTGGTTTGGAGGGAAGGGTCGTGAGGGCCAGTAAAGGATTTTGGTTTTTGTTCTAGAAGCAGTGGGATAGCCTGGAGGGTTTTGTGTTTTAATGTAGTTAATAATGAATTATAAAAATTCTAGTGTGTGCACCATTAAAGTTCAAGGTGAACCAGAGTAAGTGGTGTAAAACCCAAATGCTCCCTTTCAACCCCTTTCCCAAATCTTCTCCCATCTCTGGAGAAAAACCCCTGACATAAGTTTAGCTGTACACTCTGCCAGACTGTTTATTATGTATTTACATTGTATGTATGGTCAGCACTCACATAAGTAAATAATACCACACATACATATTTCCTTCTACATAATTAATGGAGCGGTGCTCCGTCGTGTCTGACACTTTACGACCCCATGAACTCTAGCCTGCCAGACTCCTCTGTTCATGGAATTCTCCAGGCAAGAATACTGGAGTGGATTGCCATTCTCTTCTCCAGAGGATCTTTCCAACCTGAGCCTACATTGCAAGAAAATTCTTTACCGTCTGAACCATAATTGGACCATACTGTACAATGGCTTGAGACTTGCATTTTTCTTTTTTAAAAAAAACTATTAGTATTGTTTGTAGATCAAAACCTCAAGTAGATAGAAAAAGCCTGTAACTCTTAACTTTTATTTAATTCTCTACAATATAGCATCAGAGAAGGGAATTGCACCCCACTCCAGTACTCTTGCCTGGAAAATCCCACGGATGGAGGAGCCTGGTGGGCTGCAGTCCATGGGGTCGCTAAGCCTGGTGGGCTGCAGTCCATGGGGTCGCCAAGAGTCGGACACGACTGAGCGACTTCACTTTCACTTTTCACTTTCATGCATTGGGGAAGGAAATGGCAACCCACTCCAGTGTTCTTGCCTGGAGAATCCCAGGGACGGGGGAACCTGGTGGGCTGCCGTCTATGGGGTTGCACAGAATCGGACACAACTGAAGCAACTTAGCAGCAGCAGCAGCAGCAATATAGCATATCTGGATTTATGTAACTATATGGCTATTGATGGGTATTAAGGCCAAATTTGTTTTTCCTTTCTACATTATACTTACAATGCTGAAGTGAACATTGGTACATGTATATCTTTGTGAACAAGTTTGAGGGTAGGATGGATTTCTAGAAGTAGTACTTCTGAATCACTAGGTATGTACATTTAATTCTTAAATAGATACCACCAAATTTCCCTTCAAAGTGATATTAAATGTGCACGTTACATACGTATGTATCAATATTGTGTGTATAGCACTTATATTCCCAAACCTCATCAATATTGAATATTCAATGTTGAATTGAATGAATATTGAATATTCAATATTTTAAATCATTCTTTTAAATGATTAACATGGAAGAGAAAAATTGGTATCTTTTGTTTGTGCTTCCCTCATGAATACTGCAACTAACTGTCTTCACATATGTGTATTGGCCACTCCTGTGTCTTTTGTAAACTGTTAATATTTTTTCCATTTATTTTGTCATTGATTTTTAAGAACTCTTTATATATGTTGGGCAGTTATCCTTTATTGCACATATTTTAGATATTTTCTGAGACTGCTTTAGAAAAAAGGAAGGGACATAAACAGAGCCAAGATGATTGTGGCTGTATGCTCAGGATGCATGTGATAGAGGAGGCCAGGGTCACAGAGGCCAGGTATCACACAGTAGTCTGGGCATGAGTGAGGGAGGTGTGAGCATCCTTTTATGTTGCAGAGGATGTGCCTTGCTTCTCGTTCCAGGGAGGCATCTGAGTATGTGTTGAAGAAGTTTGGAAAGATGCAGAGGGAGTTTTTGGGACCTAGTTCTCATGCATAAAGGCTAAATCCTTTGTCTTTCTGGGCCTCTGACTCCTGTGCTGACTGGCTGTAGCTTCTCTTGATCCAAGAGGGGTGTCAGCTTCCTCACCTTGCCTGGGCTGTAGGAAGTGGCCCTGCTGAGCCTGGCTGTAGACCCTGGGGAGGCTGAGGGCACAGGGGCAGGGAGGTAGCCCAGGGAAGCAGAGCATAGCACTGGGCAAGCCTCAGCCCCCTCAGTTATGAGGGCTGGCCTCCATCGTCTTTAAGGTGCCCGAAGCTCTCATAGTCTGTAGCTTGATAACTTAACTTTGCAAAGGAGATAAAAATGCTATTGTTAAAAACAGCCTCAGCCACTCAGTGAAGACAGTCACCACATATTGACCACAGGTCCTCTTCAGAGGTGTGGCTGCTCCGGTCCCAGAAGACAGCTGTCATTATTCTGGTTTTACACACAAAGAAACTGAGGAGTGGGAACTGCGGTCCTGCCTGGGGGCTTCTGGGCAGCTCCAGTCCGAGCCAGGACTCGATCCCCATTTTGTGGTCTTAACCTTGCCCCCTGACAAGTGTTAGGAAAGCCGCTTGCAGGTGCCTCTGAGGCCAGACCAGACTCAAAGCAGGTGACATTTCTTCTCAGTCCCCAGATCTTAGGTCCTGCACCTGGCTTGGCTAAGAGCCCAGTGCCCAGGGATTAGGTGTCTCTGCCCCCACCTCATCCCCACTAGGCGTTTGTGCTCCGGGAGGCTTGGGGAATATGCTTTTGGACACAGTGTGTTGCCATGGGACTTGGGCAAATCCTTTGCTCCGGTTTGCTGTGGGGATGCTGGGCATTCTGCAAATCCTTTGCTCCGGTTTGCTGTGGGGATGCTGGGCATTCTGCAAATCCTTTGCTCCGGTTTGCTGCGGGGATGCTGCGCATTCTTGCTGGACGGTGGGGGTAGTTTCCATGCCCTTTGACTGTGGTCATATTGGAGGTATGCCCTGTAACTGAGTATTGAGTCAACCTTCAGAATTAAGAGCAGAAAGGTAACATTTTAAGTCATTTTCTCAGTTCTTCTAAGACGCCCACACATCTCGTTTTCCCTCTTCACCGCTTAGGCAGCAATTTCTCTTCTTGTTTCTAACAGCTACCTATAGAAAACACTTGAATGCAGATCATATCTTGATGGTATTTACTAATATAAATATTTGCTTTCTAGAAGCAGTATTACACAAAATGCCTAAACCGTGGGCTAAGCTGCTGAGGGCCGGGGGGAAGCAGTGCCACCTCCGTGGGGCCGGGCTGGGGTCCACCATTGCCTCCATGAGTCACAGGGAGATGGCCAAGTGTTGGGACATCTAACCTGCTCCTTTTGAAGGCCTTGTGATCATTTTTTAAATGATAGAATCATCTTTGCCAGTCTTCCCCAGGGCCCTTTGAGTCTAATGGAGGCGGATCTGAACATGGTGTATGGTTCAGCTGCTTGCTTCCAGGACGCTCAGCACTATGCTGTGGCAGCCAAGGAACCCATGATGCCTGGACGAGTGGTAATGATAAAGTCAGACATCAGTTGCACTTATTTTACCTGGTGTAACATCCAAGTAAGAGGAAGGAACTGGGTAAGTCAGATGAATATCTGAAGAGAGGCAGTGAACTAATGCAGACCATGGCTAGGCAGGTGGATGCCTTTGCAATGAAATTGGAGTGTTTTTTAAAGATGAGCTTATTTCAAGTCATTCTAAATATCACAGAATTCCACTAGAGCCAAGAACCATGGGAAAGTCTTGAAGTTTGAGGAAACAGGATTTGATGAGCTTGAGCCTTTGTGTTGACCTCCAGGAGCACTGGGGCTGCAGAGGAGTTCCATGTGCATGTGCGTGTATGCAGGTGTGTGCGTGTGCCCACGTTTGCAAGCATGTGCATGTGTACACACCTCCCCTCTTAGGGTGGTGATTTTGGGAACATTCCTTGTGAATGAACCGGCAGCTCTGGTCCCATGTCCTGTTCTCTGTAGGCAAGCAAGCTCCCCTTTGGGGGTCAGTCTTCTTCACCCAGTCTGGCTCCCTTGTCAGATACCCTGGATTTGAGGACCGCCTTTGAGGCAGTTCCTTCTCTTCCCTTATGTTCGGTATTATTACAGTTTTTATAACCCACATGGTATTGGTCTTAACAAATAAACCAATGCTCACACCAACTTCTTTGGCTGGACAGACACGAATCAGCTTTAGCAAGTGAATAGATGACATATCAAAGAACATGTTGACTAATCCCTTCCCTGTCTGAGAGCGTTTTCCAGATTGTAGGCAAATGCACTGGAGGCGTTTAAAATAGGAGTCATGGCGTGGCCACAGGTGTGTTATGGGGAGCTTTGGCCTCTGCGTGCTATAGGCAGGTGAGTATTTATAGCAGGTAACCTGAAGTTGGGGACAGTGACGGGGAGCCCTCCCATCATAAGGGTGATGGTGGCAGGAACATTCTGCAGTGATATTCTGCCTTTATTTATTATTTGCTGCCAATGTGACTATCTTTTAATTTTTTTAAACAAATAATTTAGTTGTAAAGCCTCAGACTGATTTTTTTTTTTGGAAATAGTTCTAGTGAGCTAATTTATTTTTCAACTTTAAAACATCAGCATTTTATAGATCTGAATTTCACAATGTGAGGATGATTGCTACGTACAATTTGCAAAATTGTGATTAGCCAGCCCTTGCTTTGAGTTAGTTCTCCCTAATTCACAAAGGCTTCCAAGAATAGTCTGCACAAAATTCAGTTTGCAAATTGCAGGGCAGATTTTTAGAGGGCAGTTTAAAGAATGAAGTCCTAAGGGTTTTATCTATATTTATATCTCTTGTTAAACCAAACTCTTATGTAAATGTTACAATCTGTAAATAACTAGCAGGGCTGCCTTCTTAAAGGCAAGATTGCATCTCCATTTTTGAGATTTAGCAAAATTATTAAATGGCAGAATTGACTAAGATGCAAGTATATTTGGAACGAGCTAATAAACATTAATCAATATCATCAGCTCTATTTGTGTGGATATTTGAGGGTTTAAAAGTACAAAAACCTTTCAGTTTGCAGTTGAATTTCTCACAAATTTTAATAAAATAAGAAGGCACTTCTCTTAGTGATGTTTTGGGGGGAAATGGTGATAGTTTTGTATATTCTTACTTTTTATAGCCAGTAATGTTTCACTAAATCTTACATGACTGTATACAGTCTGGATTATTTTTCATCCTTCTGCCATTGGACAGGAAAGAAATTACTGGCTCCCATCAGTGTTACTGGCAATCCCCATGTTCTGACATCTGTTCCTTTCCAAACATTTTACCAACCTTGATGAAATGGAGTTCAGTGTTAGAAGCTGACTTGAAGAGGGAAAAAAAGGATGAGTAAAAATAACATTGATTAAACACCAGAAGTCATTTCTCAATAACTATCAATGTTTTGAGGGCCACAGCAGTTTATTTTTCTTAAGTGTAGATAACTTACAGAAATTTTAATCATGTTTAATCTTTGAATTAAACTGAATTAGTGGCTTCTCATTTTTAAATAGAAGTATAGTGGACTCATTCTAGTCAATTTTAATCAAAGTCTTTGGGCTCTATTCATAAGGAATGTTTTTGGTCTTTCTCGGAGAAATCATGTAATGTGCTTCTCCTGAGCAAATTATACTTCCTCAATTCATTAAGTCTTCTTTATTCCCCGGTTCCCAGGCAAAAGCACACAGCATCTTGGGGGTCAGGATCCACCAGAGGAGGGAATGGGGGTAGCAGAAGCAGAGGCAGGGTCTGGGCTTGATGTCTGCAGAGACTCTTGGGGGGCCTTGCAGATAGAACGGTGGGAGCATGCACAGCTTGGGGAAATTGTGGTCCAAGGAAGAATAAAAGGCTTCCCTCCCCCACTTGGGTTACCCAAATGATTTCCAGATTAATTTCCTCCTTTAAATGGCATTCAGATCTCTCCTTGACCCCCAGCAGAATCAGGGCCTGTAATTCAATTTGTAAACAGTGAGGAAGTCCCACTGTGTGCTGGGCCTCTCACTGAAGACAGAGGTATCAATATATTTCAATCAGTTTATCCATATAATATATATTGAGTGCCTGGTATGTGGAGCAATGAGCAAACAGAGGAATTACCCTGATTCCTCTTGAGCCTTTTTTCCAGCAACAGAGACAAGGGCATCTCACCATTATTGCCCTCGGGTGCGGGCCACCCTGGGAGGCTGCCCTCCAAGGCACCTTGTCTTTCTGGTCAGGTGGAGTGAAAGGAAACCAGCTTCCACTGTTGTCTGGAGACCCGTCCACCACGTGTCTCATTTCTCTGCCCCGACTCTTCTGCACATGTGCCCTCCTCCAGGCTCACCGCCTTCTCAGAACTCATTCTTCTCTAAGCACCGAGAAGACCTGGGCTTTGTACTACAGTTCCCACCCCCCATCCTGGCAGCTCATGTTTATGAAGAAAATCTTTATTTTTGGCTGGGTCTTTGTGGCTGCGTGTGGGCTTTCTCTAGTGGTGACAAGTGAGGGCTCCTCTTCATTGAGGTTTGCGGGCTTCTCATTGGGGAGGCTTTTCTTGTCGTGGACCACAGGCTTCGGTAGTTGTGGTGCATGGACTTAGTTGCTCCGCAGCATGTGGAGTCTTCCTGGACCAGAGATGGAACCTATCTGTGTTCCTCTGCATTGGCGGGGGGTGGGGGGTATTCATAAGCAACAGACCAGCAGGTGAATCCTTATGAAGGAAATCTTAATCCAACACCACAAATTCAGAAGACAGCGGGAGTGAGAAATAAAGCCACCTTGGCATCCAGAGTTCCCCCAGTCCCCAAAGTGCATCCATAGTGCATCCCATGCTTTTGGTAACCTTCCTTTTATCTTCCCTTTGCATATACATTTTTCACTGCATATAATTGCACCTATAATTTAAGATCTTTTCCCTGACATCACATGATTTTTATTTTGCCAAGATTCCATATCGTTTCTAACCTTCGTTCTTACTGGCTGCTGTTTTCTGTTGAACGGATATTCCATAATTTATTTCATAGGTTGTTATTCACATTTAAGATATTTCTGATAGTTTTCTAATGTAAAAACTAATGTGTTGAGCATCTCTGTACAAAAAAAAAAGATCTTTCCCCCCCCCATATTTCAGGTTATTTCCTTAGGCCAGACCCCCAGAGAGGCAAGTCCTGGGCTGGAGGACATCACTCCACTTCTCTGCCCCTTCTTCCAGGTGTCTCTGTTTCCTGGAACTTAGTCTTCTTGCTGCCTTGGGGGCCTTCTGGGCTTCTTTGGGTAGGGGCTGCGTGTATCACATTCTTAGTCCTTGGCCAGACCTGCAGGGAGTGTAGCCATCTTCATAAGCAGCTGCCTTTTTCCCGAAATTCCCTTCTTGGTGCATCTAGTCAGTGCTTTGTAAGTGAAACAATTAGTGTTGGGAGTCCACACTAAATTTTCGGAAGTTTATGTTGCCTGACACCTGGAAAAATTATAAATCTCCACTGGCCCTCCATATACACCCCTACCTGCATCTGAGCCCCTTACTCTCCTTCCTAGATCGGGTGGGGGGGGCGGTCCAAATGCCTGCAGACCCACAAATCAAGGCAAAGAGTGACGGTGTTAGAGGATGGAGCTGAGAGCACTCTGGTTTGGCTCCCACATCACGTGGCTTCACAGGGCTCCTGCTGGAAGGGCTGGGCACCTGAGACAGACATCTCCTGGTTCCTCGAGGGAAGTGTACAGTGTCGAGTCAAGTGGAGGGTCTGAGAGGTTCTCTCCCCCTCACCCATTGATGGAGGGACCAGTCACAAGAAGCAAAGCCAGGAGCCTGGGGCCCCCTGTGCAACTCTGGTCCACCAGCACTCTGTGCTATTATTCCTGAGAAACCAGGCCACTCGTAGAGCCCACCACCCCCTCCAGAGCTAGGGAGGAACCAAAGGGGTCTCCTGGCCACCTCACTGGGGTGAAATTTGCTCATAGAGTCCGTGGCTCTACTGCTTGCGGGAGGTGACAGACATGGGGGAGATTCTCTTCTCCAAGCAGCTCCGATGTGGCACAAACCTCTTCCCCACCGCCCGTCCAGCCCCTCCACCTTCCTTTCCTCCTCTCCTCTGTCTTCCGTACACACGCCCACCCCTGCCCCCAGGCACTTAACTCTAGTCCAGCAACACTTCCCACCTCCCCTTTGCATCTGGGTTCTCGAGTTGCTAATTCACCCACAATCAATAATTTTTATTCTTTTAAAGAAATTACAGAATATTTCTGAGTGTATGCAGGGAGAAGGGAAAAGCACAGTGTGTGTCGTTTTAGATTTGATGTGTTCTGGATTTAGAAGTGCTGAATAATTCATTCCTGTTTAAAAAATAAACATACTATCTCTATCAGGACTTGACTGGGGGACTTCATAATGAATCGGTTCCAGGGTTGCAGGGTTCTTGGGTTGGGCAGCGTGAGAAAGAAGCCAGGCACTGCCTGGGGAGAGGCTGTCCTCTTTTCTGCGGCATGATGGTCTTCGCCGTGCTTGGAGGGGGCATTGTTGGATCTTACAGGTTTCAGTTCCTGTGAGAGGTTCTCTCCCCTGGCTGGTGTTCAGTCCTGCAAACCATCCAATCCCTCCATTGTTCTACCCACTGCCAATTATCCTTCCTCCAATCCCGCCTGTCCTCTGTTCATCCATTTCGGTGTCCCTCTATCTATCTAACCATCTCCCCTTCCCACTGCTCTTCTCCAACCATCTGCTCATTCCTGTCTCCCTTTGTCTACTCACTCACTCACTCACTCATCCACCCATTTGCCCCCTCCCCCCCACATCTTTGCATCCATCCATCCATCCGTCCATCCATCCATCCAGTGTGTCGTGAGCGTCTACACAGTGCAGATCCCTGGACTCCACAGTGCCTGTATTCCAGCTAGAGATTCAAGCAAGGGAATCACTGACAAGAACACACAGTGGCCTTTTTCTGTTGGCTGCCCCGCCCTCAACCAAGTCCGAGTCTGTTTCTGCCTATATTCATGTTCCATGTCTTTTCCCATGACATTTCTTCTCTTTTTCCACTCCTTCCTGAAGACTGCTGAACGGATTTCTCCCTAAGGTGTTAACGGTGAATAACACCGTTATAATACGATACCTTTTAGACCTTTCATGCTACACGGAGAAAGAGGGCCCAGGGAAAGACACACACCTGCCCAAAGTCATCCAGTGAGCGAGACTCGTGTGAGCACTCTTGTTCTGGTGCTGCTGTGTGTTAGTCGCTCAGTCGTGTCTGAGTCTTTACAACCCCATGGACTGTAGCCTGCGAGGCTCCTCTGTCCATGGGATTTCCCAGGCAAGAATACTGGAGTGGGTTGCCGTTTCCATCTCTGGTTCTAGATTCATCCATGTCAGCTCCTCGGCCTGGGCAAAATCCCAGAGACATGTTTTCTGGGGTCAGATTTCATGTCTCCCTAACCTGTGGGAAGGACCGTGCCATGGCAGTGAGGCGTTTGCTGGCGTCAGAGTGCACAGGTGCCCGTCTCACTCTCACGCTTCACTGCCCCCGAAGGACAGAAGATGACTCTAGTCAGAGACAGGCTCTGGCCCCCGCCTGGAGCCAGGTCTCACGCTCAGCCTGGACACCTTGGCTAGGTGGGCATTGGGATCTGGGAGGAGGGAGGGGCAGCCAGTATGTGGCCGTAACATTGAGCTGGTGGCTATGGAGCGTCTTTGAAGCGTTTCATCTTCCCTGGTGNACACCCCTGGGACAGGGGATGTCACCTCCCTCGCTCAGTCTGTCTCCTTCTTTGTGAGATAGGGACATTAGCACTTCCTTGGCCCTGCAGGGCCGGGGTTCTCCCATCCCCGGGGTTAACAAGGGCATACCTTCCAGACCTTTCTCCTTCCTATCAAAGGGAAAGGCCAGAATCTTCCAGATCCTGCTTGAGGTAAGCCTCCTAGCAGAGCACGTCCAGAGTCATCTCAGAGGTGGCTTAGCGAGGAGGCAGGGCTGCAGTGAGCAGGGAGCCCCGAGACTCACAGGGCCCTGGCCCTGGCGTGTGGTGACAGCCTCTGCAGCCCTGGGGCCTTGCTGGAGGCCAGGCGAAGCTGGGGAGCAGCGGGCAGCTCCTAGGCAGTTTACCACTCTTTGCCCAGTTCACTGAGTCCTCTGTTGCCTCCCTCTTGGCAGAGCTGGCCCCCCGGGGCCTCCCCTGAGTGCGGAAGAAGGGCCCCCAGGGAGATCCATCGGGGTGGCTGACTTCTGTTCAGGGTTCCTGCCCCATGTCCCTCCCTCTACTTTCTCCCTCTGGCCAGGGCTGGTTGGAATCCCAGTCTGGCCACACACAGCCGTGTTTCCCAGGGGTCAGGGAGAAGCCCACCCTCTGCACACCCTCCATGGGCAGCCCCTTCCCTTCCGGGAGCTCTGGGCTCTGCTCCCCATGGCCCTCACTCTCACCCTCACCCTGCAGCCTCCCCAGGTCTACTGGGGCAGGGGATCCCTGACCGGTTGAGGGTCTGTGTGGACGGAGCAAGTGACAGGAGTGAGGGTCTCCCGGGCTCTCCACCAGTTGCTCAGTCGTGTCTGACTCTGCAACCCCATGGACTGCAGCATGTCAGGCTTCCCTGTCCTTCACCATCTAGCCAGACGGTGGTTTCCAGCATTCCCAGGGAGCCTCAGCCAAGAATAACCTCACGAAGGTCTTGACTGGATGTGGCTGCTGGCCATGGAGCTCCTGATTCCTGGGACCAGGTTTCACCATCCTGAGTGCAGGTGGGCCCCCCTTTAAGGAAACCAGTAGGTGATATCTGAGTCTCCCAACCTAGGGACCTTCTCACAGGGCCAAAAAAAGATCCTGGAGGCCTGAGCATCGAGAAGAGATGGCTCATTCCCTCGCTGCCTGGTGCTGGGTTTTAGAGGAAGAGCTGTTCTAGGCCATTACGGGTAAGGAAGGCCAGCAGAGGTCCGGTGTTGCGCATGGTGACACTCTGATGCTCTTTTGCGACTGTTGACCCCAATTATTTGTTTCCAATGCACTCATTTTGGGACAGCTCGTTTTGCTTAGGAGCATACGCTTCCTCTGTGGGGGTCCCCACACTCTCCTCAGGCTGCAGACTGGCAGAGATCCTTGCCCTCCATCAGAGTGCTGGGGTGGGGACCCTGGCCATCCGTGGGTGGGCAATGGACTGAGCTGCAAGTCCCTGTGTGGTGTCCCTGTGGGATGGAGTCTTGGGCAGGTCCGTGCAGCCCAGGGACTGTATGGCCTGAGCTGTACTTCCTGATCTTGTTCCCAGGTCCTCGCCCTGCCAGTTGGTTCTAAGTGGGTCAGCTGTGGCTGCGGCCTCAGGTAGCTCTGTCAGAAGCCCTGTATCTTGAAGGATTCCGTGTTTAGAAGGCCACTCACTCTGCCGTCCTCCACCCTGTCTTCTGCACTTCAGGGGAGGGCCGTGCCAGGTGCCTGGAGAGACCTGCAGGCCCGGGCCCAGGCCAGGTCTAAGGGCAGAGCTCCAAACCTGGACTCATGATGTTGGGGTTACCTTTTCCCTTTGACCTAAGTAGGTTTCCCTTTGAATTCCATGCAGGGGGGGGCTCTGATGCAGGCATCCTGGGGCCTCGGAGCCCCCTTCCCTCATGCCCAGGGACTGGTTAGGCGGTGGACGTGGCCTTTGCTTATTCTGAAAGGAGGGATGTGTCTGGGGGAGCCAGCAAGGGGCAGGCAGGAGAGAGGTATGTAGGGGTGTCCTGACCATGCCCAGGCCCTCTCTTCCCTCTGGGTGCAGCTGCTGCTGCCTGGGATATGCTGTTTGCTTGTTTGGAACCATTGGTTCCAACTGCCAGCAGTGTGCTCAGCGCTGACCATGGCTCCATGGAGAAAACAAGACCCACCCAGCTGCCCGCCATCCCTGCTGCATCTTATCTGGCTCTTTACCTGCTGCCCTTGGCCTAGATGGTTCTTTTCAAAGAGGCCTTTCTGCAACCCTCCATCTCCTCTTTTTCTGTTTTCTCATCTGTGCCCCTTTTCCTTTGGCGCTTTCATCCGGTTCCTCTTAGTTAACTGCTGGCTCTTTTATGAGATGATAGCTCCTTGATGGCAGGAACCTCATGCCTTTTGTTCTTTGCTCTATTTTCAGCACTTAGAACCTTACTCAGCACATAGTAGGTGCTTAACAAACACATGTGGAGGGGGGAATGGTGACGCATGGCCTTCTCTGGAGGAGTGGATGGTTCACTGTCAGTCACCCTCAGACAGGAAGTGATGGGTTGTAAGAGGCGGCATAGCATGGTAAGTGGGCTTGGAAGCAGGGACAGAGTTATTGTTGGCTAAAGTGCTCAGGGACGGCTTCCTGAAGGAGATGGGCTTGAGGGTGAGTCCAGGTTCTTATCAGCAGAGGGAAGAAAAAGGAGGAAAAGTGAAAGTGGGCCCTTCAGAGCTGCATCTGGTTTGGAGGGAAGGGTCGTGAGGGCCAGTAAAGGATTTTGGTTTTTGTTCTAGAAGCAGTGGGATAGCCTGGAGGGTTTTGTGTTTTAATGTAGTTAATAATGAATTATAAAAATTCTAGTGTGTGCACCATTAAAGTTCAAGGTGAACCAGAGTAAGTGGTGTAAAACCCAAATGCTCCCTTTCAACCCCTTTCCCAAATCTTCTCCCATCTCTGGAGAAAAACCCCTGACATAAGTTTAGCTGTACACTCTGCCAGACTGTTTATTATGTATTTACATTGTATGTATGGTCAGCACTCACATAAGTAAATAATACCACACATACATATTTCCTTCTACATAATTAATGGAGCGGTGCTCCGTCGTGTCTGACACTTTACGACCCCATGAACTCTAGCCTGCCAGACTCCTCTGTTCATGGAATTCTCCAGGCAAGAATACTGGAGTGGATTGCCATTCTCTTCTCCAGAGGATCTTTCCAACCTGAGCCTACATTGCAAGAAAATTCTTTACCGTCTGAACCATAATTGGACCATACTGTACAATGGCTTGAGACTTGCATTTTTCTTTTTTTAAAAAAACTATTAGTATTGTTTGTAGATCAAAACCTCAAGTAGATAGAAAAAGCCTGTAACTCTTAACTTTTATTTAATTCTCTACAATATAGCATCAGAGAAGGGAATTGCACCCCACTCCAGTACTCTTGCCTGGAAAATCCCACGGATGGAGGAGCCTGGTGGGCTGCAGTCCATGGGGTCGCTAAGCCTGGTGGGCTGCAGTCCATGGGGTCGCCAAGAGTCGGACACGACTGAGCGACTTCACTTTCACTTTTCACTTTCATGCATTGGGGAAGGAAATGGCAACCCACTCCAGTGTTCTTGCCTGGAGAATCCCAGGGACGGGGGAACCTGGTGGGCTGCCGTCTATGGGGTTGCACAGAATCGGACACAACTGAAGCAACTTAGCAGCAGCAGCAGCAGCAATATAGCATATCTGGATTTATGTAACTATATGGCTATTGATGGGTATTAAGGCCAAATTTGTTTTTCCTTTCTACATTATACTTACAATGCTGAAGTGAACATTGGTACATGTATATCTTTGTGAACAAGTTTGAGGGTAGGATGGATTTCTAGAAGTAGTACTTCTGAATCACTAGGTATGTACATTTAATTCTTAAATAGATACCACCAAATTTCCCTTCAAAGTGATATTAAATGTGCACGTTACATACGTATGTATCAATATTGTGTGTATAGCACTTATATTCCCAAACCTCATCAATATTGAATATTCAATGTTGAATTGAATGAATATTGAATATTCAATATTTTAAATCATTCTTTTAAATGATTAACATGGAAGAGAAAAATTGGTATCTTTTGTTTGTGCTTCCCTCATGAATACTGCAACTAACTGTCTTCACATATGTGTATTGGTCACTCCTGTGTCTTTTATAAACTGTTAATATTTTTTCCATTTATTTTGTCATTGATTTTTAAGAACTCTTTATATATGTTGGGCAGTTATCCTTTATTGCACATATTTTAGATATTTTCTGAGACTGCTTTAGAAAAAAGGAAGGGACATAAACAGAGCCAAGATGATTGTGGCTGTATGCTCAGGATGCATGTGATAGAGGAGGCCAGGGTCACAGAGGCCAGGTATCATGCAGTAGTCTGGGCATGAGTGAGGGAGGTGTGAGCATCCTTTTATGTTGCAGAGGATGTGCCTTGCTTCTCGTTCCAGGGAGGCATCTGAGTATGTGTTGAAGAAGTTTGGAAAGATGCAGAGGGAGTTTTTGGGACCTAGTTCTCATGCATAAAGGCTAAATCCTTTGTCTTTCTGGGCCTCTGACTCCTGTGCTGACTGGCTGTAGCTTCTCTTGATCCAAGAGGGGTGTCAGCTTCCTCACCTTGCCTGGGCTGTAGGAAGTGGCCCTGCTGAGCCTGGCTGTAGACCCTGGGGAGGCTGAGGGCACAGGGGCAGGGAGGTAGCCCAGGGAAGCAGAGCATAGCACTGGGCAAGCCTCAGCCCCCTCAGTTATGAGGGCTGGCCTCCATCGTCTTTAAGGTGCCCGAAGCTCTCATAGTCTGTAGCTTGATAACTTAACTTTGCAAAGGAGATAAAAATACTATTGTTAAAAACAGCCTCAGCCACTCAGTGAAGACAGTCACCACATATTGACCACAGGTCCTCTTCAGAGGTGTGGCTGCTCCGGTCCCAGAAGACAGCTGTCATTATTCTGGTTTTACACACAAAGAAACTGAGGAGTGGGAACTGCGGTCCTGCCTGGGGGCTTCTGGGCAGCTCCAGTCTGAGCCAGGACTCGATCCCCATTTTGTGGTCTTAACCTTGCCCCCTGACAAGTGTTAGGAAAGCCGCTTGCAGGTGCCTCTGAGGCCAGACCAGACTCAAAGCAGGTGACATTTCTTCTCAGTCCCCAGACCTTAGGTCCTGCACCTGGCTTGGCTAAGAGCCCAGTGCCCAGGGATTAGGTGTCTCTGCCCCCACCTCATCCCCACTAGGCGTTTGTGCTCCGGGAGGCTTGGGGAATATGCTTTTGGACACAGTGTGTTGCCGCGGGACTTGGGCAAATCCTTTGCTCCGGTTTGCTGTGGGGATGCTGGGCATTCTGCAAATCCTTTGCTCCGGTTTGCTGCGGGGATGCTGGGCATTCTTGCTGGACGGTGGGGGTAGTTTCCATGCCCTTTGACTGTGGTCATATTGGAGGTATGCCCTGTAACTGAGTATTGAGTCAACCTTCAGAATTAAGAGCAGAAAGGTAACATTTTAAGTCATTTTCTCAGTTCTTCTAAGACGCCCACACATCTCGTTTTCCCTCTTCACCGCTTAGGCAGCAATTTCTCTTCTTGTTTCTAACAGCTACCTATAGAAAACACTTGAATGCAGATCATATCTTGATGGTATTTACTAATATAAATATTTGCTTTCTAGAAGCAGTATTACACAAAATGCCTAAACCGTGGGCTAAGCTGCTGAGGGCCGGGGGGAAGCAGTGCCACCTCCGTGGGGCCGGGCTGGGGTCCACCATTGCCTCCATGAGTCACAGGGAGATGGCCAAGTGTTGGGACATCTAACCTGCTCCTTTTGAAGGCCTTGTGATCATTTTTTAAATGATAGAATCATCTTTGCCAGTCTTCCCCAGGGCCCTTTGAGTCTAATGGAGGCGGATCTGAACATGGTGTATGGTTCAGCTGCTTGCTTCCAGGACGCTCAGCACTATGCTGTGGCAGCCAAGGAACCCATGATGCCTGGACGAGTGGTAATGATAAAGTCAGACATCAGTTGCACTTATTTTACCTGGTGTAACATCCAAGTAAGAGGAAGGAACTGGGTAAGTCAGATGAATATCTGAAGAGAGGCAGTGAACTAATGCAGACCATGGCTAGGCAGGTGGATGCCTTTGCAATGAAATTGGAGTGTTTTTTAAAGATGAGCTTATTTCAAGTCATTCTAAATATCACAGAATTCCACTAGAGCCAAGAACCATGGGAAAGTCTTGAAGTTTGAGGAAACAGGATTTGATGAGCTTGAGCCTTTGTGTTGACCTCCAGGAGCACTGGGGCTGCAGAGGAGTTCCATGTGCATGTGCGTGTATGCAGGTGTGTGCGTGTGCCCACGCTTGCAAGCATGTGCATGTGTACACACCTCCCCTCTTAGGGTGGTGATTTATGGAACATTCCTTGTGAATGAACCGGCAGCTCTGGTCCCATGTCCTGTTCTCTGTAGGCAAGCAAGCTCCCCTTTGGGGGTCAGTCTTCTTCACCCAGTCTGGCTCCCTTGTCAGATACCCTGGATTTGAGGACCGCCTTTGAGGCAGTTCCTTCTCTTCCCTTATGTTCGGTATTATTACAGTTTTTATAACCCACATGGTATTGGTCTTAACAAATAAACCAATGCTCACACCAACTTCTTTGGCTGGACAGACACGAATCAGCTTTAGCAAGTGCATAGATGACATATCAAAGAACATGTTGACTAATCCCTTCCCTGTCTGAGAGCGTTTTCCAGATTGTAGGCAAATGCACTGGAGGCGTTTAAAATAGGAGTCATGGCGTGGCCACAGGTGTGTTATGGGGAGCTTTGGCCTCTGCGTGCTATAGGCAGGTGAGTATTTATAGCAGGTAACCTGAAGTTGGGGACAGTGACGGGGAGCCCTCCCATCATAAGGGTGATGGTGGCAGGAACATTCTGCAGTGATATTCTGCCTTTATTTATTATTTGCTGCCAATGTGACTATCTTTTAATTTTTTTAAACAAATAATTTAGTTGTAAAGCCTCAGACTGATTTTTTTTTTTGCGAAATAGTTCTAGTGAGCTAATTTATTTTTCAACTTTAAAACATCAGCATTTTATAGATCTGAATTTCACAATGTGAGGATGATTGCTACGTACAATTTGCAAAATTGTGATTAGCCAGCCCTTGCTTTGAGTTAGTTCTCCCTAATTCACAAAGGCTTCCAAGAATAGTCTGCACAAAATTCAGTTTGCAAATTGCAGGGCAGATTTTTAGAGGGCAGTTTAAAGAATGAAGTCCTAAGGGTTTTATCTATATTTATATCTCTTGTTAAACCAAACTCTTATGTAAATGTTACAATCTGTAAATAACTAGCAGGGCTGCCTTCTTAAAGGCAAGATTGCATCTCCATTTTTGAGATTTAGCAAAATTATTAAATGGCAGAATTGACTAAGATGCAAGTATATTTGGAACGAGCTAATAAACATTAATCAATATCATCAGCTCTATTTGTGTGGATATTTGAGGGTTTAAAAGTACAAAAACCTTTCAGTTTGCAGTTGAATTTCTCACAAATTTTAATAAAATAAGAAGGCACTTCTCTTAGTGATGTTTTGGGGGGAAATGGTGATAGTTTTGTATATTCTTACTTTTTATAGCCAGTAATGTTTCACTAAATCTTACATGACTGTATACAGTCTGGATTATTTTTCATCCTTCTGCCATTGGACAGGAAAGAAATTACTGGCTCCCATCAGTGTTACTGGCAATCCCCATGTTCTGACATCTGTTCCTTTCCAAACATTTTACCAACCTTGATGAAATGGAGTTCAGTGTTAGAAGCTGACTTGAAGAGGGAAAAAAAGGATGAGTAAAAATAACATTGATTAAACACCAGAAGTCATTTCTCAATAACTATCAATGTTTTGAGGGCCACAGCAGTTTATTTTTCTTAAGTGTAGATAACTTACAGAAATTTTAATCATGTTTAATCTTTGAATTAAACTGAATTAGTGGCTTCTCATTTTTAAATAGAAGTATAGTGGACTCATTCTAGTCAATTTTAATCAAAGTCTTTGGGCTCTATTCATAAGGAATGTTTTTGGTCTTTCTCGGAGAAATCATGTAATGTGCTTCTCCTGAGCAAATTATACTTCCTCAATTCATTAAGTCTTCTTTATTCCCCGGTTCCCAGGCAAAAGCACACAGCATCTTGGGGGTCAGGATCCACCAGAGGAGGGAATGGGGGTAGCAGAAGCAGAGGCAGGGTCTGGGCTTGATGTCTGCAGAGACTCTTGGGGGGCCTTGCAGATAGAACGGTGGGAGCATGCACAGCTTGGGGAAATTGTGGTCCAAGGAAGAATAAAAGGCTTCCCTCCCCCACTTGGGTTACCCAAATGATTTCCAGATTAATTTCCTCCTTTAAATGGCATTCAGATCTCTCCTTGACCCCCAGCAGAATCAGGGCCTGTAATTCAATTTGTAAACAGTGAGGAAGTCCCACTGTGTGCTGGGCCTCTCACTGAAGACAGAGGTATCAATATATTTCAATCAGTTTATCCATATAATATATATTGAGTGCCTGGTATGTGGAGCAATGAGCAAACAGAGGAATTACCCTGATTCCTCTTGAGCCTTTTTTCCAGCAACAGAGACAAGGGCATCTCACCATTATTGCCCTCGGGTGCGGGCCACCCTGGGAGGCTGCCCTCCAAGGCACCTTGTCTTTCTGGTCAGGTGGAGTGAAAGGAAACCAGCTTCCACTGTTGTCTGGAGACCCGTCCACCACGTGTCTCATTTCTCTGCCCCGACTCTTCTGCACATGTGCCCTCCTCCAGGCTCACCGCCTTCTCAGAACTCATTCTTCTCTAAGCACCGAGAAGACCTGGGCTTTGTACTACAGTTCCCACCCCCCATCCTGGCAGCTCATGTTTATGAAGAAAATCTTTATTTTTGGCTGGGTCTTTGTGGCTGCGTGTGGGCTTTCTCTAGTGGTGACAAGTGAGGGCTCCTCTTCATTGAGGTTTGCGGGCTTCTCATTGGGGAGGCTTTTCTTGTCGTGGACCACAGGCTTCGGTAGTTGTGGTGCATGGACTTAGTTGCTCCGCAGCATGTGGAGTCTTCCTGGACCAGAGATGGAACCTATCTGTGTTCCTCTGCATTGGCGGGGGGTGGGGGGTATTCATAAGCAACAGACCAGCAGGTGAATCCTTATGAAGGAAATCTTAATCCAACACCACAAATTCAGAAGACAGCGGGAGTGAGAAATAAAGCCACCTTGGCATCCAGAGTTCCCCCAGTCCCCAAAGTGCATCCATAGTGCATCCCATGCTTTTGGTAACCTTCCTTTTATCTTCCCTTTGCATATACATTTTTCACTGCATATAATTGCACCTATAATTTAAGATCTTTTCCCTGACATCACATGATTTTTATTTTGCCAAGATTCCATATCGTTTCTAACCTTCGTTCTTACTGGCTGCTGTTTTCTGTTGAACGGATATTCCATAATTTATTTCATAGGTTGTTATTCACATTTAAGATATTTCTGATAGTTTTCTAATGTAAAAACTAATGTGTTGAGCATCTCTGTACAAAAAAAAAAGATCTTTCCCCCCCCCATATTTCAGGTTATTTCCTTAGGCCAGACCCCCAGAGAGGCAAGTCCTGGGCTGGAGGACATCACTCCACTTCTCTGCCCCTTCTTCCAGGTGTCTCTGTTTCCTGGAACTTAGTCTTCTTGCTGCCTTGGGGGCCTTCTGGGCTTCTTTGGGTAGGGGCTGCGTGTATCACATTCTTAGTCCTTGGCCAGACCTGCAGGGAGTGTAGCCATCTTCATAAGCAGCTGCCTTTTTCCCGAAATTCCCTTCTTGGTGCATCTAGTCAGTGCTTTGTAAGTGAAACAATTAGTGTTGGGAGTCCACACTAAATTTTCGGAAGTTTATGTTGCCTGACACCTGGAAAAATTATAAATCTCCACTGGCCCTCCATATACACCCCTACCTGCATCTGAGCCCCTTACTCTCCTTCCTAGATCGGGTGGGGGGGGCGGTCCAAATGCCTGCAGACCCACAAATCAAGGCAAAGAGTGACGGTGTTAGAGGATGGAGCTGAGAGCACTCTGGTTTGGCTCCCATATCACGTGGCTTCACAGGGCTCCTGCTGGAAGGGCTGGGCACCTGAGACAGACATCTCCTGGTTCCTCGAGGGAAGTGTACAGTGTCGAGTCAAGTGGAGGGTCTGAGAGGTTCTCTCCCTCTCACCCATTGATGGAGGGACCAGTCACAAGAAGCAAAGCCAGGAGCCTGGGGCCCCCTGTGCAACTCTGGTCCACCAGCACTCTGTGCTATTATTCCTGAGAAACCAGGCCACTCGTAGAGCCCACCACCCCCTCCAGAGCTAGGGAGGAACCAAAGGGGTCTCCTGGCCACCTCACTGGGGTGAAATTTGCTCATAGAGTCCGTGGCTCTACTGCTTGCGGGAGGTGACAGACATGGGGGAGATTCTCTTCTCCAAGCAGCTCCGATGTGGCACAAACCTCTTCCCCACCGCCCGTCCAGCCCCTCCACCTTCCTTTCCTCCTCTCCTCTGTCTTCCGTACACATGCCCACCCCTGCCCCCAGGCACTTAACTCTAGTCCAGCAACACTTCCCACCTCCCCTTTGCATCTGGGTTCTCGAGTTGCTAATTCACCCACAATCAATAATTTTTATTCTTTTAAAGAAATTACAGAATATTTCTGAGTGTATGCAGGGAGAGGGGAAAAGCACAGTGTGTGTCGTTTTAGATTTGATGTGTTCTGGATTTAGAAGTGCTGAATAATTCATTCCTGTTTAAAAAATAAACATACTATCTCTATCAGGACTTGACTGGGGGACTTCATAATGAATCGGTTCCAGGGTTGCAGGGTTCTTGGGTTGGGCAGCGTGAGAAAGAAGCCAGGCACTGCCTGGGGAGAGGCTGTCCTCTTTTCTGCGGCATGATGGTCTTCGCCGTGCTTGGAGGGGGCATTGTTGGATCTTACAGGTTTCAGTTCCTGTGAGAGGTTCTCTCCCCTGGCTGGTGTTCAGTCCTGCAAACCATCCAATCCCTCCATTGTTCTACCCACTGCCAATTATCCTTCCTCCAATCCCGCCTGTCCTCTGTTCATCCATTTCGGTGTCCCTCTATCTATCTAACCATCTCCCCTTCCCACTGCTCTTCTCCAACCATCTGCTCATTCCTGTCTCCCTTTGTCTACTCACTCACTCACTCACTCATCCACCCATTTGCCCCCTCCCCCCCACATCTTTGCATCCATCCATCCATCCGTCCATCCATCCATCCAGTGTGTCGTGAGCGTCTACACAGTGCAGATCCCTGGACTCCACAGTGCCTGTATTCCAGCTAGAGATTCAAGCAAGGGAATCACTGACAAGAACACACAGTGGCCTTTTTCTGTTGGCTGCCCCGCCCTCAACCAAGTCCGAGTCTGTTTCTGCCTATATTCATGTTCCATGTCTTTTCCCATGACATTTCTTCTCTTTTTCCACTCCTTCCTGAAGACTGCTGAACGGATTTCTCCCTAAGGTGTTAACGGTGAATAACACCGTTATAATACGATACCTTTTAGACCTTTCATGCTACACGGAGAAAGAGGGCCCAGGGAAAGACACACACCTGCCCAAAGTCATCCAGTGAGCGAGACTCGTGTGAGCACTCTTGTTCTGGTGCTGCTGTGTGTTAGTCGC
Organism: Oreotragus oreotragus; assembly: GCA_006410675.1. NCBI lineage: Eukaryota > Metazoa > Chordata > Mammalia > Artiodactyla > Bovidae > Oreotragus > Oreotragus oreotragus. The sequence continues at coordinate 235,573 of SJYX01004060.1, forward strand.
TCAGTCGTGTCTGAGTCTTTACAACCCCATGGACTGTAGCCTGCGAGGCTCCTCTGTCCATGGGATTTCCCAGGCAAGAATACTGGAGTGGGTTGCCGTTTCCATCTCTGGTTCTAGATTCATCCATGTCAGCTCCTCGGCCTGGGCAAAATCCCAGAGACATGTTTTCTGGGGTCAGATTTCATGTCTCCCTAACCTGTGGGAAGGACCGTGCCATGGCAGTGAGGCGTTTGCTGGCGTCAGAGTGCACAGGTGCCCGTCTCACTCTCACGCTTCACTGCCCCCGAAGGACAGAAGATGACTCTAGTCAGAGACAGGCTCTGGCCCCCGCCTGGAGCCAGGTCTCACGCTCAGCCTGGACACCTTGGCTAGGTGGGCATTGGGATCTGGGAGGAGGGAGGGGCAGCCAGTATGTGGCCGTAACATTGAGCTGGTGGCTATGGAGCGTCTTTGAAGCGTTTCATCTTCCCTGGTGNGTGGGAAGGACCGTGCCATGGCAGTGAGGCGTTTGCTGGCGTCAGAGTGCACAGGTGCCCGTCTCACTCTCACGCTTCACTGCCCCCGAAGGACAGAAGATGACTCTAGTCAGAGACAGGCTCTGGCCCCCGCCTGGAGCCAGGTCTCACGCTCAGCCTGGACACCTTGGCTAGGTGGGCATTGGGATCTGGGAGGAGGGAGGGGCAGCCAGTATGTGGCCGTAACATTGAGCTGGTGGCTATGGAGCGTCTTTGAAGCGTTTCATCTTCCCTGGTGGCTCCGACAGTAAAGAATCCACCTACAATGTGGGAGACCTGGGCTCCATCCCTGGGTTGGGAAGATCCGCTGGAGAAGGAAATGGCAACCCACTCCAGTATTCTTGCTTGGAAAACCCCAAGGACGGAGGAGCCTGACAGGCTACAGTCCATAGCGTCGCAAAGAGTTGGACACGACTGTGCGACTATACACTGCTGCTGCTGCTGCTGCTAAGTCGCTTCAGTCGTGTCCGACTCTGTGCGGCCCCATAGACGGCAGCCCACCAGGCTCCCCCGTCCCTGGGATTCTCCAGGCAAGAGTACTGGAGTGGGTTGCCATTGCCTTCTCCAATGCATGAGAGTGAAAAGTGAAAGTGAAGTCGCTCAGTCGTGCCTGACTCTTAGCGACCCCATGGACCGCAGCCTACCAGGCTCCTCCGACCATGGGATTCTCCAGGCAAGAGTACTGGAGTGGGGTGCCATTACCTTCTCCGATACACTAAACTACACTAATCATCTATGCAAGGGAAGATGGGCCTGCTGACACAGCCATTTTGTTGGGGTCCAGAGGCTGTGCTGGGGCTCCAGGAAGAGTGAATATGAAAGCACTCTGGAAGGGTCTCCTGAGAGGCTCAAAGCCTATGTTTCCGCCTTCTTCTGCCACAGACCTGGGTGGTAAGTGGGCCCAGGGTCTTAGAAGCGCCAGGTCCGACACTGCCCATGGAGTTTGACTCTGTGGACTGTGCCCTGGATGAGAGTGTGACCCAGGAGCCAAGTCCTGGAAAAGGCCCAGCACAGCTGTCACCTGTGCGCAGCCCCAGACATGGGCAGCCCCAGGGTGGGGCTTGCTGAGCCCTGCTGGCGGTGCTGGGCTTCCCGCTGGTGCCACATGTGGGCTGGTGGTGTCACCTCTCCTCTGAGTGGCACATCCTGACTGTGGGCTGAGGCCGGCCTCTCCGGGCTGATTCCACGACTCGCTCTGTGTGCCTGCAGACGGCACTCCGCATACCTCGTCTCCCCTCTGCTAAATCACAAACAGAAATTGAACTCGGGGTCACGCATGAAGTCATGAGTGTAAGTTTATTTTTTACATGTGGAGTGTTCTTTATTTACAGCTGAAATCCCCTGAAGATTAAACTTTAAAAAGATTTAATAGTGCTGGGGTCAGACGGTGACCTCTTGCCATGCTCTAGGCAAGCAGGCAAAGCTGAGAACTCGCAGCCTCTTTGAAGAGGCTCGGCCAG
>SJYX01004060.1:238260-260760 GCA_006410675.1 Oreotragus oreotragus
ATGTACTCTGCATAGAAGTTAAATAAGCAGGGTGACAATATCCAGGCTTGATGTACTCCTGTCTCTTATACACATCTAGATGTGTATAAGAGACAGGTGGGGTGGGGGGCTGCTATGTGGACTTGGGGGGAGTGGGGGCCTGGAAGCCTGGGCCTGGGCCATGTGGGGAGAACAGGGTGGGCAGGGAGAGGATGCTGACTGGGGCTGGAGCTCTGTGACCAATGGTGTCATTTTGCCCGAGTGAAACAAGTCCCCTCAAGACAGCCTGCCATGTCCCTAGAGCTTCTTCTAGGGAATCCTCTCAGTTCGGTCTCTGGCAGTGTTGTAGGAAGAGGGGCAAGGAGGGTGGTGCTGCCTGTGTGCGAGAAGGTGGCCCGGGCGCAGGGGTGGAGGGGCACCGCCCCTGCTGGCTCACCTAATGGGACTCAGCTGCATGAGCAGCCCTGGGAAGACGCATCTTTTTTTTTTTAAAGCTAGGAGATCTTTTTCTTTAAAACCCTTTTTTCCTCCCTCTTGCAATTTTAGCCTCCTGTTCACCAGCAGCTTTTTGTTAAAGGACACGTTGTTGTTGAAATTGATGCAAGAGAAAGGTGTGCCCCCCTGGCTGTGGGCACAGAGCTCCAGCCGGGCCCCTGGGATGCAGCAAAACCTGGACCCGCAGAGCCCATGGCTGAATCTGAAGCCGCCCCGGCCAGTGCGGCCCGGCCCGTCAACTTCCTCTGGGAATCCAGGCTCTTCTTGGCATACAGTTATTTTATGAGGAAAGTGGGGTGTTTTCCAGGCCTGCATTTGATTTTCACTTATAATTATCTCCACATAAGTCTTCAATTTTGGATTTTGAATTGGAGACACATGAACCCGGCTATGCATGTTAAAAGATCAGTGACAAAAATCACATGACATTTGCATGCGGTAATTATTCCCCCAACCTCCTCAGCAGGCTTTGTTTGGAAGTCAAACCTGCGTGCAGTGCATGCCCTTCACTGGAGGGGGACGGGGGGCTTTCGTGAATTTGGATTTGGGTTTCTTTGTGTTCACGTCTAAGTGAAGCAGGCTTGGTTTCAGATCACACTCTCCTATCTCTGAGACGCTGGGTTCCATCTCTCCCACCTCTGTGGCATGCTCTATGAAATTTTTATCCCTGGGGCAGTGTGTTTGCCCTCTGATGGGTGGAATTGGGGCTCGTAATGAGTTCCCAGCGTGGGGGACAGGTTACTGTGACCCGGTGACCTTCCCCCATGCAGTGGGCATCTCAGACTCCTCCACGCCTGCTCTCTCCTCTCACAGATGGGCCATGGAACCTACCTGTGGGATTGGTGTGGGTGGAATGAAATAATACCCGTGAGGTGCCTAGCGCAGAGCCTGGCATGAAGGCAAGCCCTCTGTGCACAACTATGATGTTAATCAGTAGTGAAATATCAGCTTGGTGGTGGTGGTTTTAGTTGCTACGTCGGGTCTGACTCTTGCGAGCCCATGGACAGTAGTCTACCAGGCTCCTCTGTCTGTCGGATTTTGGCTTATCAGAGAACAACTAGATGCCTATGTGTGCCCAGCTCTGCAGACTCCTGAAGAGATGGAGAAGCATCTATCCAGTCTAAGTGGACAGAACAAGCCAGCCTGGGGGAGGCTGGAGGGCAGGTTTGAGTCCTGCGTGGGGCTGTGCCCCTGTAACAGCAAAACCTCCGCAGCCTCCCCCTAGCGAGGCACCAAACAGACTCTGGTGGTTTTAGGAGGGGTCTTTGTGCAGCCTGCTCTGCTGCCCCGGGCCACCCTAGTCTGCACTCAGAGTCACAGAGTTGCCTGCAGTGGATTCCTTGGCTCTTAGTCATCTGCTAACTCAATAAATGGTGATGCATTATTCGGGGGTCCACGCAGCCTCAGCTAATTGTCCAAGTTCCAGAGGAATCGTTTTGTGATGCAAATAATTGTTGGTACCACATGTGTGCTTTGGAGACAGTGTAATCTGGTGACTCCTCCTATAGGAGGGAGGCATTTGCTGGACCCAGCATGTGCTGAAAGGGACAAGCATGCCTTTCTCTGAAAAAATCATGGCCTGGACATTTGTATGGAGAGTTCTTTTTGGATTTCCCTGCTGCTCTTGAAGCCAACATCACCAGGTGTTTGGTGTACTTTGGATCTAGTTTGGTGGCCTTTTAAGATTATGGGCCACCAAGAGCTCCTTAGAGATGCTGGCTGCTTTAATCTTGTTCTTCTCAATCCTACTCCCCCTCCACCCCTCCTCCTTCCCCCTTCTCCCAACAGATAGAATTTGGGAGCATTGTCCGAGTGAGAAATGTGAATTAGGATTACAGAGAGGGATGCACTGAGGCAAGGAGGGCTCTTTCGGATCTTGTTAAAATGGATCTGTTTTGCAGGCTTGCTGTTTAAAAATTGGTATATTGAGAAGGTCAGCAGCTTCTTGTGAGAGACACCTTAGCAGTGGAAGGGCTGGGGCCGGGTCTGTCTCAGGCCTCTCAATAGACAAACACCTGTCCTCGAGCACATCTGAGAGCTTGGACCACATACCCCCAAGTAGGCAGAACAGAGCCTTATTGAGAAAAGTCCGAAAGGACTGGAGCAATCAGCTTACAGAGAGTATTTTTGCTTCATAGGAATGTGGTCCTGCTTGCTGAAAACGTATCCTTTGCGCAGAAAACATGCATAATCCTGGGCCAGCTTTGCCCTTTGAGTAAAAATATGCTTAGTTGGAATTTTGGAGGTGGGGGACTGAGGAATGGAGATGGGCAAGAATCTCTTTCAAGCCTGTTCAACATAATATGTGCTTAAAGACAGAAATTCAAAGGGAGTAATAGTTATGGAGTTCTGGTTTGTAAAGTGGGACAAAGTGATGCAATGAAACATTTGCGAAAGTGGTGATTAAATTACATTTAAGAGAGAACCTCATTTATGGCCCTAAAAAGCACTCATTGGAGCTGTCTTTTGGACAGATCTTGCAAGGCCCAGGTCTGGTCAGACAAAAGTCTATTAAGACCCCATTTCCCTGCTTTGCTATATTCACCTGCGCTGTTTGGTGCGGCTGTAAGTTCTGAGGGTCATGTCAATATTTCCATTAAAATACACACTTTTTAAAAATGGAGATTTATTACTGTGGCAGGATATTTTGCTCTGGGGCATAACTTAACTTACTGGATCTACACTTGGGAGAGATACTTTCTCTACCAAATTTCTAAAGAAAAATCAAAATCGATTTGGGTATTATTGAACGGTGCTACTTGATTTTCAAAAACTATTGATTGAGCAGAACAAACTAAAGTGCTGTGAAATATTTTTTTGAAAAATAGTTTTTGCTGATATTTATCATATCATGACTTAAATGAGATGCTGTATGTAAAAACATATACACACACGCACACAATGTCATGCCTGGTATATCGTTGACACTCAAAAAATACCCCTTAGGCTCTGTTACTATATCAGCACCAGTAGTAAGTTTTCTGAGTTGGGTAAATATCAAGTAATATATTGCATACTTTATTTATCACAATGCCAGGAGGCTCTGGGTGCCCACATGTTACTTGTTAATTGTACTAAGTCTGATCCTGGATGAGTCTGTGGCCAATTGTATGATGTTAACATAAGTTTGGTGGTGTAAGCAGCTTGGACAGGAGTGGCAGAAGCCCACTCCACTCTGGGTCCTATGGTGGACGCTGGCTGGGGGCTTTAGCTTTGCATCAGCCTCCACTCTTTGAGCACAGACCTTGCATTTTCTAGGCTGGGGAGAATCAGAGGAATTCAGAGGACTCCAGAGGACCCTTGACTTTGGGGCGGGGAAATTGGGAGGCCTGGTTCAAGGCCTTGCTTTTCCCCCAAAGGGATGTAGAGAAGTGACGTTGGGACTCAGGGCCTCAGGCTCCTGATTCCAGGAGGAAGACTCTAGGGTCCCCCATGCAGACACCTGTGCTCCCGGAGGCCTGTCCACACATCAGCAGCCTGCACCTTCACTGTAACGGACCCACTCCCAGCCTTTACCCCCAGCTGTGTTTCAGATGTCCCTTTCCCAGAAAGGTCTCACCTCCCTCACGGCTTTCTCTCTTTCACCAAAGAAGCAAAAGATGTCAAAAGAAGACAGACCCATAGTTTTCAGTTTAAAAAAAAAAAGAGAGAGAGAGTTCTATGCTTCTGAGCATGGTTCATTTCAGTCACACAGTTGTGTCTGACTCTTTGCGACCCCATGGACTACAGCACGCCAGGCCTCCTTGTCCACCACCAACTCCCGGAGCTTGCTTAAGCTCATGTCCATCGAGTCGGTGATGCCATCCAACCATCTCATCCTCTGTCGTCCCCTTCTCCTCCTGCCTTCAATCTTTNCCATGGACTACAGCACGCCAGGCCTCCTTGTCCACCACCAACTCCCGGAGCTTGCTTAAGCTCATGTCCATCGAGTCGGTGATGCCATCCAACCATCTCATCCTCTGTCGTCCCCTTCTCCTCCTGCCTTCAATCTTTCCTAGCATCAGGGTCTTTTCTAGTGAGTCAGTTCTTCATATCACACCAAAGTATCAGAGTTTCAGCTTTAGCACCAGTCTTTCCAATATATATTCAGGCCTGATTTCCTTTAGGATTGACTGGTTTGATCTTTTTGCAGTCCAAGAGACTCTCAAGAGTCCACAATACCACAGTTCAAAAACATCAATTCTTAGCGCTCAGCTTTCTTTATAGTCCAACTTTCACACCCACACACGACTACTGGAAAACCATAGCTTTGACTAGATGGACCTATGTTGGCAAAGTAATGTCTCTGCTTTTTAATTCGCTGTCTAGGTTGATCATAGCTTTTCTTCAAAGGAGCAAGTATCTTTTAATTTCATGCTGCAGTCACCATCCACAGTAATTTTGGAGCCCCCCAAAATAAAATCTCTTACTGTTTCCATTGTTTCCCCATCTATTTGCCATGAAGTGATGCCATGATCTTGGTTTTCCTGAATGTTGAGCTTTAAGCCAACTTTTTCACTCTCCTCTTTCACTTTCATCAAGAGGTTCTTTAGTTCCTCTTCACTTTCTGCCATAAGGGTGGTGTCATCTGCATATCTGAGGTTATTGATATTTCTCCTGGCAATCTTGAGTCCAGCTTGTGCTTCATCCAGCCCAGCGTTTCGCATCATGTACTCTGCATAGAAGTTAAATAAGCAGGGTGACAATATCCAGGCTTGATGTACTCCTTTCCCAATTTGGAGCTAGTCCATTGTTCCATGTCTGGTTCTAACTGTTGCTTCTTGACTTGCATACAGGTTTCTCAGGAGGCAGGTAAGGTGGTCTGGTATTCCCATCTCTTGAAGGATTTTCCACAGTTTGTTGTGATCCACACCATCAAAGGCTTTGGCATAATCAATAAAGCAGAAGTAGATATTGTTTTGGAATTCTCTTGCTTTTTATACGATCCAGTGGATGTTGGCAATTTGATTTCTGGTTCCTCTTCCTGTTCTAAAATCAGCTTGAACATCTGGAAGTTCTCAGTTCACGTACTGTTGAAGCCTCGCTTGGAGAATTTTAAGCATTACTTTGCTAACATGTGAGATGACTACAATTGTGTGGTACTTTCAACATTCTTTGGCATTGCCTTTCTCTGGGATTGGAATGAAAACTGACCTTTTCCAATCCTATGGCCACTGCTGAGTTTTCCAAATTTGCTGGCATATCGAGTGCAGCACTTTCACAGCATCATCTTTCAGGATTTGAAATAGCTCCAATGGAATTTCATCACTTCCACTAGCTTTGTTCGTAGTGATGCTTTCTAAGGCCCACTTGACTTCACACTCCAGGATGTCTGGCTCTAGATTAGTGATCACATCATCATGATTATCTGGGTCATGAAGACCTTTTCTGTACAGTTCTTCTGTGTATTCCTGCCACCTCTTCTTAATATCTTCTGCTTCTGTTAGAAGATATGGACATGCCATTTCTGTCCTTTATTGTCCCCATCTTTGCACGAAATGTTCCCTTGATATCTCTAGTTTTCTTGAAGAGATCTCTAGTCTTTCCCGTTCTGTTGTTTTCCTCTATTTCTTTGCACTGATCACTTAGGAAAGCTTTCTTATCTCTTCTTGCTGTCTTTGGAACTCTGCATTCAGATGGGTACATCTTTCCTTTTCTGCTTTGCCTTGTGCTTCTCTTCTTTTCTCAGCTGTATGTAAGGCCTCCTCGACAGCCATTTTGCCTTTTTGCCTCTCTTTTTCTTGGGGTGGTTTGATCGCCGCCTCCTGTACAGTGTCACGAGCATGTTGTCCATATTCTTCAGGCACTCTGTCTGTCAGATCTCGTCCCTTGAATCTATTTGCCACTTCCATTGTATAATTGTAAAGGATTTGGTTTAGGTCATACCTGAATGATCTAGCGGTTTTCCCTACTTTCTTCAATTTAAGTCTGCATTTGGCAATAAGGAGTTCATGATCTGAGCCACAGTCAGCTCCCGGTCTTGTTTTTGCTGACTGTATAGAGCTTCTCCATCTTTGGCTGCAAAGAATATAATCAGTCTGATTTTGGTGTTGACCATCTGGTGATGTCCATGTGTAGAGTCATCTCTTGTGTTGTTGGAAGAGGGTGTTTTCTATGACCATTGTGTTCTCTTGGAAAAACCCTGTTAGCCTTTGCCCTGCTTCATTTTGTACTCCAAGGCTAACCTTGCCTGTTACTCTGCATATCTCTTGACTTCCTACTTTTGCATTCTAGTCCCCTATGATGAAAAGGACATCTTTTTTTGTTAGTTCTAGGTCTTGTAGGTCATCATAGAACCATTCAGCTTCAGCTTCTGTGGCATTAGTGGTTGGGGCATAGACTTGGATTAATGTGATATCAAATGATTTGACTTGGAAATGAACAGAAATCATTCTGTCATTTTTGAGATTGCACCCAAGAATTGCATTTTGGATTATTTTGTTGACTGTGAGGGTTAATCCATGTCTTCTATGGGATTCTTGCCCACAGTAGTAGATATAATAATCATCTGTTTGGGGCATAGACTTGGATTAATGTGATATCAAATGATTTGACTTGGAAATGAACAGAAATCATTCTGTCATTTTTGAGATTGCACCCAAGAATTGCATTTTGGATTATTTTGTTGACTGTGAGGGTTAATCCATGTCTTCTATGGGATTCTTGCCCACAGTAGTAGATATAATAATCATCTGAATTAAATTTGCCCATTCTATTCCATTTTTAGTTCATTGATTCCTAAAATGTCAATGTCTGAGCATGGTAGCAAGCATGGTAGCAACCAGGCAGAAAAGCAGTTTAGCCAATGAGAAGTAAGTGTTTGGGGTTCCAGAACATTTTCTTCCCTGTATGTAGAATCATAATTCTGATGGTCTGAATCAGGCTCAACNTTCCATTTTTAGTTCATTGATTCCTAAAATATCAATGTCTGAGCATGGTAGCAAGCATGGTAGCAACCAGGCAGAAAAGCAGTTTAGCCAATGAGAAGTAAGTGTTTGGGGTTCCAGAACATTTTCTTCCCTGTATGTAGAATCATAATTCTGATGGTCTGAATCAGGCTCAGCGGTGAGCCTCAACTATTTATTTACTTTGTGACACTTTAGTACAACCTATGAGTATCCTAACAACCTATGGTTGTCTTTCCCTTTCCTATAACTTTAAGTCCCATGATGGAAAGGACCAAGTGCCCATTCTTCCAGGCTATACCTGAGGACCTCTCTGGTCTACAGGAAGTATTCAGTGAGCATTGGTTGAAAGGGGGTGTGCTTCTGTGCTCCACAAGGCCCTCTTCCTGACCAGAACCTCAGCTTCACCTCTAGAGGACATCGGATCCCAGACAAGCAAAAATCCGGAAGTTCCAGTGGAGCCCCATTTGGCTCCATGATCGCTCTCCCTCTTGTGAGTCTCCAAAGAAACGAACTGGGTGAAGAGTTTGTGCCCACAGTGGCTGTCCAGGCAGGGTTTAGCCCCGGTGACCAACAGGGCTGTAGAGCCTCTGGGTAAGAGGCTCCTCTTCTTAATCCTCCTTGTCCTGGTGCTATTTCTATCTGAAGCCTTCTCGATTGGCTCATGGCGGAGGGCCTGCTTGATCACCAGGGCAGTGTCCCGTTGTCTCCCTCCTGTCCTTGTTCCATCAATAGCTTCTACCTTACCTGCCTTGGGCTTCCCTGGTGGCTCAGCTGGTAAAGAATCTGCCTGCAATGCGGGCGACCTGGGTTTGATCCCTGAGTTGAGGAGATCCCTTGGAGAAGGGAACAGCTACATACTCCAGTATTCTGGCCTGGAGAATTCTCTGGACTGTATAGTCCATGGGGTCTCAAAGAGTTGGACACGACTAAGCCACTTGCACTTTCACCTACCTTGACCTTGACTTCACCCTGAGCTTTACCTGTGAGAGGTCACAGGCACGCCCACCCCCTACAGGACCCCACTAAGATGGACCACAGACATTCCCTCCCCCACACACAAATTAGTGGACTGTGTCTATGTTGACACATCCATTCTCATCCTAATGATATGTTTATTTAACTGATGACTGCTGTCCTCATTAGGGACTCATTGTTGAGCCTGGAATAGTGATTATTTTTGCTGATATTCCTTTTCTGCAAAGATGATTTTTTTTAAAAATCACTCTTTTGGTGTGCTATGAATCCTTAATGAGAATAGTTAAATTTAAAAGAAACCCCCAAACCACCCTTCAGGTTGAAAATAGAAGTGTCTGCACAAGCAGGCTGCTAATCTGCTGATTATTGATGGACACGATCGGTGACAAACCCACAGCTTTCAGCGAAACGAGAGCTCCATGCATCTGAGCTGGTAAGCAACCAGCAAAAAGATCCACTTAGCCAATGGAAAGTGAGCGCTTGGGGCTCCAGAACATTCTCTTCCTCTTAAGTAGGAAGCCATGATTCTGACAGGTTGAGTATTAATGATGGCATCCCCATTGAACCCAGAGCTGTGTGACTCTTGGGAAGGGATGGAGGAAGACGTTTATAAAAGCTTATTGGCTGAATACCCAGCAAGTCAGATGGAACTTCCTGATCCCTGAAACCTACTTCTTCCCTTTGGAATTCTAATCCAATGCCTGAGTGGCAGGGGAGTCCTTCCCACTTCTCAGATGAGCAGCAAGACCCAGAGAATAGCGGCACTGTGGCTGAGACTGGGGTCGGGGTGTGCCACCACACGTCTCCCCCCGAGCCCCTGTCTTCTCACCTGGGGACTGAGCCCGTTACAACGGTGACGGTGCTGCAGGGAGCATCTCACGGGGCCGTGATGGTGAGGATGCTGCTCTTCAGGACGGGAATCCCAGTGGCCGTGGCCCAGTGACCTGCCTTTACAGGCCTCCCAACAGCACAGGGCTCTGGGGTGGCTGGGAGGTGAAGGGGGGATGCATGAAGTCACAAGAGAACAGGCGTGATCAGCGTCTGGAGGATTTAGCACAGGGGCAATGGACTCAGGACCTGATTACTGCTTCCAGTATTAGCTGTGTGACCTTGGACATGGCACTTGCCCTCATGCAGCCTTAGTTTCCCCACCTTGTACCGGCGGGGGGTGTGGGTTGGGCATCAAATAAAGTAACACATGCCAGGGACTTAAGGTAAGGTAAGGTGAAGTCGTTCAGTAGTGTCCAACTCTTTGCAACCCCATGGACTGCGGCTAACCAGGCTCCTCCATCTATGGGATTCTCCAGGCAAGACTACCGGAGTGGGTTGCCATTTCCTTTCCAGAGGACCTTCCCAACCCAGGGATCAAACCCGGGTCTCCCTCATTGTAGGCAGATACTTGACTGTCTGAGCCACCAGGGAAGTCCTCGCCAGGGGCTTCAGTTCAGTTCAGTCGCTCAGTCGTGTCCGACTCTTTGGGACCCCATGAATCGCAGCATGCCAGGCCTCCCTGTTCATCACCATCTCCCGGAGTTCACTCAGACTCACGTCCATCAAGTCCGTGATGCCATCCAGCCATCTCATCCTCGGTCGTCCCCTTCTCCTCCTGCCCCCAATCCCTCCCAGCATCAGAGTCTTTTCCAATGAGTCAACTCTTCGCATGAGGTGGCCAAAGTACTGGAGTTTCAGCTTTAGCATCATTCCGTCCAAAGAAATCCCAGGGTTGATGGCTTAGTTACATCTTAAATTCCAGTAACGGGAGTTCATGTGACGCTGCCACTGCCCCCCTGTATGTGTGTGACTGGCCTCACAAGGGTAGCATTTCCTCTCTCCTCGAGGTCTGTGAGCTTCTGGAAGCCTGGCCCCATCCAGTTCCTGCCCCTCTTAACAGCATGACCCAGCCTTGCACCAGACGTGAGCATGTGCTAGGTTAGTGCTGTGGGTGTCTGGTCCCCTGAGCTGCCCCACTCCTGGCCCACTTCCCAGTACCTGGGGCATCTCTCCCCAGCCTTTTGGGACCTTCTCTCTAGGGCGTGCACCCTTCCCTCAGCCTGTTGAGAGGCTGCAAGTGCTGCTTCCTGCCTGGTTCCCGGTTTACCCTTGTCGTGGACAGAATGTTCCTTGCTGGAGCTGCCTCCAGATGGTGGGTGGCCTTTAAAATGGTCCTGCATGTTCACTCACCTCCTGGGCTAGGGTGTGGGCTCGCTCTCTGTCTTGGTCCCATGTGGGGCCCCTCCGGCTGCTGCCATCCAGCAGCCACTGGGAACCTCCGGGTTCAAGGGCTGACACCCACCCAGCTCTGATTGTTCTCACCAAAGGAATTTCTCCTAAATAGAGATTCAGGAGGAGTTCTGAGGCACAGCATGGATGAACCAGGCAAGGGGTGACCCAGCCAGCAGAGTGGGCAGGTCGGCACACCCTGAGCAGACTGTGTGTCCTAAGCTGGGGCAGGCTTCGACATGAATGTAGGGGAGGGCCTGACCTTGGGAGACTGACAGTGCAGCTGGAAAGATCTAGTGCGTGTTTGTTGGTGAATTCCTCATCTGCTCCTCCTAGAAGATATCCTCCAAGCGGGTAGGGACCACGTCTGGCTTTCCCTGTTGTTTCTCTGGTGTCTGACACATAGTAGTTGCTCAGTAAACAAACATTTGCTACATGAATGAATGGGATGCCTGCTCATGGAGTGCTAAGGGATGCTTAGGAGGGCAAGAGAAGAGAGCACAGGGCAATACAAGATCAGCTTTGCCAAAGGGATTGTATAAACAATTGCTATTGAAATTAAGCCTGGCCAGGGGCCCTTTCAGGCTTTGGCTGCTGAAGACTTCTTAGGAGAGATTGTTCAAGCTGATCCTTGCTTTCTGGGTGGCACTTGTAGGCAGAGAGGAGGTGGCAGGCAGGGTGGGGTGGGCAAAGGCCTGGAGGCAGGACTGTGGTGTGTCTGGGGACAGCAGGTGGACCTCTGGGGCTGGAGGAAGGGTGTATGCCTGGGAAGGTTTGGGAACCATCTTGGAGAGGTCAGCAGAGGCCAGAATTCACTGGCCCAGACGGGAGAGTTCAACTGTGACCCCTGATGTTATTTTAAGGTGGTGGCTTTTTCATATTTAATTATGAATGAAATTGCATTTGAGGACGGCAGCTGATGACGGCGTGTGGTTGTGCTGTGTGGGCTGCTTTCAAAATAGCTCACCCCAAACTTCATTAGCGATTAGTTCGAGGAAAGTGCAGCCTGACCCGCCAGCATTTTTCATATTGTCTGTGTTCTCAGGGAAGGGCTCTGTCTTCAGGGGCCCTCTCCTAGGCCTTGTTCTTGGAGGCCCTTCCCTGGGGACCTCAGCATTTGGTGGTGGTGGGCCGATCGTTGCCTTGTGTAATTATTCTCCTTTGTCATTCAACTTAGTCCTCTTCCTACTGTTTGAACTTGGAGCACTCCGATGGGACAGTGACAGAAACCCCTGCCTGTGCTCTGAGGGGCGGAGAAGCCAGGGCTGGCGCTGGGTACTCCCGGCCAGGCCGCTTGGCCCACTGAGTTGGGCTGCCGAGCCGAATGGCTGGCGTCCCCATCTCCTCACTTCTCCTAAATATGGTCAGTGTTTGCAGAGGCTCCCACCACCATCTGCATGAACTGGAGCTTTGGGCCTGCTCCCCTCCCTTCCCTGGACTTAGTATAAACCCACATTATAATCGAGATTAGCCTCAGTGAGAAGTACACATGGGCTGTGTGTTTGGGCCAATCCCAGACAGCGTCTCCGGCGCTGTGATGAGCGTGACATACCAGTGCTGGTCCCGTTTCCTCTTCTGAGATCCTGTTCCTGCTGCTGGCCAGGGTGGGGCTTCTCCACAGAGGTCCTGGTGCCAGGTCCAGCTTGCGCCCCCGCAGGGGCTCCCCGCTCTGCTGCTGCTCCTCATTTGACCTTCAGAAAACTGCCCGACATGTCTGAGCCCCGGTTTCCTGGTATCCGTATGTTGGGAATAAAGCGAGTAATAGACATTAAATAACGCATGAAGCTGAGGGAATTGCCACCCCTGGGCTCCCAGTGAGAGCTCAGTAAAGATCGACTCCTCTGGTCCCCTGGGATGGCTGTGACGCGGGCAGGGGCCAGGGTAGCCTGGTGGCTCCAAGAACGGAAGCAGAAGGCCCCTGAATCGAGTCCTGGCCCTGGCACTTCCTGATTTGCTTGGCCTCGGGCGAACGACTTGATCTTCCTTTGCCTCCATTTCCTCGTATTTGTTCATTTGTTCCTGTCCCAGGGCAGTGCTGATAGCATTTCACGGGGTTGTTGTAAGAATTTGAACTTGGACCACACCAAGGGGCTCCTGGCCCACAGTGAGCGTTCTTCACGTGCTAATAAGTGATTAGTTCCTACTATTTATTATTGAGACTGTTGTATCATTATCATTGTAATCACATGATCTTGATCACATTGGTTAACCTCTCTGAACCTCAGTTTCCCTGCGATGAGGCAGGAACCCCATGCCCCCTGCAGGTGGCTCTGCTGACCGGCGGGTGGCCTGTGTGAGAGTGGGCCCGGGGCCCCTGCCCTGGGGCTCTCTCCCTGCCGGCCTCCTTCCCCCCGGGCTGTGGTGCTCCGTAGCTAAGTAACCCTGGCTGATGTGTAGCTTCTGACGGAGGTGTGCGCGGGGGAGCCGTCTGCGCCGCCTCCGCCTTTGGGTGACAGCTGTTTCCAGGCAGATGCCTCCCCCGGGTTCTGGAGCAGTGAAGGAAGGGGAGAGCGTCCCAGATTTAAATTTGGAATGTGCACGGAATCATGCCAGCCTGCCTCAGAGCCCACAGGGCCTACGGGCTGGGTGTTCTTCGGGGTCGCTGGTGCTCCGGACACCGGGACAGGAGGGCCCAGATGACGGGGTACGGGCTGGCTTTTGAAGCCCGAGTGCAGTGGGAACAGCGTGTGGGAAGAGCCGCCGGTCACCCAGCTGAGGAGTCTTGGTCACTGGTCTGCTGGGCCTGGTGCACGTGTGAGACTCCATGGGAAATGGACATGCTTTGGGAGGAGTGAGTGATTGCGGGGACTCAGGCCTGCTTTCCAAGGATCCCCACACCTGTGCTCTCGGCTCTCAGGGTGCAGCAGGCGCAGGCCTTGGCTCACCCCTGGGTGGTGACCTGCTCTTCGAACTGCTGGTCTTCCCAGGAATTCTGGGGAGTCCTCTGGCCATGACAGGCCTCCTGTTAGGACCTGTAAAGCCACTCATCGAGATGGACCCCTTGGGGGAGGGATGCCCTCATGGCCAGTGGCAGTGCAAAGCCTCTGCACCATAGAGTGATAGGAGGGACGGCTGGAGCCCTGGGGAGTGGGGGAATAGAGAGGGAGATAGGGAGGCGACAGCCGTGCCGCAGGCTGGCCACTGAGGGTGAGTGGTGGCTGTGGGCGTGAAGGCTATCGGCTTCTAGAGACAGGGTGGTCTACCCTGGCATCTCCAGCCCCAAGTTTCCTCTTCTCTTCTCTCCAAGATATCAGAGTATGACCCCCAGCTTGGGGGTACCCCACACTTGTGAGCTGGAAGACCCTGTGAGGAGGTCCGACATGTGTTTGTCACCCCAGGGAGGGCAGGCAGACTCCCAGCTGTACCTGCCCTGGCCCCGGCAGCCTGTCTGCACCCCCATCCCAGCCCCAGGAGTGCCTGCTTTCTAAAGGAGAGCAGTGGGACAGGGAGACCTGGTCCAGCTGGCCTCGGGGGGCTGACATGCCATTTCTTGCTCTCTGTGAGTCTTTCCTGGGGGAAGCCCGAGAAGCCCCCAGCCTCCGAAGGCACTGTCTCTGGAGGTGGGGCGGGGGGACAGGAGTCAGGTGGCCAGCCCAGGAAGTCCAAACCCAGTGGTCACTGTTATTCCTCAGAAGCGGCCTCAGGGGACAGGATGGTAGGGGTCAGGAGGGCTCCCAGGACACACGTCTTCCTGATGGGAGACTGCAATGGGCCCAGCCGGGCCCTTGACTCCCCGTGCGGTGCTCCAGTGTCCTCTGAGCACTGGATTAACGCACTGTCTCTTTTAGTCTCCTCCCCTCGTCACCTCCCAGTGTCTCAGAGAGAAGCCTTTGGACTAAAAGATAGTTTTTTCTTGCCTCTTCGAGGAGTCTTCACCTGCTCAGGCACCTTTGCACCCCCTTGAACCAGGGCTGAGAGCAGAGTAGAAAGGGCAGTCTCTAAATGATCATTGTTTCATACCTGCATATGTGCACAAAAATAAACCTGCTTTTTCTTAGTGTGCAATTTGCTGTCTATTTTTAACTAGTATATACAGGGTGCCGAAGACGATTCGGTGAGGAAGCAAGAGCGGATTATGGTTGTAGATACACAATCACCAAAGAACCTAAGATAATTGCCGAAATGACATTCTTTAGGAAAAGCGAGGCTGTGCGGGTTCCTTCTGCAACAGGCATCCTGTGCGTTCTCTGTCCCTCCTCCTCGGCCGCCACACACTTAATTCCGTTCCAGCCATGTCAGGAAGACTTTAGAGGGAGAGAAAAAAAATCCCACCATTAAAGACGTGCTCTTTGTTTTTTCAATCTGTGACCCCAGCAATCTCTTTAGCAAGCCATGGTTCAGTGAACTGGCACACAGCAGCCGTTCAGCAGTGGAAAAATCATAAAACAGATGGAAGCTTTACATTTTTGTTTAGTTTTTAAGAGCAGTTTTTATAACATCGCTTAAAACCATTCTGATGCATCATACTGTTTACACTCGAAGCTTTGTAGCTAAGATGTTTACAGTATGGAGAATGTTTTAAGATATTTTATAGTTATGATATTTAGATAATTGGCAAGAAAAAAATAGTTTGTTGAGATTGCAGTGATGTTGGTAATCGTGAAGTAACTTATGAGTCTCAATAAATATGTCCAGTTTGGTGGAAAGTACAAACTCAGTTAAAACAAAACAACACAAGAGGGAATATCTTTTTAGTGAAATCATTTCCTTTTCTTAATCAAAAGATGACAGGCGGGGCCTTAGAACTCCCATCTGTGCAGCACCACACCACAGCCCCGAGCGCGGCTCTTCTTTTGTGATTGATAGCTGCTCCACATTGGCATTGCTCTTCCAGGAGTTCATGCAAACACCAAAGTTAATAAAGTTCAGTTTTAGCAGGCCACCTTCAAATAAACCCAGAGCAGACCCCCACGTATCTTTGTGCAGTGGAACTTGCAGAGGTTTCTTTTCTTTTTTTTTTTTAATGTCAAAGAATTTATGCAGAGCTAGGATTTGGAACTTTTTTTTTTTTTTTTTTTAACTGCCCCAAAATGGCATTAATCAAAAACAATAACTCCTTTTAACTTTTCTAAGTGCTCTAAAGGAAAGTATGAAATAATCTGCGTGTGGGCCACAAATGTGGAGAATGCAAACATTTCACAATAAACATGTTTAAATGAAAGTCCCTGGCAAGATAGTCTGAAAGATAGTACATGCTGGGTTAATTAATGCATACTCATAAAAATAAACCTCACTTTTAAGATTCAACCAATAAAAATCATTAGCATATTTGGATCAGATGACTTTATGTATACATTGAACTTCTCTGTGGCAAACGGTCCTTGGAACGCCTAGAAACAGACTCCAGTCTGAAGTCCAGACTCCGTTCCTATCTGCTTTTTGTTTTTCCAATACAGGGATACAATGATTTATTCTGGTTTTATCTGTTATACCTGCAATTGATCTGCTGGTGATGGGATTAAATTTATCATTTTAGATGAATAAATCATAGTTAGATAGCCAGAAAAATGTTTAGTTGCATAAAAATGCCTATTGTTTGCTTACAACACATGACGTTTGATTTTCACTATAATCAAATTACTACAGTGCATTATTTTTACTCCAAGATGTTGATATTTTGCTATCATAAATTGCATCATTTTGGCCTATTCACAAATGCTATCTTTAAAAAAATATTTTCCTGAAATCATACATTCAAACAAATGTTGACTTTGGGTTGTGGATTATGCAGTGTTCTAAGGTTTTGTTAAATTAGAAATCACATAATTTTCTAAGCCTAATTACAGTACAGAAGATTCTGGTTTTATATTATGCTTTTTGTACAGGAAAAGACAAACTGCTACAGAGACTGCTTTGGTATGAAACTAACAGTAAAACCAAACTCATTTTAAAAGAACTGAGATTGGAATTCATAAACTCAGTAGAAGTTAAGTTGTAACTACCCAGACAGCGAAATTCTGAACCTAAGATAATGCCACATTTCAAATCCTTATGAAAATAAAAACAACCCAGCAAAAATTATTGAGGAAAAAACTCCAGCATGAGTTTAATTTTATCCAACTTTATTGGCAGCTTATTTTGAACTAATGTGCAATAAAGTTGCCAAGCAGAACAATGGAAAGAAATGAGAAAAAACATTTTTTTGTTGTTTCCTTACACTGTTTGTTTTAATAAAGTCTGTAGAGCAGTAAGCACCTGAATCGTGACTTGGTTTGGGGTTAGCCAGAGAGCTTTAGGACTTATCAGTGCTGCTGTGATTAGCGAGTTCACAAAAGGGCAGGCGCTGGGCCGCCCGCTTCAGCGAGTTCCAGGCCAGCTGTCCCTGAGTCTGCTCTATCTTCTGCCCCCACGGGGACCGACGGGGGCCCCGGCGTAGGCCCTTCTATGGTAGCATCATCCTAGTTCCCCCGTGAGTAATACAAGTACCCACTCCTAAGGAAGTGCCTTTCACATGAATGTTTCTGGAAAAAGGGCTTGCAAGTCCAAGGGATCCAGCTGATTGTAAACAGTGTTGGCTTCATACCCTCATTTTGTACCAGAGACTCAACATTGCCTTTTTTGAGAGCATGTGTTTATGCTTACAAAACCAACCTCTGTGTGTGTGGATGTTTGTCCTGAAGCCGCACCTAGTGATTCCTGGGGTGGGGGAGCATCTCTCTCTGAGACGGGTCACAAGCTCTGTTAACCGAGGTTCACAAGCTTCTCAGCCCCTCCCCCATCCAAGACAGGGGGTTGGGGCTGGGCCTGGGGGAGGCTCCCATTGGAGAGCTGCCTGCAGGAAGACCTTTACCTAGGAAGGCCCAGGGCCCATCTGGAGTTGGTGGGAGGAGGTGATATGCACAAAGAGTTGCTGACTGGGGGTCCCAGAGCACTTCCTCAACCTCTGGACAGTGGGATTAAAATCCAACATGCATATGTGATTTCTGCCTGGGAGAAGTCCCAGAGTGTCCATCAGATTTTTGAGGAAGTGCCTTTCTTATTGGGGACTTGCATGGTGGCTCAGACGGTAAAGAATCTGCCTGCAAAGCAGGAGACCTGTTCAATCCCGGGTTGGGAAGATCCCCTAGAGAAGGGAATGGCTGTGCACTCCATTATCCTTTTTTACTAGGATCTGAGAAACAGATAAACTTAGATGTGAAATCTAAGAGATGCTAACCTGTTCTTGGAGAAACTGGGTGCTGCTTCAGGACAGATGCAAACGTCTGCTCCTGGGAAAGTCTTGACTGCAGGACATAGGGTGATGTGGGCAAGAAGCAAGAGGCTGTCGCTCCCAAGTGCGTCACACAAAGTGCAGCTGTCTCAGTACTTTTTAGGGTGATGTGTTGAGGGGACGGCTGTGATGGCCACAAGCAACAAGTGTTGGGGAAGGGAGCTGAGGCCTGCAGTGGGAGAAGCCATCTAAGGTTGGGGCCCTCCCTGGGACATCTCTCTGGCCTCCCATCCTCTGGCCTGTCCCCAGTAATGGGACTTGGATGCCATGGCCTGTCCCAGTGGCCATTTCGGGGACCCTGCATGTACCTCCTTGTTCCCTCTTTGTACTCACACTGGGCCTTATGTCTTGGGAACTGTCAGCTTCTGTGGCTCACCTCCCACTACCAGCACCTGCTGTCGAAGCTGCTTGCTGAATGGGTCTCTCTCCTGGGCCAAAGTAAAGGGGGAGGGCTGTTTTTAGCCCAGGATGGGCTTGCGGTGGCCTCAGAGGCTCAAGTTCCCCGTGGCCCGGAGGCCCTTTGGAGACTCCTGTGTTCAGTCCCCTCAAAGGACGGTTGGGAGAGTCAAGAATGGAAAAGAACAGACTCTGAGGTCAGACACTGAGCAAGTGGCAGGACTGGGTGAGGACAGGCCGTGGATGCCTACCCCGTGACCTTGCCCCTGTGTCACCTTCCTCCTCTAGCTCAGCGTGTGTGAGTCAGCGTTCTGTGGGAGACATGTGAAGAGGTGGCCGGCTCTGTGCGATTTCACCTCCTACTGGCTTATCTTTAGTATGACAGCAGCAGCGACAGGTAACTACTTCCGGGCACATGAGGTCAATTAATTAATTATCATTTCATTTAATTAATTCTTATGACAACCTGAGGAGGTGGATACTACTTTCACCCCCATTTTACGGATGAGGAAACGGGCTCAACTCCATAGTCAAAAGTGCAGTGGAGGAGCAGGCTGCTCACCGCTGGGTCAGTGCTTCCAGCTCCCCACCCTGCACTGTCCCCAGCACCAAGAGATGACTTCAGATTCAACATGCCTGATCATTTTTTTCTTTGATATGGTTAGATATTTATTTTACATAATTTGGTGGAGAATAATAGTATTTTTGATTAATGGCAGTGTTATATAAAATTTCCATTAAAAACAAATCTGTGAGTTAATTTCAAGAAAAATCCTACTGAGTTAATGGCATAGGTATAAGCAGATATGGCAATGAGGTGAAGGTGGGGTCCAAATGATGAAAATGTGGGCCGCATTGTCCCCAGTCTAGTTAGGGTGGGAGGAAAATGTACTCACTCCCCATTTAGAAATTTCATTCCGGGAGATGGCCTCTGATAATGGCTAAAGGCCACTTTGTTTAAGGGAGAGTCTTAGATGTTTGTTTTTCTTGACGTGTGTGCCAGGTAGGAGCTCTTTACCCACTAGTGAGACTTAGAGATCCAGGAAGCCTGTGGTCTTGCTCAAGGGTCACGCCTGGGTCTGAGTCCACTTGCCTCAGTGGGGACTGGCCTCTAGCTCAGAATCAGTGGCTGGACTGGAAGCAGAAGAGAGGAAAGGGCAGCTAATTAGGGCTGGAAGACCATCAGTGTGGAAAGACGTCTCTTCCAGTTCCTATGTAAACAACAGTCTGCCCAGGTGTGGATAACTGTACTGGAGTCGGCATATGGTTCTGCCGGCATCCAGGGCGTGTCCTTCAATGCCACTACGAGTGCTGCCACAGAATTAACTCTTTCCGGGCTATTGGGAAGTCTCCAATCCAATGGTTCTCAAATTGGCTTCCATGGGACCCCAGGGATTCCAAGAAGCACCTTGGGAGTTCTCCCAAGAGGGGGAGAACTCAGAGCTGTCTCTTGCAGGGTTGGATAGAGGAGGTGCTTTTATCAGCTCACATGTGGTCAGATTTCCCTGGAAGAGGAATCTGCCAGAAAAATATTGAAAAACTATGATTTAGACCAAGTACTTAGTTCTGTGGATGGGAAACCAAATTCCACAGAAGAACAAAGATCACAAAGGTTGACTCTCTCTAGTCATTTTAAATAGAAAACATCTTTATTTATGCAGATAAGTGGAGCTTGGAAGAAGAAATAAAATATTAATATACACTTGAAAGGAGTCATGAGGGTTCCTATGGAGCAGTCGCCTGCTTCCGGGACCTGGCCACCAGCACATTTGGTAGAGATGGATGTCCACCTGGGAATAAGCTCTCCATGGGCAGGGGACCCAGGAATCACAGGGCAGAACAGCTCGGCAATATCAGACTGTGATGGCTGTTAGTTAAGTGGTGACTAGGAGCTGAAGCCTGGGCGAAGCACTTTCAGATGTATTATCTCCATTTTAAAGATGGATAAGTGGAGACTTGGGTGATGATGTGAATTCTCAGTTTCATTGCTGGGCCTTACTGGGCTATCATCTAGGGTCTGTGCTCCTGATGCTGTAGCTCCTGCCTTCCAGGGGGCATCCATCAGTGTCTAGCAGGTTCAGGATTGCACCAAAGCCGGGTGCCTCATGATCAGAAGCACCTGATTGAGCCCTTTCACCCTGAGGGTCCAGACAGGAGGCAGGAATGTTTGTCTTGCTTATCCTGAGTCTGTGGTGGCTTATGCAAAATCCTATTGGCTGCCCCACAGAGTTTTCTAGGAATTTGTGTTGAGATACAAGAAGGAAGCCAAGGATGGGTCCCAACACTTTGACAATGAATCAGACCTCGTTTACTATTTCTTCCCTTCTATCTTATATCAACCTAGTCATGCTGTAAGAGCTCATGTATATACTTGTTCATTAAAAAGATATCAGTGGTATTCTTTCATTCTTTCATAAGGCGTTTTTTTCATTTACATGCACATTTTTGAATTTACATATTAGTTCCTGCATGATTACTTTTTACACTTTTCCAATCATCATTCTGTCTCTCCATCTATTCACTCATGCCTGTATGCATTCATTCACTTATTACCTGTTTCTTCATGTGTGCACTTGTTATTTCATTCATTCGTTTTACCCTTTCAGAAAATAAAGCACTTTGAAGTTAATTAAATTCTCTGAAGAAATATGGACTAGCTTAACCATACCCAGGGAAGACTCTGGGCCTCTTTCTCATTGTTGGTTATAGAGACACGTGTTATTGTTCAGTTGCTCAGATGTGTTCAACTCTTTACGGCCCCATGGACTATGGAACTCCAGGGTTCCCTCTTCCTTTGCTGTCTCCTGGAGCTTGTGCAAACTCATGTTCATTGAGTTGATGATGCCATCCAACCATCTCATCCTCTGTTGTCCCTTTCTCCCCCTGCCTTCAATCTTTCCCAGCATCAGGGTCTTTTCCAGTGAGTCAGTTCTTTGCATCAGGTGGCCAGAGTATTGGAGCTTCAGTTTTAGCATCAGTCTTTCCAATGAATATTCAGGGTTAATTTCCTTTAGGGTTGACTGGTTTGATCTCTTTGCTGTCTAAGGGACTCTCAAGTCTTCTCCAGCACCACAATTCGAAAGCACCAATTCTTCAGTGCTCAGCCTTCCCTATGGTCCAGCTCTCACATCTGAACATGACTACTGGAAAAACCATAGCTTTGACTATATGGACCTCTGTTGGCAAAGTGATGTCTCTGCTTTTTAGTATGCTGTCTAGGTGTGTCATAGTTTTCCTTCCAAGGAGCAAGTGTCTTTTAATTTCATGGCTGCAGTCACTGTCTGCAGTGATTTCGGAGCCCAAGGAAATAAAGTCTGTCACTGTTTCCATTGTTTCCCCATCTGTTTGCCATGAAGTGATGGGACAGGATGCCATGATCTTAGTTTTTTGAATGTTGAGTTTTAAGCCAGTTTTTTCACTCTCCTCTTTTACCTTTGTCAAGAGGTTCTTTAGTTCCTCTTCCCTTTCTGCCATGTAGAGGTACATGAAGTTGGATAAATAGTGCCAGGCCCCCTGAAAGAGAATTACTGGCCCGTGAGAGCCACAGGCTAATGCCATCTACTGTGACCGTGGGATCTAAATGTCACTTAAGTGCTGCAGTCTTGGAGTTTTTCCTCCCCAAGACTTCCCAATGACCTGAGAATACATAGGGGACCCCCAGACCTTGTCAATAAGTCTTGTGACCCCAAGTGATCCTTGAGTTGCTCCAGGGATGTGAAAACTGGCAGCATGCCCCGTGGAGAAGCAGAAGATGGTTGAGTCTAAGAACCTAGGCTGTGATTCGAGAATCTGGAAAGGAGAGGTTCCCTGTCCAGATGGGGCGTGCATGGAGTGGGCAGGAGATGCAGCAAAGGGCATGGTGGGAGTAAAAAGTAACAAGCATCTTTCAGAACTGTGTTTCCTTCTCCTCCACCAAAGAGTTTCCATCTGCTTTCTCTGTCTTTTTTTTTTTCTTGAACCTCACATTATCCCTGAAAGATAGGCAGGATGAATGCTATGATGCTTATTTTAAGGTTCTGGATTTGAAAGTGTAGAACCATAAAACATAGTCAAAGGTGAGGTGCACGTCCCACAATGGTAGTAATATTGACCGTGAGCCAGGCTAAGAACGAGGATGTTTTACACCTGGACATGAAGTATCTGGGGAAGGACCTGCCTCCACCGGATAAGTGAGGATTAGAAATCACTTTTCCATCAAACTCTGAGTCGGTGTCAGGAATATAGATTAATTGCTTCCATGGCTTAAATGTGAACTTCTCTTGGTTTGTTGAGATGGTCATTTACTCTTGCCGTCAGCCTTCCTTATTTTCCATGACTCCCAGTGAATATACATGCCCT
>SJYX01004060.1:265760-275510 GCA_006410675.1 Oreotragus oreotragus
AAGAAAGATGATGTGCTGTTCTTGGGATTGGTCACGAGCAGGTGGGGAGAGTTTCCTTCATGGAAAATGTACGTCTTGGAATAATCTGGGGTCAGGTGAACTGGAATAGAGTTAGAATTTTGCATCCAAGAGCAAATTCTGTGCTCCAGAGACCAAGAAAGGAGACAGGCTTTCAAAACAAGCAGAGGGCATGTGGGCATCTCCTTTCTTGCCTCTCGCTGGTTCCCCAGCACACGGGATTCTCAGACCCTGGAGCCTGAAATTATGATGAGCCGCTTGAGAAATTTCTGGACTTCTGAAGGTACTTGTTGGGGGAATCTTACTCGCATTCATCTCCACCAATGTCCTCCCCATACTTTGAAATAGACACTTGAATTTTTAAAGTCAAATACTATAAAAGTACAGCTTTGGGAAGACCAAAGCACCATTACATAGAAACCCTAAGCAATCGGAGAAGGCAATAGCACCCCACTCCAGTACTCTTGCCTGGAAAATCCCATGGACGGAGAAGCCAGATAGGCTGCATTCCATGGGGTCACTAAGAGTTGGACACGACTGAGAGACTTCACTTTCACTTTTCACTTTCATGCTTTGGGGAAGGAAATGGCAACCCACTCCAGTGTTCTTGCCTGTAGAATCCCAGGAATAGGGGAGCCTGATGGGCTGCCATCTATGGGGTCGCACAGAGTCAGACATGACTGAAGCGACTTAGCAGCAGCAGCAGCTAAGCAATCTAATGCTAACTGAATCCCTCCTACACATCAGAAAATGATTTACTGTCCTGCCACAACATGGCTTTCCAGAGCGATCCCAGCAAGGAATGGAGGCAGAGCCTGGTGGTGTGGCCGTCCAGCCTTCCACAGCTTTACCTTCAAAGACCCCATTCTCGGTCTTGAGGCCCAGCAACTTCTAGAAGGAACTGGCCCTCAGAGACCATAGGACCTTTTCTCCATCAGACACAGAGTGGCTCCTGCTGTCCCCGAGGCACATTCAGGACCCTGGACTCAGGGTGCTGTCCCGAGGCAGCCCCGTGTCCTGGTGCAGACGTGTGAGTCAACAGCCTTCCCGCAGCAGTAGTAATTACCTTAGTTAAATGCTGCAGGAGTGGTACTTTGGGAGCACAGAGGAGGGAGTGAATAATTGTAATTTCTGTGTGATAATGATGATAAGCCCTGCATATGTGTGTGGGGCTTTGCATCCTGTTTGATCTTCACTGGGAGCTCTCCAGGCTCATGGAGGTAAGGATCCCTGCAAACTCCTCGGTATGCGGTGATGAGGTAGGAAAGTAAGATCCCAGTACTCTCGTTTTGCCTGAGAGAAAAAGGAAATCAGAGATAATATTAACTCCAGAGGGAAGGTAGAGTGAACTATAAGAGTTTCTTGGGGTTATCTTAATACTCATCAATTCCATTGCAGGTAGATGATCTTATTGGTTCCATTTTCCAGATGTGGAAACTGAGGTCAGAGAAGTTGAGTGGCTTCCCCCAGGCCACGCAGCTGCTGGATGGAGAGGTGAAGGGTTGCTCGTGCTTCTTTCTGATCTTGGAACATGATCCCTTGGCTATGGAGTGGCCCTGGGTATAGTCTTGGACAAGACAGGAGCTAAGGCACAGTAAATAAGACAGCCATGGGTAAGATGATGTCAGAGAGTGATAGGTGCCACGAGGAAATGATGTTTGGGTAACACAGGGGAAGGGGCGTATCTGTACTTGGAGGGTGAGGGATGGCCCTCCTGAGGAAGGCACGTTGGAAATGAGAGGTCTGAAGGACATGGGGGCGCCAGCCAGTGCAGGTCTGGAGGAAGAGCATTCCTGACGGGGGGAGGAGCATGTGCAAAGGTCCTGTGGTGGGGAAGAAGCCAGTATGTGCGCGGGACAAAGTGCAGGCCATCGAGGCTGGAGCACATGAGCTCTGGGGAGAGGATGTGCACCCACCCCTGGGTGGGCTGCAGGGCCCGGATAGACATGCCTGTGTAGACCATGACAAGGACTATTGCCTTTCTTTTACTTTTAAGCTGCTTTTAACCAGAGAGCATGTCTTGAGAAACCCCCCTTTCCAGGTGTGGGAAGATGCTCCTAGAGCTAGAGTTCTGCGAGTGACCTTTGGGTGGGCTGCAGGGCCCGGATAGACATGCCTGTGTAGACCATGACAAGGACTATTGCCTTTCTTTTACTTTTAAGCTGCTTTTAACCAGAGAGCATGTCTTGAGAAACCCCCCTTTCCAGGTGTGGGAAGATGCTCCTAGAGCTAGAGTTCTGCGAGTGACCTGGACCAAGTCTTGGTGGGTTGTTTGCTGTGGCCTCAGTTTTCTACCCAGAGGGATGTCCTTGTGACTAGTGTAAAACTGGGAGTCAGGAATTTCAGGAACCATGGGTATAGGAAAAGTGGCCAGTCACTGTGACTCATGACCGTGCCCTTTGGCTGCTCTTCTGGGCTTCCCAGGTGGCGCAGTGGTAAAGAATCTGCCTGCAACGCAGGAGGTGCACATCCAACCCCTGGGTCTGGAAGATCCACTGGAGAAGGCAATGGCAGCCCACTCCAGTACTCTTGCCTGGGAAATCCCATGGGCAGAGGAGCCTGGTGGGCCACAGTCCATGGGGTNGGTGGCGCAGTGGTAAAGAATCTGCCTGCAACGCAGGAGGTGCACATCCAACCCCTGGGTCTGGAAGATCCACTGGAGAAGGCAATGGCAGCCCACTCCAGTACTCTTGCCTGGGAAATCCCATGGGCAGAGGAGCCTGGTGGGCCACAGTCCATGGGGTCACAGAGAGTCAGGCACAACTGAGCAACTCAACAACAACTGGACCCAGCTGAGTGCCCACAGCTGTGGGCTTGGGCAGAGCTGCAAGTGGAAGTCTTCGGGGCTCCCTTTGATCAGGTTTGCCTAAGTCTGTGCAGGCCTCAGGGAGGTGTAAACATGCTCCATTCACTACCAGGAAGTGTTAACTCCAAACTGATAGCGATCACTTCTTTGTCAGTGCTGATTTGTGGGTCATCTAATAACGTGTTGAATGAGTGTGAAGATTCTTGGTGGTTATGGTTTAGGCATCTTTTCCCTTGGGTAGTACAGGTGCTATTGTTAAGCAGGACTCTGTTTAGAAATTCTAGGTAATTCCTAGATCCATAGAACCCTAGGGCTAGCAGAAACTTTTGCTATCAAAGGTACCTTTATTTTCTAGGTGAAGAGACTGGGGTCTTGAGAGGGCAAGGGATTTGTTCAAGACCACACAGCGAGCCATTGGCAGAGTCATTCTCACCTGGGCACAAAAGGCCTTCCCTCAGGCAGTTCCAGACAGCTCCGGGGACCCTCTTAGCTGAAAGAAGGCACCAGAAGGGTAAGGGCTGGTCTCCTGGTCACCTTGGGAGCTTGCACAGCTCCCAGGACAGTCCTAGCAGGCTGCGAGTGGTCAGCAGTCATTTACTGATGTATTCATGGACCAATCCCTCGCCTCTGCATATTGTATTTATTAGAATTTGTTGCACCTTGGTTTCAGCAAACGCAATATATAGCAAATCCACATTTCTTTCCAAATTTTCTGGAATACAGGGATTGCAAAGCCCAAGGCCTGCCTAGTATGATTTATGTCAACACCTGGGACACAATGAGGCCAGCACTCTGGTTGTGAGTTCCTGATACCTGCGCAGGTAACTTGAAGGTGCCCCACAGATGTTCCAGTAGGCTGTTTTAGGGATACAAGATGTTGAGGGTTTTGGAAGAAGGTGGTCAATGCTGAAGGCAGCCTGGCCAGGGGAGGGTTGGACTCTGCCCCAGAGTGTGTCGTCAGAAGGCACCTAGATAGGTTTTGGCCCAGGCTAGGAGTCTCTCTCTAGGGAGTTCTCCTAAACTCCACTTCAGGGTCCAGGTGGGAAATGCCGGAAGCTGGATGTGTGCCGAGTGGGTGGGGGAGAGCTGATCCCATTGCAGGGGGCCACTCAACGCTCATCAGCTGCACTTGGAAATGTGGGCTGAATTTTCCCAGGTCTTCATAGTTCTTAAGGAAAAAAGTTTGAAAAACCGAGTTCTTCTCCTCCAATGTTGGTAACTTATGAAGTTAAAAAAAAAAAAATAACTTTTTTCAAACACAAGTGTTTCTGTGGACCAAGCAGAGCTCCGCTGAGCACAGGCTCATACACACAGGGGGCGTGCAATGAGACCGGGCCAGGGCTGACTTGAGCTGCCCGCAGCACAGCCCAGGGTCCAGAAACACAGGCAGTGGGAAAGGAAGGTGACATTTGCAGCCCCAGGCCTCACTCTTCTGCGTTCTCTCGCTGCAGAGAGGCCTGGGAGGTCTCTGGTTACATGGGGTGGGCTGATGCCGGCAAGAGGTGCAGCAATGGGAACACACACCTTCCGGGGAAGGTGGTCCGGATCCCCGCCTGCAGGCCTCCCCATCCCACCTCACTCTGTGTTATAGGATACCTACCCGTGTCTGATATGGGGACAGGAAGATGCATGGCATGGGATTCTGTCCCTAGGGAGCGGGTGATAGGGTGACCCCTCCTCATGCCAGTTGTGGGGCTGTGTGGGCACACGCCGTGGCTCCCTCAGAGTCCTTATTTAGTCCTCATGCATCGATCCACTCACTCTGCTCGCTTGTGTTTGAAATGGGGTGGTCCTGACGCTGTACCTAGCTGACCAGAAGCTCTGACTGCCACTGGACATGGGTGGCCTGTGTTGACCTTGGGAAGAAGCGCAAGAAGATTCTTTCTATCCTGAGAGGCCACCTGCTATGGGAGAAAAATGGCAAGGCTACTTGGCCCACCTAGTGCCTGTCCTGGTCCCATGACTCTGCTCTATCTTGCAAAGGTTGCCCAGGTCCTCAGCTCCTCTGAGAGGCTGGTGGGTGGGCCAGCGTCCCCTGCGATGGGGGAAGATCCTGTACATCTGCCTGTGGTGGCTCCACCAGGGCTGCCTGTGTGCTGGGAAGGGGTCGCTGGTCTCCGGGTCTCACTTCCTGTTGGTCCTGCCTGGCTCCCACTCACCCTCGTGCACTCCCTTCACTCGTCCACATGCAACATGGAGTTTCTGTGTGTGTAATATTATTTGTTTTTATTTCTGTAATCCCTTTATTGTTTGCACAACTGCTGTCAGACTGTTGCCTGAAAGTATCACAGGATAATTGCAGAACGCCTGCATAAGTAATTTCTTATGAAATCGGGCCTTGTCTGCATATAAAATTGTTTGTCGTTGCCGCATACATGGACTTCATTATATCCAGGCTGTTTACCGGGCTCGCACCTTCCCCACAGGCCCCGGCAACGAGAGGGCCTGACACTGGGAAATAATGAAATACTATCGTTATTCTCTTTGGTCATATGACATTGCTGAAGGGTGACAGTCAATCCGAGGTGATCATGGTCAGAGAGAGCCTGGCCCTGGAAGGGGAAGGGGACCTGAGTCTGGCTTTCCCCGGGCGGCTGCTGGGGAGGCCAGCGGCTAATCCGTCTGAGCCAGGCATTTCTTCCGACCACATTTCTGTGATATTAATGGTGTGTGGTAGTGAAAGAAATGTGTTTTATTCTCGAGTCTAACCCTGCTGTTATCAAAGTAACTTCCAGCTTATTAGCGACAAAGGACTTTTCTCCTCTCTGCTGCCCTGTTCGCCAGGGCTTCCTGAATTAAACTGCTGTTTCCTGTCCTTTATATGCATGACCACATCTGGGGAGCCTGCTCACAGCCCCGCTGCTTAATAACAATCACCTTCCCTTTCAGTCTCTGTTGATTGTTTCTAATTCACTCTGACAGATAGTGCCTGACAACTTGCCGGCTTTTCCCTCCCTCCGTGACCTGAAGTTACTCACAGCACTTATATAGTCTGTCATTTTTAATATTTGATTTCATTTTAAGTTATGTGTTTTACTGAGAAGATGAAACCAAAAAAAAGGGGACTTGTAATGGAACATAAATTTAACCCTTCTTGCCATCCGGCAGCAGCCTGAGCCTCCCTCCCTGGCGTCTGGGTGACGTTTCTCCTTCCTTCTGATTCTCCTGATGCTGATGGGTTTTCTTTTCTTCTTTCTCTCTCCCTCTCTCTCTCTTTTTTCTTTCTTTCTTTCATATCTGAAAACAAAAGCTTCATGTCGTATTCTTTCCCTCTAATGGCGCTTGATTAGTTTATGGAACTAATAATGGCATTTTCTGCTCTGCAACCAGGTTACAATGGAAAGACCTTTGGGGGGGTTTTCCTCTGGGAGGAGGGAGTCAGGGGAGAGGCCTAGTGAAGTCAAAATGACCGGTGTCAATTAAGGTTCAGAATGTGATTTTGATCCTTCTTTCCGGATTTCTTCTTTTTGTGCCAGCTCGTGGGACAGAGAAGGCCGCCCTCCCTGGGTTTGGGACAAGCCCTTGGAGTGAGCCCTTCCCCAGAGTGGGGACCAGGCTGAGGCTGGCCACGCATCTCCTTCTGCCTCTTCCCTCTAAATCTGCCCGGCTAGTGGCCTTGCAGGGCAGGCGTCCTCGTGGGGAGCGGGCGGCCCACGTCACCTCAGGGTCCACTCTGCCATGACTTGGCCTTTGTTTGCCACCAGACAAAGGCTCCTGTGTCCCTCTTGGCCCTTCAGAGGTTGAGAGCTGTGAGGCTGTGCATTAGGTCAGCTTTGCAAATAGACACCACAAAAATTAAAAAAAAAAAAAAGTGGCATGTTAACCCAATATGCCTCACTTTTTTCTGCTGGCCTTCTGTGGACGATGGTCTGCCCCACACAGTGTGGCTTGGGCGGCTGAAGAAGTGCAGTAAGAAGGATCTGGGTTGGGGCTCAGTTCAGAAAAGTTCAAGTTCACTGTCGCCCATCCTGGCCTCCCCATGACCACAGCGCATCCCAGGTATGTGAGCTGCCAAGCTCAGGTGGGCCCCTGGAGCTAAGTGTTCACTGACTCCTGCAGAGCAGAGGGGTGCTTGTCCTGGAAGCCAGGCAGGCAGGTATCCAGGGCACTCTTGTAAAGGTGGTCTGCAGGGAGTACTGGGCTTGGCCCAGAGAAGCAGAGACTCCAGATAGGCCCAGATCTACTGCCCACGGGACGATGTTCCGGATGCTTCCCTGCTGCTTCTGAGTCCAGGCCTGCAGACCGAGGTCCCGGGTGGCGCCGGCCATGTCCATCTTGTCCCAGCTACTCCCAGGACTCTTTCAGCGGGAAGTTTTCTTCACCAAGCCTGCCCTGCTCTCTCTGGGCACTGGGGTAAACTGAGGAACAGGCTGCTTTCTAAGGGGGACGTTTTTCCTTTCTGTAGTCCCAAGTATCCCATCACTGGTTCCTTTTCTTCCTTCTGAAAAGGGTGAAAAAAGTCGAGAATAGTTATTTATTTTGATGGGTTTGCAGTGTTGCTGGTATTGTCTTTGTTTTGAGGTATTCTGATTAAAATTAAAAAGGAAGATTCTCCACAAAAAAGTAGAATGAACACAAACCTTTTAACTCTACGTAAGCATTAAATATCTGTATACATAATGGTGTGTTATCAGTAACAAAGGGACAAAAAATGAATTTTCTCTTTCACTGACCCAGATGGTCTTTACGTGTGAGGTTTAGGCCATGTGGTAGAGAAAGGGCGGGTGGTGGAAAGTCTTGTTTTTCCTTCTGTATCTCCCCATATTTGTAACCTATGGGAGACCAGACATGTGTATGTGTATTTATGCATGTGTATTTGTGCATGTGTGTGTGTGTGTGTGTGTGTGTATGACATCAATTGTCAGGGAGTGGTGCTGGTTCTCATAGTCTGGGATGATCTTCACAATGGCTCTATCTTAGTGAAGTTGGGCTAAAAGGATCCAGGGCCTTGAAGAAAGATACACAGGCCAAGATACACTGCCCTTTCTGCTTTTAGAAGGGCAGTTGAAATAGAATTTTAAAATAAGTTCTGTATTTGAGGTTTAACCTTCAGCAAGGCCAAATTATGCTTTCATTCCCCTTAAAATGTACTCTTTGGCCATTATTGGTTCTTGTTTTAGAGTCGGAGAGAAATAGGGGGGTTGAAATCAACTAAAAACTTGGTTTAGTCTTGGTGCCTCCACAGGCCATCTATTACCTGGTGAGGTTGGGGCTGCAGTGGAGGAGAATCCTTCAGAGTCCAGTTTTCTGGGAAGCTGGCCTGTGGGCAGGTGTGGATTTGGGCCTGGAGGGTCCTCAAGCTCACTGCTTCCCCAGGAGGCAGCTCTGTTCAAGGCTGCAAGTTAGCAGGGCTCCAAGGCCCGTCCCTGAGAATTCACTGACACTGGTCCTAAAGGGAGGTAAGGAGTGTGACCCTTCAGTATAGTCAACAGGATGCAAGAGCCCTGCTGCCATCCTAAGCAACCCGTGGGTACAAATACAGAGCAGAGAGGTTGCACAGGGTGCCAGTCCCGAAGGGCATGTGGCCTGGGCCACCTCAGAGATTCAAGAGAGAGCCGTGCATCCAGACTCAGGGAGAGACCAGTTGATCAGAGCAATAGGAATAAGATGCTGACCAGCGATAAGGGAGCTAATGATGGTTGTGGGCCTTCTCTGTGCTCAGCACTGCACATCATTTTAGGAGAGGAAAACCAAACCCTTCTTGTGGCTCAGGAGGAGCTTCATGGAGAAGCTGGCGCTTCTTGGGGACCAGAAAGATTTTCATAAGCTGAGGCAAGGGGAAGACCAGAGAGAAGCTATTTGCAGAAGGTGGGGACTTGCCAGATGCATCTGGAGCTGGGGGGAGGGGCGTATCCTGAGGGGCTAAGGTGACCATTCCAGGTGGTGGGCAGGAAAGGGGGAGATGTGGGAAAACTGGGGGTGGGCTTGGTGTTGGGGTGACAAATAGCCTTGTTTTGTTGGGACTTGGGATGTAAGTCAGTGTGAGTGAAGGTGTGGGTCAGAGCCCAAGGTGAAGGCTGCCTGCAGGGTAAGAGTATTCATGACGAGCGGGGCACCCTGCAGAAATGGGGGTGGGGAAGACCGTTTGCACTGTGATACTGACCTGGGGCAGCGGGCACGGGAGCAGGGAGAAAGAGTAGAACTGGACGCTGCCCTTCTCGTAGTTGGGGCTCACAGTGACCTGAGAGGGAGGGGCGTCCAGGCTGCCTGGCCCGGTCTGGGGCTCAGCTATAGGTACGTTGCTCACATCTCAAGCCAGAGCCGAGAGCTGTGCACAGCACGTTGGCCTTTAAAAAATAATAAAAAGGGATTGCCCTTTAACCTGCCCCCCTCCCCTGACACACACTTTGCATTCATCAGGGTCATCCTCATTTTTCTTTTCGTATGTATACAAAAGATGAACTTTGGGTTACACAAGGGGTATATGCCAGTGTCGAGAGCAGATGCGAACAATGGAACAATTAGCAGATTCATCAGTTCTTCTGCTTATACTTCAATTCCAAGAGTGAAATGTTAGTTTGTTCAACTCTCTGCTTTACGCCTTGATCACAGTGTGAAAGTGTTGACTAAGCTTAGCTTCCTGGTCGGAGGGTCGAGACCCATGGCTTTTAAACATGCTTATATGAAATCCAAACATTCATGGCCACTGGTGATCTTGAAATCAAGGCACAACTTATAAAATGAACACATAATTATCTTGTTTATTCAGGGTATAAATAGAGTTCATGCATTAAAAAATTTTTCTTCCTGATAAGGACTTTAGCCAGCATTTGGTCTTTAGATAGCCTGTCTCCCTGGCGAGCTCTCTCTCTCCCTCCCTGCCCCCTTCCTTCTTCCCTCCCTGCCCCCTCCCTACCCTTCTCCCTCTGTTTCCCCCTCCCCTCCATCCCTCCCTAGATGTGTATAAGAGACAGGGCGCAGAGTGG
>SJYX01004060.1:275519-349535 GCA_006410675.1 Oreotragus oreotragus
CCCTCTGTTTCCCCCTCCCCTCCATCCCTCCCTCTCTCTCCCCTGCCCTCCTTTCTCTCTTTCGCCTGCTTCCTTCCCCTCCTTTCCTCCTTCTCTTTCTCCTTCAGAAGGGGGTGACTTATTGGAGCTGCTGTGGCTGCCCCTGGCAGAGGCAGGGCCATGATTTCTTTCTTGGAGTCCCTCCTCCTTCCCTCACAGCTTTTGGCAGAACAGGGATGGGTGCCCAGGGCCGGCCTGCTGTGCTTGGGTACATCCTTGCCACTTCCACAAATCCAGGGAAGGGCCGTGAAGCCCACACCTGCCGGTGACAGCCCAGCTGGGGACCAGCTCCAGAGAGCAAGGCTGCCTGTGAATGAAACCTTCCCGGACCCTCCCTGGTGGGGGTTGAGGGGCACAGTTTATGCTCAGAATGACTCCTTACTTGTAAGTCTGTCACTTTCACCTTGCACACACCTCCTTTTCCGATTTTTACCGTACCGAGTACCACGTACTCCTAGACTTAATATTTTTTGACACACTTCTTTTAATTAAATATATTTAGCTCTGTCCTGAATAATAATCTCTATGAAATCTCTGGTCTAATGTGTCCATTATATGTTTTCTCTTATCAAATAATAAAATAATTATTCAAGTATTAATTGTTTTCGAAAGAGCAGGGTTTTTTTTTTTTTTTGGTTATCACTTAAAATCATCTTGCGCGTCAGCAAACAAGCCTGTCGGGATCAGCGAGTCGCCCTGTTGGAAGATTTACACCCAGCCACGTTCCTAGGATTTAGTTCAAGTTACTCCATGAACCCACTGCCTTCCCAGTTCCCAGCCCCTCCAGCAAGTCCTCCTGACTCCTCTTTCTCAAGACTGTGCCCTCAGAATCCCTGATTGTCATTTATACATGTGCTGGTCACATCTGACAATGTTGTGAGCAGTTGTTGGGCCATGCTTTCTGACTTTTTGAAGGCCCAAGAGTCTCATCAATTGAGCTAGCTGTCTTCCAGTTTGTCAGTTTAGTCTGTTTATCTGTGGATGTGTATATCTCTCTACCTATCCATCCATCCATCCATCCTACCCACTGTCCCTCTCTATATCTGTGTATCTGTCACCCGTGATCTATCAACTGATCCATTCATCTATCCATCCACTTATCTTCTCACCCACCTCCCACTTTCTTTCATCCTCCTTGATGCGTCAGGCACTAATTTAGGCCCTGGGAATATAGCAGAGAGCAAAACAAAGTCCGTGCCCTCAGGAAGCTGATACTCTAGTTGGAGAAGGCAGACAACAAATCAGTAGATGAAGAAACCAGAAGCTGGTCTCCAGGGACATGTGCCACACAGAGCACTGGAACGGGGATATGAAGCAAAGAGAGCAGGACAAGCTGAGGCTGAGGGATCAGGGAGGGCCCCTCTGGGATGGCGACGTTGGGTCCAGGCTCTGAAGGGCAAGGCAGAGCCCTGCCAAGATGGGGCTACACCTGGACAGAGGGCAGAGTTCACGTAAAGGCTGTGAGGCAGGGCAGGCTTGATGACTGAGGGGCAGGGAGGAAATTCAGATAGAAGGAAGCAACCGTATTTGATTCCAACTTTGATAAGTTTTTCATTTCTCACTTCCTAGGGGCTATAGTCCCTTTTCTATGTCCCTCAGCTCTGAAAGCCCTCGTGTCAAATCCCTTCTGCTGGGAGCTTTGGAAGCAGGGCCATGTTGTCCCCTGCAGGCTTGGAGGGCTGGAGGGGAGAACACCATGATGAGGCGCCCGCTGACATGCTAATATTTCATTTTAATCTTGAGTGCCAGGTTACTTTCCAAATGAAGTGTCTCAGGCAAAGCTCTAACTTACATGAAATAAAAGAGTTTAATGCTAATTAAATATCATCTGACTACTGAAGCCATATTTATTGATGGTCTAAAAGAACATCATCTAGGTGGGTGAACTAGGAACATGCCTCTGCTAGAAATGCACCTTCGAGTCCGGGGACTCTTACATTTCAGGCTTACACACCCCACGCCTGGCGAAGCGTGTGGGGCTGGGACCTCGGAGAAGGCCCTGCAGCTTTCTCTGCTGGGTACAGAAATCAGTGCCTTTAATGTGGATTTGGTTCAGGAGGTCTGGGGCCGGGGGGCCAAGCTGCTCGTTTTTAACCAGGTCCCAGGAAGTGCTGATGATGCTGGTCCAGCTGCACGGTGAGTAGGAGGGTCTAGAACAGACCAGGGTGAGCTGGTTCTGACCCGGGCTCACTGCTTACAGGCAGTGACAGCCCTGTGGGCAGTCCCGCCACCCCACCCCACCCCATCTCTCCCTCCTCCTATCTTTAGCCCAGACCTTCCTCGTCCTCCTGCCTGTCCCAGCCTCATTGTCACTGTCCCCAGGGTAAGAATGGGGTGATTCCTTCTGGTTGTTAAAGTCTTCATGCAGGGCCTGGCCCGATTTTCCAGCGTTTGCTTAGTCTTTGGTTTTCTGATCTTTGCTCCTGATTGTCTCACCCAGACTTGTAAGGGTCTGGGGCAGCTTAAGGGCAGAGCCTCTGTTCCAGTCCTGTGCTTTGGTACCTCTGGGATTGGCTTCTTCTTCTCCGGATGTCAGGGAGAAGGGTGTACTTCCTGACCCTCTGCAAACAGGGACTCACATAGGGCAGAACTGGCTTCAGCAGCCATGTGTTGGTTGAGCTTGGTGGACGGGGCCTCAAACATGAGGTCACATTCTCCTGTCTGCCTTCCAGCTTCACTTAGGGGAGGCTTCTCTGGATTGTGTCTTCCTGCTTCTCTCATCAGCAGCCTTTGAATGCTGGGTGTAGACTCAGTTCAGTTCAGTTGCTCAGTCGTGTCCCACTCTTTGCGACCCCATGAATCGCAGCATGCCAGGCCTCCCTGTCCATCACCATCTCCCAGAGTTCACTCAAACTCACGTCCATCGAGTCGGTGATGCCATCCAGCCATCTCATCCTCTGTCGTCCCCTTTTCTTCCTGCCCCTAATCCCTCCCAGCATCAGAGTCTTTTCCAATGAGTCAACTCTTCGTAGGAGGTGGCCAAAGTACTGGAGTTTCAGCTTTAGCATCATTCTTCCAAAGAACACCCAGGACTGATCTTCTTTAGAATGGACTGGTTGGATCTCCTTGCAGTCCATGGGACTCTCAAGAGTCTTCTCCAACACCACAGTTCAAAGCATCAATTCTTCGGCATTCAGCTTTCTTCACAGTCCAACTCTCGCACCCACACATGACCACTGGAAAAACCACAGCCTTGACTAGATGGACCTTTGTTAGTTGGTATAGACTAGGGATTCCTAGCTCTAATGCTGCTGGGGTGAGAGCATTCCCATTGATGAACATGGGGTGACCACTTGGAGAGGCACACGAGGGTGGTTGCCCATGACAATGGGACCAGTGTTGCTAGGCCTTTGAATTTTTCCAAAGAGGTCAGAAATCTGGATTTTCATATGGAACTCAGCCAGTTTTGACAAGTTTAAAACCCTTACATGATTTTCTTAAGTCATCATGTAAGCCAAACTGAGCATATGTGTCCCTGGATTTTAGCAAGGAATCCTCAGAATGCAGTCAGCATCTGGTGGTCACCAACTCTGGGGGTGATTCCATGGATCCTGCTGGGAGAAGCCAGGGGATCTGAAGGAGGTGGCCTGGTTGAAGCTGGCTCCTCAGCAGCTCACCTTGCCTGGGGAAGGGGAGTCGGGTGGAAAGGGTTCTGAAGACTCAGAAATGCATTCTGCAAGACTGGCCCTGATGTGGCTTTCAGGCCTCGGGAAAACTCATTCTTCCATATCAGCTTGTCTGCCTCCACCTATATTTAGCATCTGAAATTTCTAAATGAACTGCCTAATCAAGTAAATTTAGCAAACTTATTGTGAAGTGCTACCAAGTCCTCTCCCTCCAACTGTCCACACGGATGCCCGCACCACCTTGCTTGCCTATGCTGCTTGCAACTAAAGCTGTTTATGTGTGCAGTCTGGCAGCCCCACAGACAGTCCATTTTTGTGACCTGTAATGAGTTTATTAGTGTTTCACTGCCTTGTTGCTATTAAGTTTGATCAGTTTCAGCTTCAAGAGCACAGGTTAAGTTTTCAATAGAGTTTTCGCAAAGTTTAAGTGGGATTAAGATTGTTAAAAATGTGTCCAAATGGTGGGTCCATGTATTTAGTTTCAAGATATTATTTCTGCCCACTCTGGGATTTTGATCTCTTATTTCTAAACATAACACTTTTCTAATGTTCAGAATGGCAGCACAGGGCTTACAGTTTATTTTTGCCCTCTCCACGTGTATGCATTAAATGCAGAGGGTCAACTGAAGCTGTAGCAAGTGGAAGCTAGTGAATGAGCAGCCCTATATTTTGGGATCCCTGTCTCAGGGTGCAGTTGGGACTGGCTGTCATTTTGACATGGTAAATAAACATCATAATGGAGGAGGGAAAATTCTCCAACAAATTGCAAAAGGATGAATTATGGTATTATTATCTTCCAGTACCATAGGATAAGCAAGTTTCCCTATGAAGATATGTGCATATGTAATTGA
This sequence comes from Oreotragus oreotragus, assembly GCA_006410675.1. NCBI lineage: Eukaryota > Metazoa > Chordata > Mammalia > Artiodactyla > Bovidae > Oreotragus > Oreotragus oreotragus. Next base: position 280,036 of record SJYX01004060.1, read on the forward strand.
ATATTATTTACCTGGATTCCGTCTGTAATTCTTGAGCAATTTTTTAGGAAAAACCAATTCAGGAGTTTCTTCAGTGGCTGCAATTAGAATAAAGTGGTTCCACTTTTAGGTACGAGAGAAAAAAATAAAAAGAACAGTAATAGGCTGAGCAGCTATTATGGAAAGTTTATTATTATTGGTATATAAGCTAGCTGGGGGCTTAAGCACAGAGCAGTTGGATAATTTAGCTAGCTCCTGGATCCAATTAAAAAAATCTATGTTGTGTCCACAGTGGGGGGATGGCCATAGCTGAGAAAGCACTCTGTCGTAGATGGTGACACACCTGTGGCATTCTCTGGGTTCTATGCAGTTTGGGATGTAGAATGCTCTAAATCCTCTCATTACTGCCTTCTAGAAGACAGACACTTCAAGCGGTTCTCCATTTATCTGAGATTAGTATTTAAACTCGTTAAAAAGCAACTCTGGCTTGTTCACTCAATTGGCTGTGGGGAAGATTTCGTGTTCTTGAGCGACAGTGTGGCTTTGATTAGTGGAGTGCTATACTTTTTAGGGGAGACCTTTTCTAACTTAATTTATGACCCTGGTTGATGGCGTCTGTGCTGGGGCATTACGTATTTCCCCAACTATTGTACCTGGTGTCAATAAAGGCGCATTTAGGGAAATCTGAAATAAAACTCCAGGGTGTTTTTGTTCTTTGGGGAAGCAATGCACCATAAACATTTTGGGCTTGAGCCAACAGCTTTCCCTGACCGTGATTGCAAATTACTGTAGTATGTATAGATTGCTGGTGGAACACTATTTGAGGAAACCTGTATTTTATAGAATGTCACTTTTATGCACAATCCAGGCAAAAGGAAAAAAAAAAAAAAGAATTTAGCCAGCAGACAGTATTCTTTTGAATGAGGATTATGAAAAAAATATTTACCAAAAAGCAAGCTCTAAATATGGCTTTTTATTTAATCATTATTGCATCAATCATCAATATCAATACTTAATAGCAACCTGATAATGTACCCAGTAGGTGAAACAGCTATTAAAAAGTGTAAAAAAATGATTAATCAGGTGCAGGGATATTAATGCTCTCCAATTATTTAATGATAAGTACATATTTTTGAAAGTGTTTGTTTTTAATAATCGACTGTAATATTAGTTTGCAAAAATGTAATTGCTTCTTAATTTTGCATCTTAGCTTCTTTGTGCCGGGTACAAAGGTAGTATATTTCTGTAGTTATTGTTTGCAGCACTCCGTGTAAAAAATCACGTTCATTTCAAGAAGCTGTTATGGTATTGATTCTGGTAAAGACTTCCATTAACTGACCAATCTAAATCTCATAAGTGATGTCAGGATAGTTATGCATTTGCTTGGTTCAAGTATTCAGCCATTATGTTAGAATGCAGGCAGTGTCTGAATATGGCTGTTAAATTATTTCTAAATACCGAACCAGAACAGCTTAACAGTTCTGCAGTTTGAGACTGACACAAAAATGACAATCTGCCACCTCTTTGTTTTTTAAATATTAACGTTGTATTGGGATAGTATTTTTGGAGTAAAAACCTGTGGCACGAGAGGATAAGTGACATAAACAAAGGCAGCTGGGCTTCATGAAATAATGGAACAATAAGGCCCTTGCAGCCGTTCTCATCACTCCAGTATGTTAATTAGCATTCTGTTGTGGCCGCAACACTGAAAACATGTAATCTGTATTGGTGTACAGTACAGCTGTGAACACACATTCTTTTTTGTGAGTCCCTGGAGTTAGCCTTGCCATTGGCATATGCGTTTGGGCCAAAAGTCAAGCCATCACCACTAAAATAGCACACTATAGCAGCAAAATGTCATTTGTCTTTTCTTATTTTTTTCTCCCCTCAATGCCACATGCTATCCAGTGATGTAATCCAGTATCACTGCATCTGCCTCCCTGCTCTATTTTTGCAGGAGGGTATCTGGGGGGCTGGGATGCCAGCAAGCAGGAGGATTTCAAAGGCAAGTGGCCCCATAAGGGTCAAATTAAAAAATCAATTCTTTCTTTTTGCAGTATTTGTCTAAAAATATTTTTTAAAAGTCTATAGATTTTTAAGTGTCAGGGGCCCAGAATCTGCTGCTTGTTTCCCTGCAGGAAGGGGGAGGAACTAATTCGTAAAGGAAAAAAGTCTCAGTAAATTTTGCCCTTCTTTAATCATCTATATTTTAAACCTGATTCACAGTCCTTCATGCACGTAATACCCACTCTGGGGTGGGGGTGGGGTTGTTCTTCCCATTTCAGAGCTGAGGAAACTGAGGCTGAAGCATGGCCCAAAGATAGACTCCAACTGCAGGCCCTTTCTGACTTCTGTCTGCACACAGACAATGGAAGGCTCCAGAGTGAAAAATGATTGGTCATTTTGAGGCAGAGTGGTTAGTATCAGTGAGTAGAGCCAGCCAGTGGCTGGCAGCAGTAACTAGGGCCTTTGGAGGCAGGACTGAGATAGACCCCTCTTGGGTGATCTTCTGCTCACGTGTGGTTGTCTGGGAGCTGCCCCTGGTACTGCCAGGACATGGCCCTGAGTTCTTTCTGATGCCAGCTTTGGAGGCAGGAGAAGACAATTTCAGTGTTGTTGTCATAGGGGCTGGACTACGTGGCCAAAACCTGCTTGGATTTTTACCTGACAGAGTTTGGCTTGAAAAGTGAAAATGGTTCCATTTGAATTTTCCCTGGTTTCAAAGTAATTCAGCTTTCTTTGTGCAAGTATATGTACAGTCTCCCCAGCACAAGACACTTAAACACACACACTGACACACGCATACTCTTGTTCCTGCAGTGCATATCCCTTTGCAAAATATTTTTTGAATCAAAAGCTACATTTTCTAGCACTTTAAATGTATTATAAATTCAAATAGGGACTATCCAGTTGTTAAAACTTTTCCTACATTTCAGACTAATTTTATCCACCCCCCGCCCTATCACCATCTGATCTGACTATACCAAAAGAGATTTTAAATAGAAAAAAAAAAAAATGCCAACACCAAAACCAAACCAAAAAAATTAAACCCTCAAACCCCCATCTGGCTCTAAAGTAACTTTCAGACTCTGTGGGCAAAGCTTCTTGTTGTCTCTTTCTGAAAAACAAGAATGAATACTTTGCTCCGGATTTTTCTTTTCATCTGCCTCAAACTTGATTGAAAAATTACCCCCCATCCCACAAAGAAAACATAGCATCTGGGCCACCATGCTGATCCAATTTGGTTCTGCTTTTGGAATGTGGAGGAATCAAATGGTCTGGCGTTAAGGTGGCTTGAGTGAGTGTCCACCTGGGAGCAGATGAGGTTAAAGGTTAACAGCACTTGCTTTGTTTTTGTTTTGTTTTTTTTTAATTCCAGCAGAACAGAACTCCTTTCCACCTGGCTGGCCCCTGTATGAGTCCCATGTCCAACTCCACAGTCTCAGAGACGCCTCACATGGTGTCTTTGCTCAGACTTGCCTGACTGAGGTAAGGCAGGGCTGACACTAAGAGTTTAGATCTGTTGTTTCTCTTTTCCTAGAAATTCACCCCATCCCCCCCCCACCCGTTAATGGCTCTTTCAATATTGAAATGCCTGGAAAAACAAAACAAAATAAAATAAAACGCAGGCTGTCAAAGAGATAAGAACAACAACAACAAAAATGTTGGTGTCTTTTAGAATTTGTCTTCCAAGTGGTAAAAGTATATAATTAATAGGAGAATTTTCCTCCAGATGTGGCTATACTATAATAGAGCCTTATAAATGCTACAGAAAGAAAAATTGCTTGGAACGAAGGCTTCCTCAATGAGAGCACACCTGGGTCTGACAAAGATTGCATTTAGGGACTGCTGTGCTATCACAACGCAGAGAAAGACCAAGTCTCCGGGAGCAGCTGGAGAGAAAGCCCCGGCAAATCTGCATGCAAATAGCAGCACATTGTTAACTTAATCAGATGCCGAGGAAAAGATGTGCCAGAACCGCGAGGATGATCTACACTCACGGAGGGAGAGCGGCCTGGGCTGCCGCGGGCATGGGCGAGGATGGGCCTAGAGCAAGGTGCAGCCCGCCGGCCCAGCCCACCCACCGCCGGCCTGTTTGCCCTGGCCTGCAGTCAATTTATCACAGAATGCTTGATTCGCTCTTTGAAAAGACAGAAATGATGGAGTATATTTCAATTGGAAGGAAGCTTTTATTTTTTATGGTGATATAGGTATGGGCATTATTTCGCCTGACTCCATATCTCCAATTAAAAAAATATTTCTGCTTAAATATCTGGGTGCATGAAGATACAAAATATTGTTTTTGAGTGTGTAAAGAAAAAGACCTTTTCGCTTGAGAAAACAAATGCTCTCTATAGAGTGAAGTGCTGAGTGTATATTGTACCTTAAGAAGTGGAGACACCTGTTATTTACGTTTTATATTAATATTAATGGACATATATATATATATTTTTAAAATCTCCTCCATCTTTTAGTCTAGCACCGTAAAAAATAAAAAGTAATACTATTTATCACCCACAGCTTAATAGTGCTTTAGTTGTTTACTGCCGTCGCACTAATTGCTCTGTACTAATGTGTTTTTCTGTGATATCCAGTAGTGCTAAGAGAACAGAGATCCATAACCAATTAAATATAGTGTTTTTTATGTTAAAAATATATCTGGTGAGACTAGAAGGAAACAGAAGCCGCCCTTAAGAAAGGTACGTTGGCACCGGCTCGGGGCCCAGCAGAAGGTGCCCGCCTTGCTTCTTTTGCACAAAGACAAAGGGGGATCATTTTTTTGGCAAGAAAACAAACCCGAGGAAAACACAACAAACTGAGGGTTTCCTTTTTCCGCCCTCCTGCAACTCCTGGAGCTGCTTCTGTGCTGTCTCTTAACAGTGAGGGAGAGTTTGTCTCGGGAGGGAGAAAGGGGGAGCGGGCCGGAGCAGGGCTGGTCCCGGGTCGTTCTGGGGCCCGGTGCCCGGTGCCCGCGAGCCGGAAGGGCGCCGCGTCTGGCGCAGGCAGCCCGGGCAGAGGGCTCCCCGGGGAGCGTCTGTTGTCGGTTCCAGACCGAGCGAAGCGCCTCGGAGTTCGGGCCGCGCGGGCTGGGCGGGAGGAAGGTGAGGGGAAGCGGGACGGATCAGCGTTCTTAGTTCTTAACAATTTCCAACGAAGGTGGGAGTGACAAAGGGACGCCGGAGGCCGCCGCCGCCGGGCCCGCGCTGTTTCCTGGCGAAATCGCTCGTCGGGGACGGAAACCGGCCACAGGGCAGCCCGCCGCCCGTGTTCGTTGGCGGCGCGCCCGGCGGTGCGGCAGCCCGGGGCCGAGCGCTGCCCCCGCCGGCCCGCCGCCTGCCAGCCGGCCGGGCCCCGCCGAGCGCCGCACTTCACCTTACGGAGGGGAGATAATGAGATCAATTAGAGGCGCCGTCACTGCGCCGAGACAGCTGCTGGCGCATAGTAATCACCGGCGGGCCGGTGCGCGGGGGCGCCCCGCCACCGCTACCTGCGCAGGGCACCAGCGCGCGCCGGCCGCCCGGGCCCACCCTCGGGCTCCAGCCCCGCCGGGGCCTGCAAGCTGCTCGCCTCCTCTGCGAGGAGCTCACCCCCAAGCTGCCCCGCGCTGCCAGCCCACCCGTGGGAGGGTCTTGGACCTGCCCTGGCGCATATGCATGTGTGCCTGAGTGTGAGGGCACCTGTGGGTGTGTGTCCATGCGTGGGTGTGCCCTGGAGATGTGTGTGTGAGACTGTGTGAGCTTGAATGTGTGGGTGTGGGCCTGTATACCCGAGGCGTGAGTCAATGAATGTGAGTGTGTATGACTGTTTCCATCATGTGTGTGTGTGAATGGGTGTATTCCAGTGCTAATGATAGTGTGGGTGTACGCGTACGTATATGTGAAAACTGTCCGCACATGCACGCGTGTATGTGATAAGCCTGTGTGTCCGTGTGTGGTGGTGGTTGTTCAGTTGCTCAGTCGTGTCTGACTCTTTGCGACCTCATGAACTGCAGAACTCCAGGCTTCCCTGTTCTTCACTATGTTCCAGCTGCTGCTAAGTTGCTTCAGTCATGTCTGACTCTGTGTGACCCCATAGACGGCAGCCCATGACGCTCCCCCGTCCCTGGGATTCTCCAGGCAAGAACACTGGAGTGGGTTGCCATTTCCCCCTCCAATGCCCGAAAGCGAAAAGTGAAAGTGAAGTCGCTCAGTCGTGTCCGACTCTTAGCGACCCCATGGACTGCAGCCCACCAGGCTCCTCCGTCCATGGGATTTTCCAGGCAAGAGTGCTGCAGTGGGGCGCCACTGCCTTCTCCACTATGTTCCAGAGTTTGTTGAAACTCATGTCCATTGAGTCAGTGATGCCATCCAACCATCTCATTCTCTTTGCCAGCATCAGGGTCTTTTCCAATGAATCAGCTCTGCATCAGATGGCCAAAGCTATGGAACTTCAGTTTCAGCATCAGTCCTTCCAGTGATTTCCTTTGGTATTCACTGGTTTGATCGCCTGCTGTCCAAGGGACTCTCAAGTCTTCCATGTGTGGACACATGTGTATTTGCACATGAATATGATTCTGTGTGCACACATACTTGTGTGTGTGCTTGAGAATTGTGCATGTAGATAGCCTATATGAGAGCTGAGTGTATGTGTCTGTGTGAGTGATGAGTGTGGGTAATTAGAACATGCGAGTGGGTGTATTTGCAGTGAAGTGAAGTGAAAGTCGCTCAGTCGTGTCCAACTCTTTTCGCCCTCTGGACTGTAGCCTGCCAGGAATTCTCCAGACAAGAATAGTGGATTGGGTAGCCATTCCCTTCTCCAGGGGATCTTCCCAACCCAGGGATCAAATCAGGTCACCTGCATTGCAGGCGGGTTCTTTACCAGTTGAGCTACCAGTACGTACATGAGCATACGTGTGTGTGACTCCAGTGAGTGTGGACTTGTGTCCTGAGGGCTGGGGGTGGGCGCTGTGGCCCCTTCTTCAGTTCCTTGCCCTCCAGTGGGTCCTTGGATGCCTAGGTTTCCTTGTGGGCCAGTGATCTTGAGAAAGTGCCACATGCCTGGCATTCCCCCACCATGCATGTGTGCTTAATCATGTCCGACTAGAGCCGCCAGTCTCCTCTGTGTGTGAAATTCTCCAGGCAAGAAACCTGGAGTGAGTAGGCCTTCCCTTCTTGAGGGGATCTTCCCGACCCAGGGATCAAACCTGGGTCTCCTGCATTGTAGATGGATTCGTTACCATCTTAGCCACCAGGGAAGCCCTTCCCCACGATAGGCACCTATATATTGATGGTTTTGGGGGCTCCCCATGTCCTAACCTCCATCTGTATGTCTTCCCCACCGTGGATTTGTGTCTGTAGACCCCGCCCCGCTTGGTCCCTTCAGAAGGGCCCCGTTCCAGAGGCAGAGGGGATCAGGACATGTGTGCCTCCCCACCTGAATCCCCCATGACTGCAGACCAGATACTCATCTACCCAGGCGCCCCAGCCCCATTTTTGTGCAGCCCATAGCGAGCACCTGTTGGATGCTCTTGAAGTTAGTTAGCTATCAAAAGAGGCTGGGTCAGACAAATTCTCAGTTTAGAAAACAGAATGGGTGAGGGCCCTGAGAAGGGCGGGAGAGAGATGTCACCCTGGGGACAGCTCACTGGAGCCTTTGCACTTGTTTTCCTTTCCTTTGGTTCTTCCTGTGGACTTCAGCTCAACTGTCTCCTTCCCAGAAAAATCCCCCTGGCCACTCTGCCCATCCCGGATCCCCTTCAGCTGTTCTCTCTTCTCGTTTTGTGTCCTCTTCTTTCTTGCTTCCTGCTGAAACTGCCACCTCACCTGCTTCCTTGGCTATGGCCAGCTTCCCCATTAGAGCCCTTGCTCCCTGGGGCCAGGCCTTGATGGCGTCTTTGCTGCTGCATCGGCACCTGGCGTAGTGGCTGGTATTCAGTGAGTGCTGGGGGAACAGGCATCTGCTACCTGGTCCTTCCTGGGGTCCCGGAGGAGCCAGCCTTGTGGACTGGAGTCCACAGCTGGCCTGAGATAGAGGCTCTGGAAGGTTCACCAAGAGACCTGGCATGGTCCAGTACTGGGGGACCTGACATGATCCACTGGGGCAAGATGTGAGGGAGATGAAGTGGTACCTGCAGGGGACAGTCTCAGTCCCTGTGTGGAGACACAGCCCCTGCAGTCTCGGGAAGTGGCCAGAGTCCTGGCAGGTCCTTGTTTGGGCCTCAGTTATAGAACAGGTTGTGTGGGTTGATAGGTGCTCTCGGCCACCCTGCTTCAAACACCTTCTCAGAGGGCCAGAAGACCCCTGAAGTCCGACTTCAGCTCTGACCCCAGCCTTGATGTGCCCTTGAACAAGGGGTTTGACCTTGCTGTGCTTCGATCTTGTCTTTTTAAAAAATCTAATATTNAGGTGCTCTCGGCCACCCTGCTTCAAACACCTTCTCAGAGGGCCAGAAGACCCCTGAAGTCCGACTTCAGCTCTGACCCCAGCCTTGATGTGCCCTTGAACAAGGGGTTTGACCTTGCTGTGCTTCAATCTCGTCTTTTTTAAAAATCTAATATTTATCTTTAGTCTTTAGTTTTAGAAACACCGTGTGGTATACGGGATCTCAGCTCCCTGACCAGGGACCAAACCTATGCCCCCTGCATTGGGAGTGCACTGTCTTCTCCACTGAACAGCCAGGAAGGGCCCTGATCTCGTCTTTGAGATGGCCTGAGAGTGCCTGTTCTGCCTTCCTTGCGCTAAGATGGAATCGGCTATGGGTGGGAGCCTCTAATAAAGAACAGAGCAGTGTTTCCCGAGCCCACTGTGGTCCCCACCTTGACACCCTTCTGATATATTTCTGTCTTCTGACTCCTGACACGATGCTCTGAGCACCAAATCAGGGCAGGTTGGCTCTGAGATGGTGGGAAACTCTTGACTCCTTTCGGAGACCCCCCCACCCCGCCCCGCTTCAGATTCAGTACCGTTCCCACCACGTCCTTGCCCTGTTCCTTCCTCTTCGACATTGCTCAGCCTTGGTCCCTTCTGTTCTCAGTGAGCAGCCAATAAAGTGGGGCGTGGGGGTGCAGCTGAGAGAAGGCCCCACTGATGACACGTTTCTGATGGAAAGAAAAGAAGGTCATCTTCTGCCTGTCTCTGCTCTGGATCTCCCCGGGGGCGGGGGGCGGGAGGGCAGGGTTCCTCTTCTGAAGTGGTCTTTCCAACTGCCCTGACTCCCAAGGACCTGCTGAGTGTGAAATGAAATGCTGTGCCAGGTGCTTTGGGCCCTTGTCTCATTGACTCCAAGTGATCTGGTCTGGTCTCCGGATTNTCTAGATGTGTATAAGAGACAGGCCTTGGTCCCTTCTGTTCTCAGTGAGCAGCCAATAAAGTGGGGCGTGGGGGTGCAGCTGAGAGAAGGCCCCACTGATGACACGTTTCTGATGGAAAGAAAAGAAGGTCATCTTCTGCCTGTCTCTGCTCTGGATCTCCCCGGGGGCGCGGGGCGGGGGGGCAGGGTTCCTCTTCTGAAGTGGTCTTTCCAACTGCCCTGACTCCCAAGGACCTGCTGAGTGTGAAATGAAATGCTGTGCCAGGTGCTTTGGGCCCTTGTCTCATTGACTCCAAGTGATCTGGTCTGGTCTCCGGATTTGAGTCCTGGGGGTGAGGAGTGTGGGCAGAGGGTCATGCCTCCAGCCCTGCCAAATGCCTGGCTGCTAGGGAGGACCCGTTGGAAAGAACGTTTGTGTGGTTACTTTGAAAATCGCCTGTAAATACGATTTGAGACATTAGGACTGTTGATTTTCTTTTTCTTTCCCAAACGTGAACTATTTTGAAGTTTATGTGTTCTTTTGGCTGGAGCTTATGCAAAGCTATTGTGGAAGGGTATGAATAAAACATCCCCACTCCTCTGGTCTAGCTGGTCATGGGTCTCCCTATTAAATATCCCCAGTGTGGGGAGCCCCAGGCCAGGACTCGGTAGCCCGAGCCATGTCTTGTGTGACATTATTGCAGTGACGTGGGTCTCAATCCTCCTCAAGACAGTGATGGCCCCACGTCTGGCAAAATGGATTTCTGGCCTCTGCTTTCTCCATGGAGCCCTCTCCAGCCTGAACAGGTCATGGGACCCTTGAATGTAATGAAATAAATGTGTTAAGTACTTTCTATGGAGTTGATTCTTGTTTGAATGAAATGGAAGGAGGGTGGCAGGGGCACGGCCAGGAGCTCTAATGTCTGGAAAAGGTGAAGGTGGAGAGGTTTGGGGGTGAGGACCAGAAAAGAGGGATTTGGGAGGAGAGGGGATAGGGCTGGGGGCTGAAAGAGGCTGGGGGAGCCAGACTGGCTGCCCAGGGGCTGGGCAGGGTGAGTGCAGGGCAGAGAGGCCCCCACGTGGGGCTGTCATTACAGGGGCCACAGCGGACTCTGCACGGGGCAGGGGTAAGTCAAATGATACTGAATTCGACTTCACCAAGCTCTGCAGCCGGCCTGGACTAATGGTGCTTGTCGGTCACTGCTGCTGCTGCTGCTAAGTCGCTTCAGTCGTGTCCGACTCTGTGCGACCCCATAGACGGCAGCCCACCAGGCTCCCCCGTCCCTGGGATTCTCCAGGCAAGAACACTGGAGTGGGTTGCTGTTTCCTTCTCCAAGGCATGAAAGTGAAAAGTGAAAATGAAGTCGTTCAGTCGTGTCCGACTCTTTGTGACCCCATGGGCTCCAGCCTACCAGGCTCCTCCACCCATAGGATTTTCCAGGCAAGAGTACTGGAGTGGGCTGCCATTGCCTTCTCCGGTTGGTGACTGAGCACCTTGCTAAGCGCCTCCTTGCCCCAGTGCTTTCTATGCCACAGCAGCCCCGAGAGAGGATTTGAGGATGGTGTTCTGTGGATGTGAGAGCTCAGACTAGAGGTCACCGAGCTGGTCAGTGGTGGGGCAGGGCCTTCAGAGCGTGGCCCAGTGTCTTCGAGAACGTAGCACTCTCTGTGTTCCCCACATTGGGCAGCTCCAGCAGGGGGCTGTGCCGAAGATCTGCCAAATAGAAGTAAACACAAGGTCCAGGGGCATTCTTTGGGGAGGGGTTTTTTTCCCCCCCGAAAAACAGATTCTTAATTTTGCCAGCAATCAGCCTTTGTCCTGTCTTTTCGTGGCCCAGTTAGGCAATCGTGCCCCTGATTAGTCAGCCCAAGGTCCTCCTTGTTGCCTGTGTAGAAATTCACACATGGGATTGAGCATTGGCAGGAAACTCTGGCCATGACGTCGGAGGTGCATGTAAGTGTTGGAGATGGGCCCACCCTGTGAAGTGTGGCCTAGATGCTAGATGCTGTTACCACCCCAGGCAGGCCCGTCCATCCCCACAAGAGCCTGGTGACTCAGCCATAAGAAGCTTCGAGGCCAAATGAGTCTGAGTTACGAGTGGCCAAGAAGAGGTGAGACACTGAGACAGAGTCATAAATATTCATTTTTTTAGCACTCTATAATTCAAAAGTGACTCAACTGATTTGTCTCAAACTCTGCAGGGAAACTCAGCTGTGGCCTCAGATGTGAGCACTCTCAGACCAGAAGGAGTCCTGTGTCCTCAGATGTTTTGCCTTAAGGCACTGGGGGCGAGCGTCTCAGCCCCTTGGCTTCCCTTGGAAGTGCAGCTTCCTGAGGGCGGGGCTGGGCTATCTTCCAGAAGGCTCACGTCTGACTGGTTCTCAGCAAGGACCTGTCCTGTGGCCACCCAGGTGCCTGACATGTGTTTCTACATCACAGACACCTGTCAGACCTCCACTGTGAGCCCATTTCTCTTGCTTAGATCAGTGCTTATTTGCACTTGCCACGCACCTGTTACAGGGCTAGGGACTGGATGGCAGGTGAGGTCTTGGCTTAAATTTTGGGCAGGGAGAAGTGTCGGGGGTCAGGGGATGGTGGGCGGGGTGNTATTTGCACTTGCCACGCACCTGTTACAGGGCTAGGGACTGGATGGCAGGTGAGGTCTTGGCTTAAATTTTGGGCAGGGAGAAGTGTCGGGGGTCAGGGGATGGTGGGCGGGGTGGGGGGACAGAGGATTTACAGCCAACAAATACACGAACAGGAGAAGAGAGGGTGATGTGACAGGGAGGGATGCCTGATTCAATGGGGTAAGTCTTGGGAGACCTCCCTGAAGAAGTGACCTTTGATGGGAGACTTGCAGAGTAAGATGAAGCCAGGCAACAAGGCAGAGAGAGCCCTTGGGGACCCAGGTCTTGTGGTGGCAACAGGGCTGGCGTGCTGGAGGAGCTGGGCCAGAGCATCAGGGCCAGGGAGGAGAGAGGGAGTGAGATGAGGCCACGATGGAGGGTGGTCCAAGTGACATGAGCCACGATGGAGGGTGGTCCAGCTCATGTGGGCTTTGCAAGCTGAGGCAAGGGACTGATTCCCAGGGCAATGGGAAGCCTTGAAGGGTTTGGGCAGGGGAGCCTCCTGATGTGATTTACGTTGTAAATAGCCTGTGATGGGGATGACCGGGGACTGGGTGAGAGAGGATGATGGATGATAGGGGGACAGGAGAGGGGTAGAAGCTGTCAAGGTCTGTAGGGACAGACTGACCTGATGGTACNGTTGTGCCCACCCCCTGCCACTGGCCAGCAAGGGGACCCCATGCTCCTGTCCCACTTCCCATGTCAGGGCTACCAACAGTTATCACAGAAAAATTGTCCGATTTGGACTGATTATAAAACACATCAGCTTTGTTGACTGCGTGCCACGTAATTCCTTCAGCTGCATGCGTGCAAAGCTCTTCTTCTATGGTTTGGCCAAATTCCTGCAACTGCAGTAGTCCAGTGTTAGCCATTCATTTCCTCTAAGACATTTGGGTGGAAAAATCTACAAAACAATAATAGATCAATACATTTAAATTAGAACTTTCAAAAATTCAATAATGGTATTTACAAATTAATAAAGCACTGTAAAGAAAATATCTGCACTTCTTTATTTGGGGATACAGTTAATTTTTTCATTGATTAAGCATTCTTTTGGTGGATGGGATGTGGGCAGGGAATTTGTTTTTTCTAAGAAGGAAGTCCTATGTGGAAGCTAGATCATCCATGTTTCTGGACCCCCACATAAGTTACTAATGCATCATGCAGACAGGATTCAGTGAGCGGCTAGAGGAGGAAGTGTACCTGGTTGGGCAGGAACTGCAACAGAGGTGGGAACGCAGAGGTGGGAACGCTCCGGGTCGCGTGCAGTCTGAGTGGTGATGTAGGGGATGGACGTAATGACAAGCGCAAGTCCCTCTGACTTCAGAACGTATGAGTGCTCACTGTGGTAAGGAAATCTGGTATCGNCGGCTAGAGGAGGAAGTGTACCTGGTTGGGCAGGAACTGCAACAGAGGTGGGAACGCAGAGGTGGGAACGCTCCGGGTCGCGTGCAGTCTGAGTGGTGATGTAGGGGATGGACGTAATGACAAGCGCAAGTCCCTCTGACTTCAGAACGTATGAGTGCTCACTGTGGTAAGGAAATCTGGTATCGGAAATCATCATTTATCAAGCATAAATCAGGGAGCCATTCTTCTTTGTTCAAAAGAGTTCCCCATGGAAATCCTCAAAATTAGCTAACTTACTCTTGTGCCTCTGGAATAAAGCGTGGTATTTTTTTCCCCCTAAAAATAGTGACCGCGACTCAGGTTTTCAGGACTGTACTTAGTGCATCAAACAAGGAAGAGCCCCTCCCGGGTCGAGGCTGGGGTGTACCTGCTTGGGGTGTGAGCAGCCTGAGGGGACTTGGAGGAGGCAGCAGTAGCCCTCTGGCCGCTGTGGCAGCTGGACAAGGGCACGGCCTCANGCGACTCAGGTTTTCAGGACTGTACTTAGTGCATCAAACAAGGAAGAGCCCCTCCCGGGTCGAGGCTGGGGTGTACCTGCTTGGGGTGTGAGCAGCCTGAGGGGACTTGGAGGAGGCAGCAGTAGCCCTCTGGCCGCTGTGGCAGCTGGACAAGGGCACGGCCTCAGCCACGGGCTCTCCTGTAGCCCTAGTGCCCACGGCCACTCACACGTACATCTTCATTTTATTCTCTTCCCCCTACCCATCTTTCTTTCCCAAAATGTTGACTGAGTAGCTGGGGGACCACCAGACTACTGTGCATGTCTGGCGGGGAACAGGGGACGAGGCTAAAGACTTCTCATCCTAGTGGACAGCATGAGGTGGATCCCGGCCCTTTTTCTACCAGATGGCCTCAGGGACTAGGCTCTGCCTTGGGCTCCAAGCGGGTCTTCAATCATGGATGGAGGTCCTGATGCCAGGGGACCAAGATCTGCATGGAACCCACACAATCGAAGTGGAGCGTGAAGGTCAAAGGCTGTCCACAGTCCGTGCCTTAGAATGGAGGGACAGAGATGGTGTTTCGAAAAGGGGTGCCCTCCAGCTGGAGTTGGGAGAAGGCGGGAGAGGGCTTGCAGGGGCAGAAAGAGCCAGGAGGGACAGTGGGAGGGAAGACAGTGGGTTTGTAGACAGTGTTTCCCGGAAGTTGAGGGAAACAGTGGCATGGTGGGTAGGGTTAGCCCCTATTTCAGCTGAGCCTTTGGGTTGCTGTTAACCCATGACTAGACTAGAATCTCTATACAAATGCCTCTCCTGTTCCTGTCTCTGCAGATACATAGTAGGTCCTTAGCCAGCATTAATATTGGTAGACACTCTGAGAGATGCCTGGCACACAGCCAGGGCAATAGGTACTGGATATTTATTTTGAGACTCTCAGAAGCAGCTTTTGATGGAAGCAACTTGGAAATTCGTCATCTTGCGTCTCACTGAACACTTCTATCACAGTGGAACAGAGTCAAGAGCTTGTCTGCGGGTCGGTGGCATGTACAGCAGGGAACTTCTTCCGAGGACTCATCTGAAGTCACACTCTATCAACAGTTTTTAAGAGAGCATGTCAACATGTGTGTGTTAAGATTCTGATAAAGAGATGTTAGAGGCAGCAGTGTGCCAGCAGGAGCCAGTCTGTTTGATATGTGATTGAAGCGTCAGTGGAGACACAGACCCCCCACCCACTAATGGTACAAGGCTGCCCTCACTTGTAGGCCCCGAGGCTCTGTGGTCAGATCTTGCCTAACGGTAGTAAGGGAAGCCCGAATGGGACCGGGATACAGGAGAAAGCAGATGCTGCTGAAGGGAACAGCCTGGTGCCCGGGACAGGACCGCTGCTGGCTGCAGCCAAACTGGACCCATGCTCTGCATAGTGGAGGCTAAGGGCGCCAGCCTCTGGGTGCTGCAGGCTGAGCCCAGAAGACCCCCTTTATCGAGGCTGGTGGTAGGGAAGTGCTTGAGAGAGCCTGTTCCCTGCCCTCTGTGGCTGATGGCAATGAGGGACCCACTGCTTTTTTCCAAGCCATTTATTGCCACTTACCACAGGCTTGGTTTACATCTGCTGCTGAGAGCAGAGTGATCCCAATTTGGAAGCCGTGGAGGCCGTTTTTCACCCACACTGACATAAGCCATGACTCTCGAAGCTGATGACACACTCCAGATAAGGTCAAATGCTCACAGAAAGGGACATTTGTTGCCTCTGTTGCTTAATCCCTGATTGCAAAGAAGCTGCAGACACTAATGGCTGCTGGGATGTGCCATCTTTGTCCCTGGGGACCTGGCTCCAGGGCCCAGGCCTCCCCACCTTACGCTCACATGGACACTACTCATCGCCTGCTGGCGACCCCAGCTAGAGGCCCCACAGACCCAGCCTTGGGGAGGTTTTGGGTCTGGAGGCAACTTGCT
Source organism: Oreotragus oreotragus (assembly GCA_006410675.1). Lineage (NCBI taxonomy): Eukaryota > Metazoa > Chordata > Mammalia > Artiodactyla > Bovidae > Oreotragus > Oreotragus oreotragus. Next base: position 295,705 of record SJYX01004060.1, read on the forward strand.
GGGGGGAACCAGGCACTGGCTGGGCGTGAGCAGGGGCTCAGTAGACTGCACCCCTGTGGGGTCCCCTTCCCTCTTCCCAGTTCTGCCCGACTGTGGCCGTCAGGGCTCCAGGCCGGTGAGTCTGCGACGGCACTGATTTGGTCAGGAAGCAGGTGCTGTGGAGGACAGGGAAGCGGCCGTAAAATTCTGGGGGAGTGAATCAGAGCGCACCACGGCCCCTTTTGTTCACCTCAAGGGAAGACACATGAGCCAACAGGCTACCCACCCAGGGGCCTCAGGGAAAGCTTACATGTAGTTTTCCTCTGCGAGGTTTGGGTGAGAGACATCAGGTCAAGGATCCCTATGATTGTGGGTGCTCAGTGGGGTCAGAGAGGCCTCCTAGGAGTGCTCAGCAAAGTCTTGCTGGGGTTCCTGGTCCTCCAGCCATCTCGTCACCCCTGTGATGTGGTGTCTACTGCCCAGGCCCACAGGATCCACTGATGGGGAAATTGCATTCCGCAGCATCCAGCGTCCATGACCTCTGGCTGGTGCAGGTCCTGATGGAGTGGGTGCAGTCCCTGATGCCCTGTTCTCGCTTTCCATCTGTGGTGGGGCTGCTGCAGCTTCTTCAGTCTGGGGAACAAGCCAGCTAAGGGGTCTGAGCCCTCAAGGTGTGTGCTTGCGTGTGAGGGCGCTGGGGAGAGCTGAGGGTGTTGCTCCCCAGAGGCCAGCTCCTTCGAACAGAGTCCCGAGCTTTCAGGGCTGTTGCAGTGGAGCGGAAGTTAGTCCGTAGTAGCCAGTGGGATGACAGAGATTCCCTAATGGGTTTCCCCACATTCCAGGATTGAAAGCCTGGGGTGGGCCCTCCTAGGCCTCCTTAGGAAGGCTTAGTGATGGCCTGCAGATGTCCGCTTCCTGGAAGCCTCCCCTTGAGGAGACATGGCCCCTTGAGGAGGTCTGAGGGCTTGGTGGAGTGGTGCTGGGAGATGGCGGGAGTCCCCTCTCTTCACATGCTGGGCTCTACTACATGAGCCAAGAGCTCAGGACTGCACGGGGATCCTGTTTCCCTTCCTCTGGTGTGGGACCACCTGGCCCGCACTCACTTTGATGTACTCTGTGCACCCAGCTTTCCAACCTCCGGGTAGAGGGTTGGATTGTTCAGTGATTCCACTCACAGGGACTTTTTGGAAGGCTACCCATGTGGCTGTTGATGCGCTGGTGTGTGGAATCTTTTGGGAAGGGCTGCCTTAGAGGGTGAATACCTGCTCTAGGGGTGACTGCAGGGCCCCTGTTGGATTTGGGTGTCTTGGATAGGGTCCTGCCCCTCCTCTACTCTGGGCATAAGATCGTTGGAAAGAAAATTACTTTTGTCCCAAGATGTGTGCTTCCCACTGGTGTTTTTTTAATTTCATCCACACTCCCCACTTCAGAAATTTCTTACCTGTCCAGTACAGATCTAATGAGTAATGACTTGCCCCTGGAGGCTGTATTATGGTGAAATTCATCAGGGACTGGCTCTCTGCCTTTTTCACCAATGTGAGTGTTCTAGACTGGGTTAAGCCAGCCAAAACACTGGACCACTGAAGGTGCAGGCTTGTAAATGTCCTCTGGGTGAATGACGGTGCCCTTGGCTTCTGAGTTCCAGTGGATTCTCTCCCTGATGTTGTTATTCAGTTGCTCAGGACTCTTTGCAACCCCATGGACTATAGCACGCCAGGCTTCCCTGTCCTTCATTATCTCCTAGAGTTTGCTCAAACTCATGTGTGTTGAGTCAATGATGCCATCCAGCCATCTCATCCCCTGCCACCCTTTTCTCCTCTTGCCCTCAATCTTTCCCAGTATCAGAGTCTTTTTATGCAGAGTACATCATGAGAAACGCTGGTGGATGAAGCATACGCTGGAATCAAGATTGCTGGGAGAAATATCAATCACCTCAGATATGCAGATGACACCACCCTTATGGCAGAAAGTGAAGAAGAACTAAAGAGCCTCTTGATGAGAGTGAAAGAGGAAAGTGAAAAAGTTGGCTTAAAGCTCAACATTCAGAAAACGAAGATCGTGGCATCTGGTCCCATCACTTCATGGCAAATAGATGGGAAAACAGTGGAAACAGTGACAGACTTTATTTTTTTGGGCTCCAAAATCACTGCAGATGGTGACTGCAGCCATGAAATTAAAAGACGCTTACTCCTTGGAAGAAAAGTTATGACCAACCTAGACAACATGTTAAAAAGCAGAGACATTACTTTGCCAACAAAGGTCCATCTAGTTAAGGCTATGTTTTTTCCAGGAGTCATGTATGGATATAAGAGTTGGATTATAACGAAAGCTGAGTGCCAAAGAATTGATGCTTTTAACTGTGGTGTTGGAGAAGACTCTTGAGAGTCCCTTGAACTGCAAGGAGATCCAAGTCCATTCTAAAGGAAATCAGTCCTGAATATTCATTGGAAGGACTGGTGTTGAAGCTAAAACTCCAATATTTTGGCCACCTGATGTGAAGAACTTACTCATTTGAAAAGACCCTGATGCTGGAATGATTGAAGGCAAGAGGAGAAAGGGATGACAGAGGATGAGATGGTTAGATGGCATCACCAACTCAATGGACATGAGTCTGAGTAAACTCCGGAAGTTGGTGATGGACAGGGAGGCCTGGCGTGCTGCAGTCCATGGGGTCGCAAAGAGTCGAACACAACTGAGTGAGTGAACTGAACTGAACTGAGTCTTTTTCAGTAAGTCAGTTCTTCTCATCAGGTGGCCAAAGTACTAGAGCTTCAGCTTCAGCATCAGTCCTTCCAATGAATATTCAGGGTTGAATTCCTTTAGGATTGACTGGTTTGATTTCCTTGCAGTCCAAGAGACTCTCAAGAGTCTTCTCCCTGCCCCTTCCCGTACCTTGCCCACGGGGATGCTGCTGGCCCACACAGATAGCACACAGATCCATGGGCTCCTTCGACGCTGTCTTCTAGGAGGAGCACTTGGCTGCTGAAAGCATTGTTACGACATTTTTCAAGTTGAGCTGTAAAGGTCTCTAGAAAAAGATGTTTCCAGCAGAATCAGAGGGGAAACAAGATTGGCCAGGGCCCATGGCACATGGTTCTGCTGTTCTCCCTGAAATTTCTCAAATGACCGCTGTGCTCCCAGCTCCTCTGATTCCCCAGCCCCCTTCCCCGCTGCCTCCCCAGGCATCCAGCTCAGGATGGCAGGGAGGATCAGTGAGGAACCTTCCTCACGTCAGGGAAACTGAAGCTCTTTTTCCTCCCCACACCCAGTACTTAGACCCAGTTCCCCGTCACACCCATGGGGCTTCTGGGATGAATCCTTCTGGAGGATTCATCCATCCTCCTGTCAGAACAAATAGAAATCCCTGCTTTGTGAGCTTTATAAGTCTTCTCAACAGAGGGCTTTGTAGACCTCGGGCACTGTATGCCCTTGGGCACTGGCAGCATTAATGTTTATTCACTAAGCACACATTTTGCCTTCAGAAGCACATGCTGAGGGCCCAGGAATCCTTGTCAACCTCTGCCAGGAGAAGGGTCCCATCTGTGACTCCTGCACATCCTGGACAGGCCATGCTGAGCGGACCTGGAATCCCTCTCCCACAGCCATGTCCTCAGCCCATTTGTCCCCAAGGAACTCATACACGTGTGGCGGTGCAGGGTCTCACCCATCTCTGGTCCCAGGTGCACAGGGGCTCCTGGCCCCCACATCTCTTCCACTAGTCTTGACTTGGAAATGCTTGAGGCACAACTTCTCATTGCTTAACTGTGAAGAGTGATAGGGCCTGGAACAGACCAAGATCTGAGACAGATCAAGAGGAAGAGAGAAAAAGGTAAAGGAACTCAGAGAAAAAAGAAGCATCTAATTCACTTCGAATGGAATCTTCCACCAAACTTTCCCTTTCTGATTTCAACCCTGCCAGCCCTTCACAAGCTGTCTTAGAGTGTAATTGTCTTTCAAACTGCTGGCGCTGTAACCTTAAACCTTGTAATTGTGCCCCAGGACAAATCAGTATTAATTTAGCTGATGTGGCATATCTTATAAATCCTATGTTCTCCCTCTAGCCTCTATTTGGTTAAAGAGTTCCCCAAAAAGAGTATATACCAGGAGAGATAAGTGAGTGTGCGTCATTTCCAGGCTGCGGTTGGTTTTCAGCTGTCTGGAGGTGGGGAGGAAGGCATTCAGGCTTCTGACTGGGGCAGGGGTTGGGGGTGTCTCCCCTTCCACAGCCGGGTGCGTCTCAGCCACGCTCGGGCTCCGGGAATTCGAGTCTTCTGTTGAGGAGCCCCAGGGCCCTGATGGGTGTTATCTGGAATTTGTAGGGAAACCAGAAAGAAACCACAAATCCCTGAGGGGCCGGAGGGAAGGGGGCAGAAAGATCTTGCGGTTGAATCTAAAATACAAAGGGAGGCTAGAAGCTGCCACCACAAGGGATTTCATTAAGGAGACCACGAGATTTAGCCTTAAGAAGTTCGCGCCCAAGTGGAGATAGCGCACGGCCCCGCCTGGAGGGTGGTGAAGAAGCGTTGGGAGGCCTGAGAAGTTAAATGCATGCCATGAGCCCGGCAGGCAGTAATTACCTGGCGCGGCAGTCTCCCAGCCTACCCTCTGCCTCTGTGTGATTTCCCGCTTTTCCAGGGTGTCTCTGTTCTTACAAGTACATCAGATAACTGCTCTTAAGTGAACTAAAATGAAACTCCCAAACAAAGAGTTATAAGTGCTGTTTTATTTCTAGAGATGAAAATTGCACTAGAGTAACTTCTTTATTTGACTACATTACATTACAGTGGAAGGAAGGCGACTGTGGTACAAAATAGTAATTAGCTGTTTTTTTCTCTGTCCTGAAAATTAGTGCATAGTTAGATCAAAATATGACAGGGTGCTTGCTCATTTAATTTTTAAATCGCTTGGTAACTTCAAATAAGACTACTGCAGTGGGTATGTAAGACATTGTGTAAGTGCTGAACACTCAGTGTTGGAACTGCTTTTGTATTGTTGGTATGGCGTGGCATGATAGCATTAGTTCCTTTATCTAACCCAGCAAGTATATGGGACATCTACTATGTGAAGACGTCTCTGGGGAGAAGTATTGCACATGAGAGAGTCACGGCAGTCATAGGTGCAGAGTACTGAAGTGTTAAGTGTTAGTCACTCAGGTGTCTGACTCTTTGCAGCCCCATAGACTACAGCCTGCCAGGCTCCTCTGGCCATGGGATTTTCCAGGCAAGAAGACTGGAGTGGGTTGCCTTATCCTTCTTAAGGGGATCTTTCTGACCCGGGGATCGGACCTGGGTCTCCCACTTTGCAGGCAGATTCTTCACTGTCTAAGCCACCAGGGAAGCCCAGCTGTAGAGTGAAGGGAGCAATTCTGAGGCTCACAGTTGTTCACCATTCACTCATTCATTCAACAACCACAGATGGAACTTTATCCCTAGGCCTAGGTTCCTGCTCATACCATGTTCATAGTTTCTCAGAGAGGAAGCAATGAGAACAGTTATCATGGCAAATATGCAGATGGTACATGAGAAGCATGGGTAAAGTCATCAAGGAAGAGGGTCCCATTCATTCGTACGCTCACTCAGTAATTCATTCATCCTCAAAGATTTGAAGACTTACTATGTACTGGAGATGTGACTCAATCCTTTGCCTTGATGGAGCTTACAGGTTGGAGAGAGGAACCAGTACTCCTCAGAAAAATCACGTGAGCAAATGGAAAATCATAACTCTACCAGGTGCCGTAGGGAAAGGTGTCTGGAGCCCTCAGAGATTCCGGTCAAGATGAGGTCTCAGCTATCTTGGGCATGGGCTAAATAGGCCCAGCCCACAGCAGAGCATTTCAGGCAGAGGGGCTGACCAGTGCAAAGGCCCTGTGGCAGAGGGAACTGGGTGAATCTGGGAGCTGAAAGGTGGGCCATGGAGGGCTGGGGAGTGGAGACGAGGGAGGAGTGTGTGAGCTGAGCTGGAGTGAGGGGGAGGCAGCGCCTTGCAGTCGTGTTCAGGAGTTTGGTCTCGATTTGAAGAGCCATGGGTGGCTGTTTCGTGAGGGAATGTTTAAGGGCGCATGTAGGCAGGATCCAGGCAGGGAAACCAGTGGAGGCCTGGGTATGCGGCAGCAGTTTGAATGGGGTGCTGGTGGAGGAGACAGATGTGCACTTCGAGTCGGGAGAAAAGCCTGCGGTTGGAGATGGAGGCTGAGTAAGGGTCCACAGGGGAGCTGGGTGGGCCAGGAGGGGCAGGCCAGGGTGGGCAGGTGTAGATGAGAGAGCAGCAAGCAGCCCAGCCATCAGATGGGCGAACACTACTTAGACTCAGTGACTCTTACTGGAGGTCACCGCACATACCAAGGGCCTTCACCACACCAGACGCACTTGGATATCTATCTAATTGGTGGTCCAAGACCTTCCCCTGAAGGACTTTAATCTCCTCCCTGGTATATGAGAGGATTACTTACATTTTCTGAAGCCAGTCCAACAGGTGTGCCCACCTCTCACCTACTTATCTATTATGAACCTGTACAAATTGGGTAATTGTGTGTGCAAATGGGTGGTTAGGTGTGTGTGTGGGTATGTAATTACTAGATTTGCATTCGTGAATGCTCATTCCCTTAAACAGCCCTCTTCCCGCCTCTATTTCTCTGCTGTCTCCCTGCCCCACAGCATAGACATCCCCAGGTGTACATTGGGCCCAGATGTCTCTCTCAGGTCTGCTCTATTGCGTCAGAAGTACCTTTTTCAGTGCCCACCACCACTAGCTCTTAAGTACTACCCAGCCCACCCCACCCTCCATCAAGAGAGAGGAAAACACATTTCTCCTCCTGCCATGTTGGATGGTAATTGTTAGCGCTGCCTGGAAAGTACATGAGATGTCGCTTCTCTCCTCCACATCAGCTCTCCCTTCCCAAAGGAGAGTCACTGTTCATTAACGCACTGGGCACGCATACGCTAGTGTTGGGGAGGCGCTGTGCCTTGGAGGAGAGGGCACTGGCTGTGGAGTCACACACATCTGGTCTTCGTCCCGGCTCAGCTGCTCATGAGCTCCTCTGCCCCTGAAAATAAAGATAAAGCACATAAAGGGTTAGTGCCTGGTGCACAGTTGGCCGACAGTGAGATTGTTACTTGTATTAATGTCATTGAACCAAGTGAGTGTTCTAGTCCCAGGCCTTTTGTTGCATGGGGAAGGAACAAACCTTAGGTGAACCTTAATTGCTACCAATTTTCATGTCATCTGTGGTATGATATTAATAAAAGTGATTTTTTTAAAAAAGGAGCTAATGTGGGACAGGTACTTTATGACCCTACAATCACATAGTCTAAAAAACCCCAGCAAATTGTCACTTCGGGAAACCATAAAGGGAATATCAAGTGACTAAAACATAAATGTGGCAGTTTTTTTTTTTTTTTTTTCTTTTTTCAGTTTGCAACATCTATGGTAAAACACCCAAGTTGCCCATTTGGTATGGGATGAGCAGGCTGCGGTTTAGTGCTGAAACCCCGTCCTGCTGGCAGACGTAGGATGCCGACCCTCTGTGTGCCATGGTGACTGGTCAAGAATTCATCCTGTGGGAAGATGGCCCAGGGTCACCCAGACCTTTGGGTCATCTGCTTGAGGAGGGCTGCCCCTGCACAGGGTGCTTTGCTGGGAGAGCACACAAGTTCCCCTCAGTGCTACCGGTGACCATGTTTCAGTGCTGTGTTCTTTTGGACATCAAGCTTTGCTTCTGCCTGAGGAGCTGTATCTTGAACTGTTGTGCCTCTGTGTTTTGCTGAGTCTTCGATGCACTAAAGAATCTACCTCTCTCCATTGCAATTTCCCAAGGATTTTTTATTATTTAATGCAAGTTCAGTTTTATTTAGAATGTGAGATTTATGATGACTTAACGTTTTTGTTTTCATTATGTTTTTCTAATCAATTTTATTTTTTCGAGCAGTTTTAGGTTCATGAAGAAAAACTGAGCAGAAAGTACAGAGAATTCCCATATACCCTTTGTCCCTGCAACAGCCACAGCCTCCCAGATTTGGGACATCCTGCACCTGTGGGGTACATTTGTTACAACTGATGCACCCACATCAATGCATCCTTATCACCCAGAGTCCATTCTTTACATTAGGATGTACAACAACTCTTGGTGTTGTACATTCTGTGGGTTCAGATGAGTGCACAGTGACATGTGTCTAGCATTGTAGTATTGTACTATAAACTATCACACAAGAGTTTCAGTGCCCCAAATATCTTTTCTGCTCAGCCTATTTCATTATGTTTTTAAAAACAACTTCTCATCAAGTGAAAAATGACAGTCACAGAAAATACCAGCCTGTTCTTCAGGCAGAAGCATGCTGGGTAACTGCCCCCATCCTAACACAAGAGGGTGATTTTATCTGTAGAAGGGAATCTGGACAGTCATATTTCTTCCAAGTGAAGCATCACATGATCTGTGTTCTAGGGTTCATAAAATAACCGGTTTGAAAGGAAATGTCCAGTTTGACTTATATTTTTTGGGTCAAATTTGAAGTTCTAGAAGTTTGTGGTTTACTTTGTTTTGGCAATTTCTTCAGATTTTTCTCCTCCATCCATCTCTCATCCTGAAGCTTGATGTAGATTGCCAGCCATCCCAGAGCAGCAGTTTCTGAGAAGAGAATCTAAAAGTGGTTCTAGGGAAAAGGGGAGGTTTTCATAGGATGAGTCCTGCCTCCTTTCTGGTTTGTGGGCGCAATCTTTAAAGGGCTTTGGGACCCTCCAGCCAGATAGAAGCCTTGGTCTTCCTGCAAGCCTGCTTCTTGCTCCTCAGCTTATTGCCAGAACCTGGAGGAGCCGGCTGGCGATTCCACCACCCAGGGCCCTAAGGTGGAAAACCTGAGCATTTGTTATTTGTTTTATTATTTGTCATTTCAGGGCCGGGCTCACAGAATCCAAGTTGACAACTGTGGTTGGGACTTAGGTGATAAGAGGGACTGTTCCTGTCTCCAAGTTTGCCTTTTAAATCTTGTGATTCACGAGCACATTCTGCTCACAGTGTCTAAACTCATCCTTTGCACCATAAATGGGAGGGTTTGCAGGAAAGAACTCTCATTGGTGTAGGGCTCTCCAGCTAGCCTCATCTCTGTTTTGTCAAACTAACTACACATGGTATAATCACATAGAACTAAATATACACACACACCCCTCTCCCAAATGGGTGTCTGAAAAACTGGTGAAATAGAGAAGTTGGTGGGTTGTATCAGTGTCCGTTTCCTCGCTGTGATGCTCTGCTGTCCTTTTGCCAGAGGTCACCATGGGGGGAACCAGGGGAAGGGTATGTAAGATTTCTCTGTATTCTATCTAACACCTGCCTATGAGCAACCATTCTTCCAAAACATAAAGTTAAAAAAACAAAACAAAACAGCTTTCAGTTCTTTGTTTGCTGCTGAGTCACTTCAGTCGTGTCCGACTCTGTGCGACCCCATAGACGGCAGCCCACCAGGCTCCGCCGTCCCTGGGATTCTCCAGGCAAGAACACTGGAGTGGGTTGCCATTTCCTTGTCCAATGCATGAAAGTGAAAAGTGAAAGCGAGGTCGCCGAGTCGTGTGTGACTCTTCGCGACCCCATGGACTGTAGCCTACCAGGCTTTTCCGTCCGTGGTTTTTTCCAGGCAAGAGTACTGGAGTGGGATGCTATTGCCTTCTCTGGTTCTTTGTTTAATATTGTCATTTCCATCTGATCTCTTAGACTTTGGTGTTCTGTGAATTCTTTACTCACCTACTTCATTTATTTGAATGTTAATTGACCTTTGTTCATTTGGTTTCCGTACCAGAAAACAAACTCAACCAGTAAGAGCTCTCAGTGATTGCAAGGTGTGAGGGCTTGGAGAAGGGGGTCTGAGAAGACCCTCATCTTTACACAAGGTTAAATAAGTGAACGTGAGAGAGAAGAACCCCTCAGTGGAGAAAGTGGATGACCGAGTCTCAGCATGGATTTAAGAGTTTGCAAATAGACCAGATGTAGGGTATCGGGAAGTACAAACAGAAAATAGCACGTGGTTTAAAACTCTAATCTTTAGTTTTCTTTTTAACTTTTGAAACAATTATGGGGCTTCCCTGGTGGCTCAGTGGTAAAGAAGAATCCGCCTGCCAATGCAGGATCCCTGATCTGGGAAGATCCCACATTCCTTGGAGTATTAAGCCTGTGCTGTAGCCCAGGAACTGCCACAGCTGAGCGCACGTGCCACAGCTGTTGACGCCCATGCTCCACAGTAAGAGAAGCCGCTGCAGTGAGGAGCTCACGCACTGCCGTGAAGAGCAGACCCCACTTGCTGCAACTGGAAAATGCCCGCACAGAAGACCCAACACAGCCAAAAATAAGTAAATGAAATTATATCTTTAAGAAATAATTATATATTTAAAGGAAATTGCATGTGGAGAAAGTGGATGACCGAGTCTCAGCATGGATTTAAGAGTTTGCAAATAGACCAGATGTAGGGTATCGGGAAGTACAAACAGAAAATAGCACGTGGTTTAAAACTCTAATCTTTAGTTTTCTTTTTAACTTTTGAAACAATTATGGGGCTTCCCTGGTGGCTCAGTGGTAAAGAAGAATCCGCCTGCCAATGCAGGATCCCTGATCTGGGAAGATCCCACATTCCTTGGAGTATTAAGCCTGTGCTGTAGCCCAGGAACTGCCACAGCTGAGCGCACGTGCCACAGCTGTTGACGCCCATGCTCCACAGTAAGAGAAGCCGCTGCAGTGAGGAGCTCACGCACTGCCGTGAAGAGCAGACCCCACTTGCTGCAACTGGAAAATGCCCGCACAGAAGACCCAACACAGCCAAAAATAAGTAAATGAAATTATATCTTTAAGAAATAATTATATATTTAAAGGAAATTGCAGAGATAGTACAGAGAGGTCCTGTGTACCCTTACTGCGTTTCCCCCGTTGCTTAATTCCTCTACAGTAGAACAGCAAAATCAGGAAATTAACATTGCTACAATGTACACATGGTTCTATATGTCATTTGATCACAGACTCTGTAACCACCACCTCAGTCAAGACACAGAACTGGTCCATCATCACAAAGCTCTCCCTCATGCTACTGCTTTATACTTACATCCACTCCGGCCCCACCATTCTCGCCTCCAGCAAATACTAATCTGTACTTCATCTCGGTGACTTTGTCAGTTCGAGGATGTTATAGAAACGGAATTATGCGCTCTAGTACCCTTGGCCTTGGCTTCTTTCACTCGGTACACTTCTCACATTCGGCCTGTGAGATCCATCCCTGTTGTTGCATTGTCTGTTCCTTTTTATTGCTAAGTCGTGCTCCTTGCTATGGCCAGCCCACAGTTTGTTTAACGTTCACCTCTGGCGGGATATTTTGGTTGTCTCCAGCTTTTAGCTGTTACAAATAAAGCTGCTATGAACGACAGAGTACAGGATTTTGTGTAGAAATAAATTTTCCCTTCTATAAGACAGATGCTCAGAAGTGCAATTGCTGGCTCATATGGTAAGTATATGTCTCATTCTTTAAGAAACTACCAAACTATTCTCCAGAGAGGTGGTACCATTTTACATTTGGGCCAGCAGGGTATAAGATATCCAGTTTCTTTGCACTCTGGCCAGGATTTGGTATTGTCACTGTTTTTATTTGTTCTAGCAGGTGTATTGTGGTATATCACTCTGTTTTTAATTTATATGTCCTTAATGGCTAGTGATTTTGAACCTCTTTTCTTATGTTTGTGTTGCCACCTTTATATGGTTTTCAGCAGCAAGAACCGTCCTCTGCAAGGTCTTCCTCCTGGACCTGACCAAAGATGGTCCTGATTCCCCAAATGTCAGATCCAGGAAGAGTTTCCTTTCTTATTCCTTTTTTAAGAAACAGAAAAAATAGAGAAACACATTCTGGCTCAGCCTTTGACCTTTGGCTCTCACTTTCCTTCTTTCAGCATTTTTGGGGAAAGAGTTTGTATTTTCAAAGAGCTGCCTTGTCCTCTTTGCACATTTTCATGAAATGACGTAAAGAGGCAACTTCTAAAAAATATTTCAATACCGGAAAACGCAGGCCCTCTGAATGAGCCCGGCTGTTTGTCTATAATCACTTCAACGTCTGAGATGCCCAGACCACATATGCTTCAGAGGCTGGAACTAACAATATGCTCTTGATGCCATTTTAAGCAACTGCCAGCGAGCATCTCCCAGAGCCGCTCGTCAGCAGAGGTGCGTGCCCGCCTTGCCTCTCTTCCACCCTCTCTGTGCTGAGCGCCCACAGAGCTGCCAGCAGTCCCGCCAGAGGCCAGAGGAGGCAACACCAAATGTAAACATTTATTCCTCGACTGCAAGGAGTCTGCCGGGCAGGCTAGGATTTGGGCCTCACAATAAAACCCTTGTCTCTGCAAACGGCAAAGGGGTAAGGGTTCCCTCCAACCCAGTCTGCAGGAGGGCAGGTCAGCATAGATCAAATGCTCAAACATTTTTTTAATTATTATTTTTTTTAATTTTCAAAAATTAACAATAACACACACACATACACACATTTCTGCAGTAAGTGATCAAATCGGCGGAGTGATGTGAATTGGCACGCTTTTGGAAAAGGCAGTGTGAGAAGAGGGTCTTCAAACTCACATCTACAGTTTGCATGTGTTTGTAACACAGGAGCCTGCTGGAGGTTCCTCACAAGAAGGGAAAGAGAGAAGGCGGCTGAGAGTTAGAACAGGTTGTTACAAATGATCAGAGTCCCCACACACGTTAAGGATGAATACTACTTCCTCCTAAAAGAGTAAAACGAAATATTCTTCTAGCCACGCTGAGACTGCCTTAGAAGTATTATGCTGTTACAGATTTCAAAAGGTTAGCTTCAATGAACCTGACATCAGTATAACCCAAAATAACCCATTCAAGAGAAAAGTAAGAAATAATTGCTGTTTTCTCTTTTTTTTCCCCTCCGCTATATTGCTATAATGATTTTGCATAACAGATTGAACAAAGTGCTGTTGTGACAGGTGGTAGAATTCAGCTAGTAAGCACCGAGACAGGGTTCAATTTAGTTTGTGAATCCTTTAATTGTTGTGCAGCTAATTAAAGAAGGTTCTTTACACTCGCAAGTGTTTACCGTTGCTAGTATGCATACATGAAAAATTAAATTGTGCCTTCAAGGGCTGAGAACTATAGAAAAATCATAGCTGAGGCTGCAACATGCTTACCAGCTCAAAATAGCTGCTTTTCACAATTGGAATTTGTAAAACTTTTTGCTAAGCAAATATAGAGCTAATTAGAAGTGTTCGTTGGACCAATTAACATTTAAATAAATAAGCCATATTGCACATTTCACAGTCTTTATTTAATGATGCTTCTAACTCTTTGGAAAGATTCTCTTAAGTACAAATAAGTTGTCATAAAAATGAAAGATAAAAATAACCCCATAACAGTATATGCTATTTTTTTCCTTTTGCCTTGAAGTCCTTTACAAAAACTCTGTACCTATTATTGAAGAAGAAAGAGGGCTGTGGGGGTGGGGAACAAATACACCTACCACCCACAAATCAAGATCTTCCTTTCATCTTCCCTAGTTACCTTTCCCCTTCTCTGAATAGAAACAGAAAAACATATTTTATTACTATTTAAATTGTTATGATAATTCTGTTTACTTGCGGTTTTTACCCCATGATAGAAAAATCTGCTTTAGAAAATCCCACTTTAATCTGAGAACATGCGTAAGCAAGGAAATGAAGGAAAAGGAGACCAAAAACAGCAGTGTCTGGGGAGTGCAGCAGAGAAAGCAGTCTGGGGAGTCCCTCACACATGTTTACACGCAGAGCGCTGGGGACTCTGCACCCAGTTCTGGGGCCCACGTCCATTCCTGGTGGAGGCCAGAGGCCCTGAGAGACGGGGAGCCTAAGCTGGTCCCTGGAGTCCTTTCTCTCAAAGACCAGGACACAGAGATCAATGGAACAAAACAGACAACTCAGAAGTTACCCCAATGATCTCCATTTTTTACAAAGATGCAAAAGCAGTTTAAAGAAAGACAGCGTTTTCAAGAAATGGAGCAATTGGATATTTATAAGCAAGAAAAGGAACCTTAACCTAAATCTCACATCTAATACGAAAATTAACTTGAAGTGCATCACAGGTCTCAGGGTGAACTATGAAACTATAAAGCTTTTAGAAGACAACATAAGAAGGAAATCATCAGGCCCCAAGCCCTGGGCAATAGCTCTCAGAAAAGTCACCAAAAGTAGGAGCCATAAAAAGTAAAACCGATAAACTGGATCTCATCAAAATTAAAATTTTTCTTCTATAGCAGAGTATGCTACGAAGACATAAAGACAAGCTACAGACTGGAAGAAACTATTTGCGAACCATGTAGCGGATGAAGGGCTCAAACTTCACATATGTAAAGACCTCCAAAAACTCAACAGTAAAAACAAATAGTAGAATGAGAAAATGGGCAAAAGTTAAGACCCGGCATTTCACGAAAAGGGTATAAAGGTGGCAACACAAACATAAGAAAAGAGGTTCAAAATCACTAGCCATTAAGGACATATAAATTAAAAACAGAGTGATATACCACAATACACCTGCTAGAACAAATAAAAACAGTGACAATACCAAATCCTGGCCAGAGTGCAAAGAAACTGGATATCTTATACCCTGCTGGCCCAAATGTAAAATGGTACCACCTCTCTGGAGAATAGTTTGGTAGTTTCTTAAAGAATGAGACATATACTTACCATATGAGCCAGCAATTGCACTTCTGAGCATCTGTCTTATAGAAGGGAAAATTTATTTCTACACAAAATCCTGTACTCTGTCGTTCATAGCAGCTTTATTTGTAACAGCTAAAAGCTGGAGACAACCAAAATATCCCGCCAGAGGTGAACGTTAAACAAACTGTGGGCTGGCCATAGCAAGGAGCACGACTTAGCAATAAAAAGGAACAGACAATGCAACAACAGGGATGGATCTCACAGGCCGAATGTGAGAAGTGTACCGAGTGAAAGAAGCCAAGGCCAAGGGTACTAGAGCGCATAATTCCGTTTCTATAACATCCTCGAACTGACAAAGTCACCGAGATGAAGTACAGGTGAGTATTTGCTGGAGGCGAGAATGGTGGGGCCGGAGTGGATGTAAGTATAAAGCAGTAGCATGAGGGAGAGCTTTGTGATGATGGACCAGCTCTGTGTCTTGACTGAGGTGGTGGTTACAGAGTCTGTGATCAAATGACATATAGAACCATGTGTACATTGTAGCAATGTTAATTTCCTGATTTTGCTGTTCTACTGTAGAGGAATTAAGCAACGGGGGAAACGCAGTAAGGGTACACAGGACCTCTCTGTACTATCTCTGCAATTTCCTTTAAATATATAATTATTTCTTAAAGATATAATTTCATTTACTTATTTTTGGCTGTGTTGGGTCTTCTGTGCGGGCATTTTCCAGTTGCAGCAAGTGGGGTCTGCTCTTCACGGCGGTGCGTGAGCTCCTCACTGCAGCGGCTTCTCTTACTGTGGAGCATGGGCGTCAACAGCTGTGGCACGTGCGCTCAGCTGTGGCAGTTCCTGGGCTACAGCACAGGCTTAATACTCCAAGGAATGTGGGATCTTCCCAGATCAGGGATCCTGCATTGGCAGGCGGATTCTTCTTTACCACTGAGCCACCAGGGAAGCCCCATAATTGTTTCAAAAGTTAAAAAGAAAACTAAAGATTAGAGTTTTAAACCACGTGCTATTTTCTGTTTGTACTTCCCGATACCCTACATCTGGTCTATTTGCAAACTCTTAAATCCATGCTGAGACTCGGTCATCCACTTTCTCCACTGAGGGGTTCTTCTCTCTCACGTTCACTTATTTAACCTTGTGTAAAGATGAGGGTCTTCTCAGACCCCCTTCTCCAAGCCCTCACACCTTGCAATCACTGAGAGCTCTTACTGGTTGAGTTTGTTTTCTGGTACGGAAACCAAATGAACAAAGGTCAATTAACATTCAAATAAATGAAGTAGGTGAGTAAAGAATTCACAGAACACCAAAGTCTAAGAGATCAGATGGAAATGACAATATTAAACAAAGAACCAGAGAAGGCAATAGCATCCCACTCCAGTACTCTTGCCTGGAAAAAACCACGGACGGAAAAGCCTGGTAGGCTACAGTCCATGGGGTCGCGAAGAGTCACACACGACTCGGCGACCTCGCTTTCACTTTTCACTTTCATGCATTGGACAAGGAAATGGCAACCCACTCCAGTGTTCTTGCCTGGAGAATCCCAGGGACGGCGGAGCCTGGTGGGCTGCCGTCTATGGGGTCGCACAGAGTCGGACACGACTGAAGTGACTCAGCAGCCAACAAAGAACTGAAAGCTGTTTTGTTTTGTTTTTTTAACTTTATGTTTTGGAAGAATGGCTGCTCATAGGCAGGTGTTAGATAGAATACAGAGAAATCTTACATACCCTTCCCCTGGTTCCCCCCATGGTGACCTCTGGCAAAAGGACAGCAGAGCATCACAGCGAGGAAACGGACACTGATACAACCCACCAACTTCTCTATTTCACCAGTTTTTCAGACACCCATTTGGGAGAGGGGTGTGTGTGTATATTTAGTTCTATGTGATTATACCATGTGTAGTTAGTTTGACAAAACAGAGATGAGGCTAGCTGGAGAGCCCTACACCAATGAGAGTTCTTTCCTGCAAACCCTCCCATTTATGGTGCAAAGGATGAGTTTAGACACTGTGAGCAGAATGTGCTCGTGAATCACAAGATTTAAAAGGCAAACTTGGAGACAGGAACAGTCCCTCTTATCACCTAAGTCCCAACCACAGTTGTCAACTTGGATTCTGTTAGCCCGGCCCTGAAATGACAAATAATAAAACAAATAACAAATGCTCAGGTTTTCCACCTTAGGGCCCTGGGTGGTGGAATCGCCAGCCGGCTCCTCCAGGTTCTGGCAATAAGCTGAGGAGCAAGAAGCAGGCTTGCAGGAAGACCAAGGCTTCTATCTGGCTGGAGGGTCCCAAAGCCCTTTAAAGATTGCGCCCACAAACCAGAAAGGAGGCAGGACTCATCCTATGAAAACCTCCCCTTTTCCCTAGAACCACTTTTAGATTCTCTTCTCAGAAACTGCTGCTCTGGGATGGCTGGCAATCTACATCAAGCTTCAGGATGAGAGATGGATGGAGGAGAAAAATCTGAAGAAATTGCCAAAACAAAGTAAACCACAAACTTCTAGAACTTCAAATTTGATCCAAAAAATATAAGTCAAACTGGACATTTCCTTTCAAACCGGTTATTTTATGAACCCTAGAACACAGATCATGTGATGCTTCACTTGGAAGAAATATGACTGTCCAGATTCCCTTCTACAGATAAAATCACCCTCTTGTGTTAGGATGGGGGCAGTTACCCAGCATGCTTCTGCCTGAAGAACAGGCTGGTATTTTCTGTGACTGTCATTTTTCACTTGATGAGAAGTTGTTTTTAAAAACATAATGAAATAGGCTGAGCAGAAAAGATATTTGGGGCACTGAAACTCTTGTGTGATAGTTTATAGTACAATACTACAATGCTAGACACATGTCACTGTGCACTCATCTGAACCCACAGAATGTACAACACCAAGAGTTGTTGTACATCCTAATGTAAAGAATGGACTCTGGGTGATAAGGATGCATTGATGTGGGTGCATCAGTTGTAACAAATGTACCCCACAGGTGCAGGATGTCCCAAATCTGGGAGGCTGTGGCTGTTGCAGGGACAAAGGGTATATGGGAATTCTCTGTACTTTCTGCTCAGTTTTTCTTCATGAACCTAAAACTGCTCGAAAAAATAAAATTGATTAGAAAAACATAATGAAAACAAAAACGTTAAGTCATCATAAATCTCACATTCTAAATAAAACTGAACTTGCATTAAATAATAAAAAATCCTTGGGAAATTGCAATGGAGAGAGGTAGATTCTTTAGTGCATCGAAGACTCAGCAAAACACAGAGGCACAACAGTTCAAGATACAGCTCCTCAGGCAGAAGCAAAGCTTGATGTCCAAAAGAACACAGCACTGAAACATGGTCACCGGTAGCACTGAGGGGAACTTGTGTGCTCTCCCAGCAAAGCACCCCTGTCTCTTATACACATCTGGAAATTAACATTGCTACAATGCACACATGGTTCTGTATGTCATTTGATCACAGACTCTGTAACCACCACCTCAGTCAAGACACAGAGCTGGTCCATCATCACAAAGCTCTCCCTCATGCTACTGCTTTATACTTACATCCACTCCGGCCCCACCATTCTCGCCTCCAGCAAATACTCACCTGTACTTCATCTCGGTGACTTTGTCAGTTCGAGGATGTTATAGAAACGGAATTATGCGCTCTAGTACCCTTGGCCTTGGCTTCTTTCACTCGGTACACTTCTCACATTCGGCCTGTGAGATCCATCCCTGTTGTTGCATTGTCTGTTCCTTTTTATTGCTAAGTCGTGCTCCTTGCTATGGCCAGCCCACAGTTTGTTTAACGTTCACCTCTGGCGGGATATTTTGGTTGTCTCCAGCTTTTAGCTGTTACAAATAAAGCTGCTATGAACGACAGAGTACAGGATTTTGTGTAGAAATAAATTTTCCCTTCTATAAGACAGATGCTCAGAAGTGCAATTGCTGGCTCATATGGTAAGTATATGTCTCATTCTTTAAGAAACTACCAAACTGTTCTCCAGAGAGGTGGTACCATTTTACATTTGGGCCAGCAGGGTATAAGATATCCAGTTTCTTTGCACTCTGGCCAGGATTTGGTATTGTCACTGTTTTTATTTGTTCTAGCAGGTGTATTGTGGTATATCACTCTGTTTTTAATTTATATGTCCTTAATGGCTAGTGATTTTGAACCTCTTTTCTTATGTTTGTGTTGCCACCTTTATACCCTTTTCGTGAAATGCCGGGTCTTAACTTTTGCCCATTTTCTCATTCTACTATTTGTTTTTACTGTTGAGTTTTTGGAGGTCTTTACATATGTGAAGTTTGAGCCCTTCATCCGCTACATGGTTCGCAAATAGTTTCTTCCAGTCTGTAGCTTGTCTTTATGTCTTCGTAGCATACTCTGCTATAGAAGAAAAATTTTAATTTTGATGAGATCCAGTTTATCGGTTTTACTTTTTATGGCTCCTACTTTTGGTGACTTTTCTGAGAGCTATTGCCCAGGGCTTGGGGCCTGATGATTTCCTTCTTATGTTGTCTTCTAAAAGCTTTATAGTTTCATAGTTCACCCTGAGACCTGTGATGCACTTCAAGTTAATTTTCGTATTAGATGTGAGATTTAGGTTAAGGTTCCTTTTCTTGCTTATAAATATCCAATTGCTCCATTTCTTGAAAACGCTGTCTTTCTTTAAACTGCTTTTGCATCTTTGTAAAAAATGGAGATCATTGGGGTAACTTCTGAGTTGTCTGTTTTGTTCCATTGATCTCTGTGTCCTGGTCTTTGAGAGAAAGGACTCCAGGGACCAGCTTAGGCTCCCCGTCTCTCAGGGCCTCTGGCCTCCACCAGGAATGGACGTGGGCCCCAGAACTGGGTGCAGAGTCCCCAGCGCTCTGCGTGTAAACATGTGTGAGGGACTCCCCAGACTGCTTTCTCTGCTGCACTCCCCAGACACTGCTGTTTTTGGTCTCCTTTTCCTTCATTTCCTTGCTTACGCATGTTCTCAGATTAAAGTGGGATTTTCTAAAGCAGATTTTTCTATCATGGGGTAAAAACCGCAAGTAAACAGAATTATCATAACAATTTAAATAGTAATAAAATATGTTTTTCTGTTTCTATTCAGAGAAGGGGAAAGGTAACTAGGGAAGATGAAAGGAAGATCTTGATTTGTGGGTGGTAGGTGTATTTGTTCCCCACCCCCACAGCCCTCTTTCTTCTTCAATAATAGGTACAGAGTTTTTGTAAAGGACTTCAAGGCAAAAGGAAAAAAATAGCATATACTGTTATGGGGTTATTTTTATCTTTCATTTTTATGACAACTTATTTGTACTTAAGAGAATCTTTCCAAAGAGTTAGAAGCATCATTAAATAAAGACTGTGAAATGTGCAATATGGCTTATTTATTTAAATGTTAATTGGTCCAACGAACACTTCTAATTAGCTCTATATTTGCTTAGCAAAAAGTTTTACAAATTCCAATTGTGAAAAGCAGCTATTTTGAGCTGGTAAGCATGTTGCAGCCTCAGCTATGATTTTTCTATAGTTCTCAGCCCTTGAAGGCACAATTTAATTTTTCATGTATGCATACTAGCAACGGTAAACACTTGCGAGTGTAAAGAACCTTCTTTAATTAGCTGCACAACAATTAAAGGATTCACAAACTAAATTGAACCCTGTCTCGGTGCTTACTAGCTGAATTCTACCACCTGTCACAACAGCACTTTGTTCAATCTGTTATGCAAAATCATTATAGCAATATAGCGGAGGGGAAAAAAAAGAGAAAACAGCAATTATTTCTTACTTTTCTCTTGAATGGGTTATTTTGGGTTATACTGATGTCAGGTTCATTGAAGCTAACCTTTTGAAATCTGTAACAGCATAATACTTCTAAGGCAGTCTCAGCGTGGCTAGAAGAATATTTCGTTTTACTCTTTTAGGAGGAAGTAGTATTCATCCTTAACGTGTGTGGGGACTCTGATCATTTGTAACAACCTGTTCTAACTCTCAGCCGCCTTCTCTCTTTCCCTTCTTGTGAGGAACCTCCAGCAGGCTCCTGTGTTACAAACACATGCAAACTGTAGATGTGAGTTTGAAGACCCTCTTCTCACACTGCCTTTTCCAAAAGCGTGCCAATTCACATCACTCCGCCGATTTGATCACTTACTGCAGAAATGTGTGTATGTGTGTGTGTTATTGTTAATTTTTGAAAATTAAAAAAAATAATAATTAAAAAAATGTTTGAGCATTTGATCTATGCTGACCTGCCCTCCTGCAGACTGGGTTGGAGGGAACCCTTACCCCTTTGCCGTTTGCAGAGACAAGGGTTTTATTGTGAGGCCCAAATCCTAGCCTGCCCGGCAGACTCCTTGCAGTCGAGGAATAAATGTTTACATTTGGTGTTGCCTCCTCTGGCCTCTGGCGGGACTGCTGGCAGCTCTGTGGGCGCTCAGCACAGAGAGGGTGGAAGAGAGGCAAGGCGGGCACGCACCTCTGCTGACGAGCGGCTCTGGGAGATGCTCGCTGGCAGTTGCTTAAAATGGCATCAAGAGCATATTGTTAGTTCCAGCCTCTGAAGCATATGTGGTCTGGGCATCTCAGACGTTGAAGTGATTATAGACAAACAGCCGGGCTCATTCAGAGGGCCTGCGTTTTCCGGTATTGAAATATTTTTTAGAAGTTGCCTCTTTACGTCATTTCATGAAAATGTGCAAAGAGGACAAGGCAGCTCTTTGAAAATACAAACTCTTTCCCCAAAAATGCTGAAAGAAGGAAAGTGAGAGCCAAAGGTCAAAGGCTGAGCCAGAATGTGTTTCTCTATTTTTTCTGTTTCTTAAAAAAGGAATAAGAAAGGAAACTCTTCCTGGATCTGACATTTGGGGAATCAGGACCATCTTTGGTCAGGTCCAGGAGGAAGACCTTGCAGAGGACGGTTCTTGCTGCTGAAAACCGTCCTCTTAGGCTGGTCCAGGGTTGGTGCATGTACATTCAAGTGAGTTATTGTCCACTTCCCTGAAGCTCATGAAATGAATGCATAAGGCAAAGTTGCAGTCTCAGGAAGAAGACTATTTGCTGCTTCCTGCAGCCTCGTCTGCCTCTGAACTTGGCTGCACTTCTCGTGGCCAGAGTCTCCTGGCTCCGGGTCCAGCTGCTCTCTCATTGTCCCGGGCTTGCTGTGCTCTCCTGACGGCAAGGGTCTGCACTAGGCCTTTGATGGGAGCCTGCTGGTGCTTCCGGGGAGAGGGTGGTCACATAGTAGACTCTCACTGAACATCTGCTGTTTCATGTAAATGGAATCTCCACTTGGCTGAAGAACTCATGGGAATTTAAGGGTGAATTCAGGCAACTTGATCCTTTCAGCCCTTCCCTCCAGTGGCCCAGCCTTACTTTTTTTCTGCCGTTCATCTGAAATCTCCTTACCACCAAGTACTATTTATTCTCTCCTGCATTCCTAGCTGCTAGGCTTACAAAAAGAGGCCCATGGAGTGACCTTCAGGCCAGGACTATCTTGTGGGAGGCCAGCTTATCATGTATGTAGACCTTGGTCTGGGCACCTGGGAGGTTGCTTTCCTCTCCAGAGGCTGCCAATCTGGTTGGAGATCCCCAACCTTCCCTGAGGAAAGGTGAAGACAGGCCCAAGTGTGGATTCCTTACTGACAGCAAGCTGGAGGGAGCTGTTAGTTTCCTTCACTTCTGGCTGCCTCAACGACAGGGCCGTTTGAGTAGTGGCAGATTAGAGGGCAGATTCATGGCACAGGGAGACGGGTACAGTGATCCCAGTTATCAGACCCATGATTTGGGGCAAGTTATTTAACCATGCCTCAGTTTCCTCATTTATAAAATGGGTATCAGTTCAGTTCAGTTCAGTCACTCAGTCCTGTCTGACTCTTTGTGACCCCATGGACTGCTGCACACCAGGCCTCCCTGTCCCTCACCAACTCCCAAAGTTTATACAGACTCATGTCCATTGAGACCGTGATTCTATCCAACCAGCTCATCCTCTGCCGTCCCCTTTTCCTCCTGCCTTCAGTCTTTCCCAGCATCAGGGTCTTTTCAAATGAGTTAGTTCTTCTCATCATGTGGCCAAAGTATTGGAGTTTCAGCTTCAACATCAGTCCTTCCAATGGGTATAGTACGAGTAAATCAAATGAGTATAGTGATAGGAAAACAGTCTTAATGAGTTACGGCGATTCAGTGAAGCCACTTGGAAGAGCCTTAAGTGCAGTGGAAGAAGTGTTGTTTGTTGGCCTTGTTGCCGTCTTTGTTGCCGTCATCCTTACTGCTGCTCCCTGACCTTGAAGTCCTGGTATGTGAACTTCTCAGGTTGTGGAACTGAAAGGAACTGCAGGAAACCATGACCTAGCTCAAGCTGGATAGGCTGATGCGCCTGTGGGCCACTGCTTTTGAGAAATCTTCTTGAAAGGCACTGGATCAGTCAAGACTGTGCTTCTCTCCCTGGCCTCTCACCAACCTTCGCCATGGTGTTTTCATAGGTACAATGTTGTAGTCTAGAAGGAAGATCATCAGAACCAGCACCAGCAGACTCTGTGCCCAAAGTGGGTTCCACCTGTGCTTTCTGCCCCCTGGAAATTGGCACTACTTTTGGGAGGATGCGGGGATACCCGCCAAGAGGAACACTTCTATCAGATACCTGGAGAATCCCTGTTGGAGAAAGTCAGGAGTGATTGAGCACTTGCCCCATGAGAGGTATGTGCAAAGTTCATGGGAAGGGAACACATACTTCTAACATATGAACTTATAATCTCATGGAGTCGCAGAGAAAAGTGGACTGATCAGCCATGATGGGGGCTGGGACAGAAACAGTCCAAACAGAGGGGAGTGGGAGGCAGGAGAGTCTTAAGTGGTTATGGGACCAGGAAAGGAGCAGGGAGCAATTGCCAGGGGCACAGGGTATGATTGGTGCTGGGCTGCTGGGGGTGGGATGGCCTCGCAAAAGTGTTTTCTATGAGATCTAGACTCCTTTGATCCAGGCCAAGAGACAGAAGAATGATGTTGGGGAACTCTGCTCTTGAGGAAGGGTAAGTTGTAAAGCTGTAAATACCTGAGATAGGAAATGCGTATTTTTAGCTCTGAGCATGGAGGAAACTTGGATTATCTAGGGGTGATAGAGGTTGTTTCCTAGGTCCGTTTCATACCAAGGGACTGTGCTGCTGGTTTTCCTTTTCAGGATTGGGCCATGTGCCAGGGCCAGCACAGTTCGGCCCGTGACACAGTGTGTACGTGCCTGCTCAGTTGTATCTGACTCTTTTGCGACCCCATGGACTGTAGCCTACCAGGCTACTCTGTCCATGGAATTTTCCAGGCAAGAATAGTGGAGGGGGTTGCCATTTCCTTCTCCAAGGGATCTTCCTGACCCCGGGATCGAACCCACGTCTCTTGGGTCTCCTGCATTGGTATGCGGGTTCTTTACCACCTGATGCAGTGACCTTTGGTAAATGACTATGGAATGACTGCAGGACTGTCTCCAGCGAACAAGGTTCTGTAGTGAATGTGCTCACTTAAATCAGAGACCATCACCATTTGTTGGTGTTGCCCCATAAATTCCTGCTAGGTGAAATCTCTGCACGGTGAGAATCTTTGAAAAAATGTATGTCTTTTAAATGATCAGGGCTCCCCTGCTGGCTCAGATAGTAAAGAATCTGCCTACGATGTGGGAGACCTGAATTCGATACCTGGGGTGGGAAGATCCCCTGGAGGAGGGCATGACAACCCACCCCAGTATTCTTGCCTAAATGATCTAGAAAGAAATGGTGGCCGACAGAAGTCTAATGGGGGAGATGGAGCACTTTGCCAGCCCCTAAGGTCTCTGCTGGGGAACCGTCATGCCAGACCTGCCAGTGTCTTGGGTGAGAAAAGATTTGGCTTGCTCAGAAGTTGTTGCCTCCCTTGTACCTGTCACTTGACTCATAACCTAGAACACAGCAGGTGGCTAGATATAGAGCCACTGGAACTAGGAAACCAACGGACACCCCACTGTCTTTTTTCTTGGCCTAACATGTCCTCTGTGACCAACAGATGTGCTAGATGGAGCCTTGGATGCTGAAAATCTCTTTTCATTTCTGTGTACATTTTGCTAATTTTTCTTATCCTTACATGCAATCTTACTTTGAAAAAAAATCAGAAGATATAGATGAGCAAGAAGGGAATGAAAATGCCTTGATGATCACTCATGTTGACTCTTTGCTGTGTGGCCTCTCAGATTATTTTATGCTTATCTGCTTTTTTGTTGTACTCAAGGTGGGATTTTTCTTCCTAGGCCATTTTATAATCAGCCGTTCAACTTAGTATATTCTTCTATACCCTTTCTGATGAGTACAAAAACAGCTGCATAAGTTTACCATGATTTATTTATTTAATTGAGTTCTGTGGGTGGGCATTTAGATGGTTTTCAGTTTTTTTTCCTCATGGCATTGACTCATAAAAGGTTGGCCAGAGTTTTCTCTGGGGGTGGAAAGTGACAGGCATGGAATCAGTGGCATTGTTTTGCCTGACCTGCTGTATACTGTGAACGCTTGCCTCAGAGACCCTGGAGCGGGGGGGTCTCAGGGGCCTGCCTTTGGGTCAGAGGTGGAGATTCAAGGGAGGTGGACTGTGTCCTTTTGCTGTGAGTGGATGTGTGTACATGTGTATATACACATGCATGCACAGAGATTCAGAAGAGGTTAAATCTGTTCTTCACTCTAGGTTTCCAGTGATTGTATCCAAACCACCCAGACCATGGGTTAGAGAGTAAAAATCTGCATCCTAGGAAAACTAGCCTCTCAAGATCTTCACTGCCCTGACTCTCTCTGGGTGTTGATTCTTCTGTACCATTTGTAATGAGTGCATGGTATCTAGTTCAGACTCTGCCCTTGTGGGTCAGTCCTCAGCCTTTTCTTCTGCCTGCAGTCCCCACCCCATCAGACCCTCATCCTTTTAACCCCTTCTCTCTAATACTCCTTCTGTATTATTTTTACAGGCTGTGGTCTTTTCTCCAGGAATTAAAAAGTCGTCACCTCCTTCTAATATCAAAATCTTCTTGACCTCTGTTGAGAGCTGGGCACTACTCTCTCTTTTGCTAATTTCAGCAGCTGAGAAGGATGCTTGTAGGGGTGGAGCAAGGAAGTAGAGGGAGAACATCACTGTGCCCTCACATCTGAGCTGCGATCTGTTTTCCTCTTCTTCATTAATTATCCAACCATCCAACTATCCATTCACCTACCAGTATCTTTCTATCTATCCTTCTGTCTCTGACAGTACCTAGCATAGAGTAGTTGCTCAATAAACATTTCTTGGATGGATGAGCAAATGATTGAATAATACAGGAGACAGAGGTTTTGAACTTGGAGAGTTTGCTTCCTGTTACCTGCAACAGGTCTACCCATGAGGTTTGAATTAACCCTGAAGGCATAACTTTTACATCTTGTTCTGCTGAAAGAGCATCTTGAGGCCTCCTGGTCTTGCAGAGCTCTCTTTTCTAATGTAGTCATCCTTCGGAGGCATCCTGCCTGATTTTCTTCTGAATTCCTGGTCTCCCCATGCTTTCCTCTCCTTCCCTTGTCAGCAGGCAAGGAAGAAGGGCAATCTAGTCACACTTCTATAAATCACACCCTGATGAACCTTGTTTTAGCTAAAGCTTTGTACACATTCTTAATTATTTCCTGAAGTTTAATAGCTAGATGTGGAATTGCCGGGTTTAAGGTAATACGCATTTAAAGGTTTTAATACCTGTTGCTAAGTTGCCCTGCTCTTCAGACATGTTATGTCAAATTATTACCTCCCCCTCCAACATACACAAATTATAACAGAATATAAGGCCTCTTGCCTTATATTCTACCAATACTGAGTATTATTTAGCAAAGTAATAGCAATTTGATATGGGAAACATTTCATTTTACTTTTCATTTCTTGAGCTTCATATATATGTATATCTGTATTTTATGTAGTCATTAATCTGCATACCTTTATATCTGTATCTATAGACTGGTGTTTAATGAGATGTCTATAGTTAATGATTCACCTGTTTATGGCCTCTGTGTGGTTTCCTTCTGGGTATTTGAATTTTCTTTTGAATTGTGGGATCTCTTCATACATCAAAAGATATTAACCCTTTGTCTTTTACATTTCTTGTAATTATTTCTTCCAGGGTTTTCATGTGACTTTTAATTTTGTACATCATGTTTTTTGATGAGATAAAGGGATTTAAGTGATCAAATCTTTCAGTCTATTCCTTTGCTGTCTCTAGTGTCATGCTTTGAAAATAATTTCATACCCTGTTATTTTATTAGTATATTAATATACCCCTACATTTACCTTCTTATGTGTTTATGGTCTTATTTTTTAATATAAATCTTTAATCCATCAAGTATTTATTTAGATTTATATTATTGGGGCAAAATTTTATATCTCTACATTGCACACATGGTTTGCTATTATAAATAAGGTTTTAAAATTATGTTTTCCAAAAAGGATTGAACCCAAGTCTCCCGCATGGCAGGAGGGTTCTTTGCTGTATGAGCAGCAGGGAAGCCCCATAGACAATATAGAAAAATGATTTTTATTTTATTTTGCTTTTATATAAATAAAGCAAGTTTTAAGAATCACATTAGAGAAATATAGAATGAAAAGCGAAATTTTTATTTAAATAAATCTCTCACCTCTTCTCCAGTTCTACTCCATTGCCCAGATAGTGATTGTAGTGGATTGATGTATCTCTGTATTTACACAACTACAAACCAAATATAAAGAAGTTCTTTTTCCTATTCTTTCTCCAATTAGAGAAATGCTACGATAAACATTTTGGAACATGGACATGTATTTCTCTATTAAAGATACCTACCAGTGGTATTAAGTGAAATTTTCATGGATATTGCTGAATTGCTTTCTAAAAAGGGAGCACCAATTTACTTTTCTGCAAATAGTGAGTGAGAACAGTCTTGCTGACAATGGAGAAATAAAGCTCTAGCTTTTGGCAATAGGATATACCAAAAATATTTTAATTATATATGAATTTTCCTTGTCTTTTCATAAGCTTACCACTTAATGACTTCCTTTATAAATGTCCTCTTAAATTTTTATTTTTAAAATTTATATTATTGTATTATTTATTCTTCATATTCATGCTATAAAAGAGCTCTTTGTATATCAACATCCATATTTTGTGTGTATGTGTGTGGCAGAAGAAAGTTTTAAAAGATTTACTATCTTTTGAATCATGGCATTTGAGTCCTCTTTACCAAAGATTATGAAGAAAATTCTCTTAATTTTTATCAATGACTTCTTAGATTTTTGAAAAATTTTTTGAAGTATAGTTGATTTACAATGTTGTGTTAAATTTTCTCTGCACAGCAAATTGATTCAGATACACACACACATGTATATATTCTTTTTCATATTGTTTTCCATTATGGGTTTTCACAGAATATGGAATATAGCTCCCTGGTTCCCTGTGCTGTACAGTAGAATCTTACTGTTTATCCATCCTGTATATAATGGTTGACATCTGCTAACTCCACACTTCCAGTTCTTCCTTCCCCTTTACCACTTGGCAACCACAAGTCTGTTCTCTGTATCTATAGATAATTCCTAGTTTTAAACTATTTTCATATGAAGTATTTCATGTGAAGTATTTGTCTAAATGGTAGCCCGTTGTCCCAGTGAAAGTGAAAAGTGAAAATTAGTCACTCAGTCATGTCCAACTCTTTGCAGCCCTGTGGACTGTAGCTCACCAGGCTCCTCTGTCCATGGACTTCTCCAGGCAAGAATACTGGAGTGGGTTGCNATGAAGTATTTCATGTGAAGTATTTGTCTAAATGGTAGCCCGTTGTCCCAGTGAAAGTGAAAAGTGAAAATTAGTCACTCAGTCATGTCCAACTCTTTGCAGCCCTGTGGACTGTAGCTCACCAGGCTCCTCTGTCCATGGACTTCTCCAGGCAAGAATACTGGAGTGGGTTGCCATGTCCTTCTCCAGGGGATCTTCCCAACTCTTTACAAACTGGGCCACCAGGGAAATCACCGTTGTCCCGGCACATTTACTCATCGAAATGTTCTTTCACTACGTTGGAGTCATTACCTTTATCCACATTACCATGTCAAAGAGACATAACCACGTGTCTCTTTGGAAGCTCTCTCTGTCTGGTCTCCTGACTTATTTACCGAGTCCTACTTGTGACCATGTTTAATTACTATAGTTTTACTATACTTTGATTTGATAGTTTGCATGCCTTCTTCTTATTCTCCTTTCTTACAATTTACTTGGCAGTTATCACATTTTTTTAGATGAATTTTAGATTTCACTTGCTAAGTTTGATATTAGCAATTGATACTAGCAGCTGATCCTATCAGCAATTTGACTTGAATTTATAGATTTATTTCATAAAAGTCTACATATTACAATATTACAATATCATCTTTCCATCCATGAACATGGTATATCTTTATTTATTCAGGTCTTATTTTATGCCCTTCCATAAAGTGGTATGTTTTACTTCATGTACGTCTTGCCCATTTCTTACTATATTTATTTACGAGTGTTTAAAATTTTCCTCTGATCATTTATAACTGGCTTTTAGTGTATAAGAACAATAATAATTTTCAGTGTATTTATCCTACCTTTCACCTCTAATTGCACATTTATTAGTACCAACAATTTTAAACTTCATTCTTTGGATTTGGGGAGATATAGTAATTTTCAGCTGTTAATAGTGACAGTTTTGTCTGTTCCTTGTCAATAATTGTTTATCATATTTTCTTTTTCCTCACTAAAAATCACATTGTCTACATTGGCTAAGACTTCTAGGAGAGTGTCTTGTTGCTAGCTTTAACAGAAATATTTCCAATATTTTGTCATCAAACACATTGTGTGGTGTAGGCCATTTACCTTTCTATAAATTAGGAAGGAATGTTAAGTTTTATCAAGTGTTTTTGGGACATTGTTGATGTAATACAGTTATTCTCCTGTAAGATGTTAATATGGTAAATTAATAGGCTTTCTATTGTTGAATGATTCTTGAATTATAGGAGTAAACTCTGGTTGTTCTCTGATGAATTATTGTCTTAATGTATGACCAGATTCATTTCACTAGTGTTTTGTTTAGGGTATTTACACTGGTGCTTATAAATGAGATTGTCCTATAGCTTCTATGGGAAGTAATTCTGATAGTAGCAGTTTCTGCTGCGCTCCCCTCCTCTCTCCCTCCCCTCCCTTCTCTCCCTCCTGCTCCTCCAGTTCCCCCCTCTGCAGTGCTCCCTCTCCCCCTCCTCCTCCCCCTCCTCCTCCTCCGACTGCTCAT
This sequence comes from Oreotragus oreotragus, assembly GCA_006410675.1. NCBI lineage: Eukaryota > Metazoa > Chordata > Mammalia > Artiodactyla > Bovidae > Oreotragus > Oreotragus oreotragus. The sequence continues at coordinate 325,613 of SJYX01004060.1, forward strand.
GGAGTAAGTCTGGGGGCTTACTCGTCCTCCTTTCCTTCTTTCTCCTTCCCTCCTCTTTCTCCTCTTATTCCTCATCCTTCTTCTTCTCTTTTTCCTCTGTGCTATACCTAGCAGCCCTGTCCTAGTCTCAGAGAAGGAAATGTGGAGTTTTCTGTTTTTCTGTGGTCTTGGGACAGTTTATAAACATAGAGATAATTTGTTCCTTTGAAGGTCTGGTAAACTATGAGCATAAAACTGGGTCTTTTCGTTTGATGTAACTATTCATTATCTTTTAAATTTCTGCTACAGTTATATTTTATTCAGGTATTTAGCTTTTCGTTGAGTCGTATCTGATCATTTTTAAAGATAGTGATTCGTTTTCATGTAGATTTTCAAGGGAAAGATATAAAGTTGTGTATTCTGTTACAATTTTTAAGTCCCCTTTGTATCTGAATTTATTTACCCTTTCTCAATCCTAATGTTTATTTGTATATTTTCTCTCTATTCTTATCCACATTGTCAAGTTTGTTTTCTTGGTCTTTTCAAAGAACCAGCTTTTAGTGAATCTTCCCTCACCCCCAGAGGGCAGGGGAAGGAGGATGTTCTCTTTAATTAGTTTCTGCTGTTATTTTTATTAATCCCTTCTTTCTATTTTCTTTGGGTTTATTTTTATTTTTTTCCCTCAGCTTCTTGAATTGAAGGCTTAGTTCATTTGTTTTCAATTCTTTTCCCTTTCTATTCATTACATTTAAGGTTATAAAATTTCTTTTGAATACTGCCTTAGCCATATCCTAAAAAAAGTTGGGTTTTTTTTTGTTATCACTTTGTTTTTCCTTTAATTAATGTGATTAATATGATTTCTATGTTATGGAATCTTATTGAAGTATGGGTAGTATAATACATGTAATATCTTTGACATGTTTCATGGGTATATGTTTTCTTTTGTGTATGGATATCTGTCACTACACTTAAATTTATTGAAGAGATCTGCTTTTCCTATGACTACTTGAGGAAGATGTAGGAATGCTTTCCCCTTGATGGATTTCTTAAAGTTGGTATTAGATTATTCCAGTTTTTGCATTATGTATTTTAAAGCTTTGTTGTTAATTGCACAGAAGTTTTAACTATGACTATTTCTTGCAGTTCTCTAATAGACTGTACACCTTTTTTGATATAAAATTCCTCCATTACCTTTTTAGTATTTTTCCTTTAAATTATATCTTTTTTGATACTGATATTGCATTACCTATTTTTATTTTGTTAATCTTATTTCATTTGAGTTTTTTTCCATTCCTATATTTTCAACCTTCATGTGTAAGCTGGTTCTCACTTAAAGAGTATAAAACTGAGGGAACTCTGGACATATATTTAATCTGATCCGAATATCTGATATTTCCCTCTCTTTCATGATTTTAACCCATTAACATTTATTAAGTTTACTGACAAGTGTAGTTTAATTCCTGCTACCTTATATTGTCTGTTACTATATTATATCAAATTGTTTTTTTTTAATTTTCTCCCTTTCATTTATGAGTCAAATTTTCTTTGTTACATTTTCTTTTATTTTCTGATTTAGAAATTGTATGCCTGGGATATCGTTATACGATGGTAACATTTCCTTTGCTACATTTAAATATGTTTGTGTGTGCACGTGCAAATACATGCACACATTCAGCCTCCACTGTCTCCCTTCAACAAAACTAGAGGTTTAGCAAGCTTTCTCTTTCTATCTGATCCATCATCTGGTCCCAGTCCCACACCCTTCCCCCTTCCTTTCATGTTACAATGATATGTGACTTTAATTCCAGACTTTTTAAAAAAACATTATGCACTATATATTATTTAGACTTAAACATAAAATTTGCCTGATATTTGGCTCACTTTTAAAATTTTGCTTTCTCTATTGTATTAATTTCTTCAGAGATGTCTAAGTCCTTTTCTGTTTGAAAACGTGTTAATTTTACCTTTCACTTAATGCTATATATAGAAGTCTAGGTTCAAAATAACTTCCTCAGCCCCTGATAATATTATTTGATTGTTTCGAGACATCTAATGTTGGTGACAAGTCTGATGGCAAACCAATTCTCACTCCTTTTTGGGTAAGCTGTTTATTTTCTCTTTTCTTTCTCTTTATTTCTCTACTTTTTGTCTTTTTCTCTGAGTCTGGAAGTTTCGTTGAAAGTGACAATATATAATTTTTTTTCCTTTAGAAAATTTCCCAGTATCTGAAGGATACTTTCAAAGTTAATGGGTTTTTATTTTTTCATTCTGCAGATATTTTCTTTTTCTACTATCCCATCATAATCATCATCATTATTTCTTAAACATTTATTGGCTTATTTTCTTTCTGGAAGTTCTATAGGATAGATATTAGACCTTCTGAATTGCACCTCCGTGTCTCTTAATTTTTCTCCTTCACTTTCCATTGCTTTCTTTCATTCCTTTTTTGGTGCTACTTTCAACATTATCTTCCATGTTAGTAACATGGCCTGGACCATGTTATATACATTTTTTCAGATCTTCAATTGACTTTTAAAAAATATCTGCAGTTAAAAATTGAATTTCCAGCATCTTTATTTTTTTTTTCTCTGATTACTCCGTTTCCTGGCCGTCATTTCTCTCTTAGAGGATGCAGTATTCTCTTTATTCTTTCTAAATAGATTAGTGAGAATTTTAAGTTCCACTTTTCCTGTTCTCTAAATTGTTTCTGTTTCTTTCGGGTTCATCTTGATCCTTCTCTTTCTGTGTTTTGAGCTTCCGTCATGTGTCTGGTGAGCATTTGGTCAAGTTACATTTTTAAGAGGAGGACTAGGGGCCATGTGGGCAGCCAGCAGGTGCGTCTGTGGGCTCTGCTGGTCCGATACTCCACAGGCCTCACCCTGGAGCGGGAGGGATGCTTGCTGGCTCCTTAGTGAGGAGGGCTCCAGGGCGATTGGATCCCCATAAGGATGTGCACTGGCAGAAAGGGGGGGCAGGCTGTGACTTACCTGCCTTCCTCCCCACCCACTTGGTGTTCATTCACTCAGTGGGAGATTCAGGGTCTTTGCCTTCCTAGCAGGGCAGCATTGCTATTTTCCTCTTCACTCTCTCAGAAATTCCTCCAAGCTCTTCTCTGTTTCTCTTCAAGCCTTAGGCCTTTTTCAGGCCAGGAGCATCATGTCTTCATAAGGTGGTATTTGGTGCTTGGTTTTGGGGATGCGGTTCTCTTCTGCTGCTGTACTTTCCCCGAGTCCTGAGTTTCTCCGGATCAATTCATTTCTTTCAAGTTGTTTCTTCATAGTGTGTTTGATCTCCTCCTATCAATCTGATCCCATCTGTTTTCCATCTTCCAGGAACACCTCAAAATTTCTGTCATGCTGACAACTTTGACAAAATCGAATCCCAAATTTTGTTAGAGGCCTCTTGGATATCTATCAAAATGTGCATGTGGATCTTGTTCTCTGGCCTATTACAATAGATTTCTGAACATTGTGTCATCCTTTCTGAAGCCTACGAAGTGTTTCTAGGGGATGATCTTTCCTAAAATGTAGGCACCATCCTTGACTTACTCACCGTGTAATTTCTCCTCTTCTCTGGAGAAGGCAGCCTTGCCTGGTAATACACATTCATGTGTTCACATTGTGTCATGGGTGTGAATCATGGATGAGAGAAAATCAGTCTAAAGCCTTTCAGTCTGTTGAATCTAAATGGTGAGCACTTCTTAAATGATTGCAGAACTTAAGGGAACTATTTATTTAGTCTTCTGGGGTTTGTTGTAAAGATCCAAATATTCCAGGAGAGAAGATACTTTGAAAGTATTTATAACCTATGACCCNTTGACTTCACATTCCAGGATGTCTGGCTCTAGATGAGTGATCACACCATCATGATTATCTGGGTTGTGAAGATCTTTTTTGTACAGTTCTTCTGTGTATTCTTGCCACCTCTTCTTAATATCTTCTGGTTCTGTTAGGTCCATACCATTTCTGTCCTTTATCGAGCCCATCTTTGCATGAAATGTTCCCTTGGTATCTCTAATTTTCTTGAAGAGATCTCTATATTACTCTATTTAAAACATATAACCAAGAAGAATCTACTGTATAACACATGGAACTTTGTTCAATGTTATGTGGCAGTCTTGAAGGGAGGGGAGTTTGGGGGAGAATGGATACACATATACGTATGGCTGAATCCCTTCTCTATTCACCTGAAACCATCACATTATTAATCAGCTATACTCCAATACAAAATAAAAAGTGTTTTTAAAAAGATGTAGTACATATATACAGTAGAATATTACTCAGCCATAAAAAGGAACAAAATTGGATCATTTGTAGTGATGTGGATGAACCTAGAGTCTGTCATACAAAGTAAAGAGAAAAGGGAAAGAGAAAAGCAAATATTGCATTTTAACATACATATATGGAATCTAGAGATATGATACAGATGAATAGAGACACAGGAACTTGCAGGGCAGGAATATAGACACAGACATAGAGAATGGATATATGGGCGTAATGGGGGAAAGGAAGGGTGGGAAGAATTGGAAGAGCAGCACTAACATATATATATATACTACCATGTGTAAAATATATAGCTAGTGGGAAGCTGCTGTAGAGCACAAGGAGCTCAGCTTGATGCTCTGTGATGACCTGGAGTGGGCAGTAGTTGGAAGGGAGGCTCAAGAGGGAGGAGATATATGTATACATATAGTTGATTCACTTTTAGTTCAGTTCAGTTCAGTTCAGTTCAGTAAAGACTGGTACAACATTGTAAAGCAACTATATTCCAATAATAAAACAAAATAAGTTTCTAAAAAATAAATCTAAGAAAAATAATGTCCCTTATTATATTTTTGAAGATACTAAACATTACATTTTTTTTAGAAGAACTAGAAAATAGTGCTCTTGTTTTCATGACCAGTACACAGTGTAGCAAGAGACTGGCCTCAAGGATTTAATTAGCATTAAGAATAGGACAAATGGGACATGAAACACTTTAAGCAGTGTTCAGTATAAAGAAGAAAACACCTATACTTCAAGTAGATAGGAGTGTTTCTTTGAGAGAAAAAAAAATGTATTAGGTTGAATTGAAAGGATCAGAAAACTGTTTTAAACTTTATTTATTTATTTGGCTGCACTGGGATCTTAGCTGTAGCATGCAGGATCTTTAGCGTGTGGGGGATCTAGTTTCCCCATCAGGGATCAAACCCAGGTCCCCTGCTTGGGGAGCGCAGAGCCCTAGCCACTGGGCCCCTAGGGAAGTCCCAGGATCAGACTTACTAACAGGGAATATAGGGAAGGTGTTGGAGAAGGAAATGGCAGCCCAGTCCAGTGGGCTGCATTCTTGCCGGGAAAGCCCACGGGCAGAGAAACCGTGGAGGGCTGGAGTCACTGGGGCTGCGGAGAGTCAGACGTGACTGAGTGCCTGAGCTTGAGCACATGTGGGAGATGGGACCAAGAAAAGCATTCATTTACAAAAGTCACCCTTTAAGAGAAACATGGTTTACTCAAACTCACTGACACTCGTTTCGGTGTATTTTTTCTAAACTCTCCAGCTGCTGCTAAGCTACAAAGCAAGGAGAGAAGCAATATATCCCTGTAGATACATCAGCTTCCCCAAGATGGGTAACTAGGCTAAAGCTAAGTTTCCCCTAATTATCTTTACATAGATGGTAGGAATGTAAGTCTGTTGATTTCTTTAAAAAAAAAATATTAGACACTTACTGTGAAAGTCGCTCAGTTGTGTCCGACTGCAATCCCATGGACTATATAGTCCATGGAATTGTCCAGGCCAGAATACTGGAGTGGGTAGCCGTTCCCTTCTCCAGGAGATCTTCCCAACCCAGGGATCAAACCCAGGTCTCCCGTATTGCAGGCAGATTCTTCACCAGCTAAGCCACAAGGGAAGACTCAACAATTGCATACTGGNTACTGGAGTGGGTAGCCGTTCCCTTCTCCAGGAGATCTTCCCAACCCAGGGATCAAACCCAGGTCTCCCGTATTGCAGGCAGATTCTTCACCAGCTAAGCCACAAGGGAAGACTCAACAATTGCATACTGGGCATTTGTCCTCCCTAAAAATGAAAACTTTTATCCACATAAAAACCCATATACAATTGTTCATAGCATTTATTTGTAGTAGCCAAAAGCTGGAAACAAACAAAACGTCCTACAATAGATGAATGATTAAACAAACTGTGGTATATTCACATCATGGAACACTACTCAGCAATGAAAAGAAACCAACTCCCAATACATGCAACGACTTGGATGGATCTCAAAGGCATTATGCTGAGTGAAAAAGTCAGTTTCAAAAGGTCAAATACTGTATAATACCATTTATATAGCATTTACAAGATGACAAAATTATGAAGATTAAGAACAAACTAGTAGATATTAGGGGTCAGGGATATTTGGGGAGTTGGAGGGGACACAAAAACTGGTAGAAAAAATGAGTTTTTAATTCTCATTTCACATATCACAAGTAATTTTTAATGTAAATTTTTAAATACCTCTAAATCTAGTTTTTGTTGTTTGTTTTGTTTAGTTGCTAAGTCATGTGCAACTCTTTGCAACCCCGTAGACTGTAGCCCACTAGGCTCCTCTGTCCATGGGATTTCCTAGGCAAGAATACCAGAATGGGTTGCCATCTCCTTCTCCAAGGATCTTCCTGACTCAGGGATCAAACCCACATCTCCTGCATTGCAGGCAGATTCTTTTCCACTTGAGCTACCAGAGAAGCCCACTCTAGTTTTCAATGTGTGCTAAATATTTTGAAAAGGAGTAACTAATGCCACTTTCAGAATAATGATGACATAAAGTGAAGAAGAACTAAAGAGCCTCTTGATGAAAGTGAAAGAGGAGCATGAAAAAGTTGGCTTACAGCTCAACATTCAGAAAACTAAGATCATGGTATCAGGTACCATCATTTCATGGCAAATAGATGGGGAAACAGTGGAGACAGTGGCTGACCTTATTTTTGGGGGGCTCCAAAATCACTGCAGATGGTAACTGCAGCCATGAAATTAAAAGTCACTCCTTGGAAGAAAAGTTACGACCAACCTAGATAACATATTCAAAAGCAGAGACATTACTTTGCCTACTAAGGTCCATCTAGTCAAGGCTATGGTTTTTCCAGTGGTCATGTATGGATGTGAGAGATAGACTGTGAAGAAAGCTGAGCACCGAAGAATTGATGCTTTTGAACTGTGGTGTTGGAGAAGACTCTTGAGAGTCCCTTGGACTGCAAGGAGATCCAACCAGTCCATTTTAAAGGAGATCAGCCCTGGGCTTTCTTTGGGAGGAATGATGCTAAAGCTGAAACTCCAGTAATTCGGCCACCTCATGCGAAGAGTTGACTCATTGGAAAAGACTCTGATGCTGGGAGGAATTGGGGGCAGGAGGAGAAGGGGACAACAGAGGATGAGATGGCTGGATGGCATCACTGACTCGATGGACGTGAGTCTGAGTGAACTCCGGGAGTTGGTGATGGACAGGGAGGCCTGGCGTGCTGCGATTCATGGGGTCGCAAAGAGTCGGACACGACTGAGCGACTGAACTGAACTGAGCAACTGAACTGAACTGAAAGCTTAATTTCCTAAATGAAAGAGGAGGTCGGATGATCTATTTTAGTCAGCGACTTCACAAGCGAGGGGGACACTCCTAGGGGTACAAAAATATTTGGATACGTTGAATTTCTATTTAGTGTATACCTTATATATTAAAAAATTCTATGTTATGATGCATATGATATGTTAGTTTCGTAGGACCAGTATATCATTTATGTATAAGTAAAATATGTCTATGCAAAAGGCTGCTCAAAAATGCTTTGCTGATAGGAGTGCATGAAAGAACACTCTCTGGAAAGATGTAAGAAGGGCCATGTTTGTTGGTCCTCTGTTTGCCTTCAACTGTTAGTTTCTGTGGCCTAAAACTCTGCTTTGGTCTTCGTCTTCTTTTGGCTGCAAGGTACGTGGGATCTTAGTTCCTTGGCCAGGGATCAAGCCCATACCTGCTGTATTGAAAGCACAAAGTCTTAACCACTGGCTCACCAAGGAAGTCCCTGCATCTTCTTTTCTTCTTACTCAAGTTGCACTTTCTGTGTAAGAAAGCAACTCACATAGTTGTAATTGCTATCACTATGGAAAAAAGGGTGAGACTCTCTGCAGACCAGATTACACTCCTGAGCAATCTTCAAATCCAATTGCCCACAGAGTATATTCTATCAGTATGGGCCCAATAAGCGTACTCTCTCCCCCACACTCAAATTGAGCTCAATTCTTCCAGCCCTCCTCATTTAAAACCTGCTCTTTTTATTACATTCCTCATTCTTGTCTATAATTCACATGATTACCCTAGCTAGAAATATGGTAGTTATATGAGATTTTTTTCCCTCTCTCTTGCATTTTACATTCTTAATTTTTACTTTTCTATTATCTCTAAATGTCTCCATGTTTTAGTTCTCTATGTATCAATATGGATAAAACTCACAAACATAATATAAAAAGTTGCAAAAAGATGCATAGTTTGATAGATAAAGCTCTAAAAAGAAGAAACGGTGTATATTGCTAACGGACACATACTTACATCTAAAAGTAAAAATCATGCATGGAAATAATGTATCCAACCTCAGGACAGCGATTGCCTCTAAGGAGGGATGAAGGGAGGAGAAAGTGAGGAATGAGGATACTTTTTTAAAAAAAGGAAGCAACATTTTGATTTACATTAAAGCTGGGTAGTGATCACATGAGTGGCAGTTGTACTATTCTATGAAATTCTCTGTATGTTTGAGATATTTCCTAATTCAAAATTTTTTAAAAGAAAACTCCTAATTCCTCTCCTCACCTCCCTGTGCTTATGTGTGTTAGCTGTTCAGTCGTGTCCAACTCTTTGCAGCCCCATGGATTGCAGCTCGCCAGGCTCCTCTACCTTCCTGCCCATGGCCAAAGGGCCTAGTTCAAAGCTCTTGGTGTTTCACCAGGATTTTCTTCAATTTCCTCACTGATCTCCCAGCCTCCTTTTCACTCTACTTCAATTTGTCCATGACATGCAGATTAAAAAAAACCCTAAAATGAAAATTGGGGTATATATACCTCTGCTTGTGATGAAGGGTTTTATATCAGTTAGAAAGTGACATAAAATGCTGAATAGCAAACAAGCACAAAGATCTCAGATGTATGCAACAGTAAGCATTTATTTGGCCTATGGATATTGAAATCTGCTGCAGGGTTCGGCTGACCTAGGCTGGGCTTCAGATTGGTTCTGGTCCACATGACTCCTCCTTCACAAGCCTGAGCATGGCCTTCTCACGATAATGGCAGAGATACAAGGAGGGAAATGGAAAGACACAAGGCCTACACTTGAAGCACATACACCATCACCTACACTTCACTGTATTAGCCAAAACAGATTTCCTAAAGGAAATCAGTCCTGAATATTCACTGGGAGGACTGATGGTGAAGCTGAAGCTCCAATAGTTTGGCCACCTAACACGACGAGTTGACTCATTGGAAAAGACCTTGATGCTGGGAAAGACTGAAGGCGGGAGGAGAAGGGGGCGACAGAGGATGAGATGGTTGGATGGCATCAGCAGCTCGATGGACATGAGTCTGAGTAAACTGCAGGAGTTGGTGATGGACAGGGAGGCCTGGTGTGCTACAGTTCTTGGGGTAGCAGAGTCAGACACGACTGAGCAAGTGAACTGAAAACCAGACACCTGGCCAAACCCAAAATCAAGACGTAGAGAAATTTACTTTATATCTCTATTTGGTGAGAACTGCAAACTCACATGGTAAAGAATGTGGATACTCAGAGTGGTAAAGAATTTAGGCCGAGAGCATAGTTTTTCATAGAGCCCAGCATTTAAGGGTAAATTTTCTTCTGCGTGAGGCACAGACAACACTCTGTGAGGCTTCCTGAGCCACCTCCCCAGCCTCCTAGGCTGCTTCTGTACCCTCTGAGGTCAGGTCACTATGAACTATCTGCATGCCCCTGAAGGTGCACTGCTATTTCCTCTCTTTGCCTTTGTATACGTTATTCCTTCTGTCTTCACCAGGCAAGTACCCTTAGTCCTTCATAGCCTTCATGTACTCTGCTCTTTCCTTTTTCAGTATGTCTGGAAACTGCCCATTCTCTCTCTTTTGTTTAATTAGTAAGTTTATTTATGGCTGCCCTGGGCCTTTGCTGCTGCGCACAGGCTTTCTCTAGTTGCAGTGAGAAGGGGCTATTCCTTCTTGTGGTGTGCAGGCTTCCTGTTGCAGTCGCTTCTCCTGTTGCGGAGCACAGGCTCCACGTGCGTGGGCTCGGAAGTTGTGGCCACGTGGGCTTAGCTCCCCCACAGCCTGTGAAATCTTCCCAGGCCAGGAAAGGAAACTGTGCCCCCGGCATTGGCAGGTGGAGTCTTAACCACTGGACCACCAGGGAAGTTTAATTCAGACCTTCTTGACCAACCCCTTCCCAGGTAGACCAGTTTTCTTCGTCCACCTTCGCCCCAGCAAACGAGCATACGCTTTCTATTTTCATTGGTCAGGGGACTAGATCCAGTACGCCACAATGAAGACCAAAGTTCCCACATGCTTCAAAAGACCCAGCAGAGCCAAACAAATAAATAAAAATAACTATTAAAATGGCTAAGATGGTAAAATTTTTTTTAAAGGCACGAAAAAGGATTTACACATTCAAGAAAGAGCTAATTACAGTTTTAACAAATGGTTTACTACCACCAAGAGAAAGCACTAGTTGCTTTGTCTGCTTCCATTTATAATTTTCTTAAATTCAGGAAAATGTGTGAAATGACTTTACATCAGTATCATTTGTTACAAAGCACAGTTCATTTGGGTGGTCTTGGCAAAGGGATTGTTCATCAGTGGTGTGAATGTACACTAGAAGACACTTGATTTGAAATTCATAATTGAAATGTTATGAGCAGTTTAGCATATGGATCCTTCACATTCACTTAATTGCCAGTTTAGTAATAATTTTATGTAACGAGGCATTATTAATAATACGTGAAATACTAAATTGACGTAATGCCCTAAAAACGTAATACGACATTTGCCACTGAAAGAGTATTATGATTCTAGGTGTCTTTACTATGATTTCCAAAACATATGCAATATTAGATAAAATATTAAATTAATCCTTACAAATAGGTTGGTTATGAAGTACTTCAAATGCATTCTCCAAGTTATAATCTATTTATTTTTTTAACAAAACGCACAAAACCTTGTTGTTGTGGACTGGCACGGCAACTGTGGCTTGACGCTCCTATCCCACTGGATGGCTGACACCTTGCTCCTCTGTGGCTGAGGTAGCATCTGATTCACCAGGAGGAGGAAGTGAGACAGAAAAGTCTAGAGGTTTGTCCAGCTCAAGCTCTTGGTAGAAAGAGGGAAGTGAAAGTCAGTCGTGTCTGACTCTTTGTGACCCCATAGACTGTAGCCCACCAGGCTCCTCTGTCCATGGGATTTTCCAGGCAAGAATACTGGAGTGGGTTGCCATGCCCTCCTCCAGGGGATCTTCCCAACCCAGGGATTGATCCCAGGTCTCCAGCCTGCTAGAGGATTCTTGACTTCAAGCTACCAAGGAAGCCCCCCACCCCCCAAAAAAAGAGGGAAGCAGAAGCCAAATGCTCTCTATTGACAGACTCCTCAAAGTTTCATCACACCTCAGGGACTTCAAAATACCTCAATACAGTTTCTAAAACCTTTGAACTGGAGCCTTGATTATCATTTGTGAGGCCTGAGGGGAAGAGTGCAAACGGAGACTCATACACTGTTTATGTAAAGTTACAAGGGAAGCAAACCAACAAGAAACTAAAATGTGATCCTTTCTACTCTGACAGTCTGTCAGAATGACAAAATGGCAAAATATGTAAAAAGCCTTGGTTTCTATATGACTTAAAGTCAGGTAAAATGTAAAATACCAAAAACAACTAATGATGTATTTTGTATGGCTCTGCTGTTCACTTGAAACTATCACAACATCATTAAATGGCTATACCTCAATAAAAAATTAAAAGTTAAAAAAAAATTAACCCTGATTACTACTTTATTACTGCTATTCCACTATTGGGATATGGATGAGAAATGAAATAAAAAACATAGGCAATTCATAAAAAATTACAGTTCAGCCCATAAATTTGTTTTTATTGATTTTATAATATCTTAGCAAAACCTCTAAAGAGCTGTTATAATCAACATTTTAATATTTCTTGCGTTCTACTGACAGTAATAATATAAATAAGTAAAAAATAGAATGTCATTGTAGGAAGATGGAAATTCTGATATACTTTGATAATATGTATTAAACGTAGAAACTCATATTTTTCATATATTTTTCAAAAAGTTCTCTTCTAAAATATTAAAAATTATGTATTAAACTTAAAGGGTGGAATGAAAATCATAATTGATAACCACTAAACATTTCAATCCATTTAAATAATGTTGACTATTTTAATTTAACCTTTTGAAATTTTAATTAAATCTTATAAGTATTGTATAAAGACAACCAACTATTTGTAATTATAGCATTTTATATTCATCTGGTTGCCAGTGTAAAGAACTAGCAACACATTGCCACATATATGTCTAGATAAATATATCTACATAAATCTATATAGGCATATATATTTAAGAGTAATATGATCAACTAATACTCCAAAATGTTCCTAAGGCACCATGTGCAACCATTGCAAATACTACACAAGCTTGTGAACCAGGAAAGGGAACTCAACTGAACATGGAAGAGAAGTTAAGAAAATGGATACTAAGCACTGCTGGGAAACAATACCTCATAGTATGAGTCTATTGCCTTCATGCTGACAGGAAGGATTTGACAAGCTAATTAATCGGTCTTTTCTCTTACCTAAGCGTTTCAGCCACTTAACTCCCCCTGCACTCAAAAGCAAGAGTCCGTCTCTGAAGGCTGGCAGTGGCAGAACCAACGCATCTGCTCAGCATCTGGACACAGCTGCCTTTTGCTTTGAGGTCATGGGGCAGGTCATGTGGAAAGGTCTATCCCAGTGCCCGGAAGGTGTGAGCCATGTACGCAGATGTTTAGAGGTTAGGGTTTCCTATGTCAACACTGAGCACTGGATCCCAAGTACCAGATGTGCACATTTCCTTAATAAATGTGTGTGCACACGCGAGTGTGTATGTATGATGATAGGGTACTCTACAGCGCAAGTCCTAGAGCAAGACTGCTCCCTGTCTGGCTCGAGGGCAACACAGAATGCAGTCATATACAGAGAAAGAGATATGTACTTCCTCACCAACTGATAACACTGCCTCATAGAGTCTGAAACTTCCCCCTACATGTTTCCCTACTGAAGCTAGACCATAGCTCAGATCTTTCTCCCTCTTTCTGTGGTATGTTTGGAGGCATAGTGTGGCCATCATCTTTAAAATTTTGTACCTATGTCCAAGGCTGGTTTAGCTGAGCACATTGGTACTGCCATACAGCATGGTAAAATACTGAAATTCCTCCACCGCATTTGTTAAGCAATGGTTTTCCTGAACTCTATGTGTGCCTCTCACCTTCATGTTCCCCTCCTCCCTTCCCTGGAACTCTCTCCCAAGATCTCTACCTAGACTCTCCAAGACCCTGCTTTAGTGCCTGAGCCACATGTGTGGCTCAACATTTTTAATATCACCCTTGTCAGTGTCACATAGCAGGGGAAATACAGGTGAAAGGGACAATGGGTTAGCACCATTTGCACTCACATCACAAAATACCTTAGAGGGCACTGTCGGTGGGATATTGGTAGGATATTTTGGATGGCACCAATTTATCTGAATAACAGGAGAAGAAGAGAGGCCCTTTCATTGTGAGGTTGGCTATAGAAATCTGATTCAGGGTCACTTAGGAGAGCTATTTTCATGCTGACAGATGTTCAGTAGCTTTTGTCAAGTGAGTTGGCAGCCTTTTTTCAGTTCCAAGTGGCCAGATGTCCAAATCACTAAAATCACTATTCTAAGCTGATGTGTGATTTGATTAAGGTCCTTCTTGGGCTTTTTTGACTCAGAGTTCAGAAATGAATTGGGGCAGAAATTGAGACAGACTGGTAAGGGGGAACTGTAGCATGTTCTAACTCTAAGACAAAGCTGAATGCTTAAACGTGCCCGGCGCTAACCCATTTCATAGATTAACCTAGGATTAAATCTGAATGAAATGTTATCTTAGCACTTTTGAAAAAGCCTACAAGAAAAAATTGTTTATTAAAAGCAATTGTGTTACTTCAGTGCTGAATATTTTTATACTGAATGCTCAGCAAAGGCTAGTGAGAAGGAAAGAAAGGAGGAAGAAGCTAACATAACATAAAATAACACAGGATATTTTCCAAGTTGGAGTCATTCATTTTGATTTCCGAACCCAAGTTAGCCCAGCACCTTCCAGGCCTAGTTTTGAGTGTGGCCTAGGGGTTTCTTCCAGAGCTTGGCCCAGCACCAAGAGGTTGCCTAGTATAAAATGGATTTAAGTTTCATATATATTTTTACACTTCCATGTTCAGAGACAAACCCAGGATGCTTTGTGCATCCTTAAGTGATACAGTTTGGAAATCTCTCTTTAAGAAAAAGAATAAAGGGACTTCCCTGGTGGTTCAGTGGGATGTGGGTTCTGCTTCCACTTTAGGGGGTGTGGGTTCTGCTTCCACTTCAGAGGGTATGGGTTCAATCCCTGGGTGGGGAACTTAAGATTTCACATGCCACACAGTGAGGGAGGGAGGGAGGGAGGGAGGAAAGAAAAAGAATATGAAATCATAAATTCAAAAAAATTAGGGACCCAACCAAGGCTTTACAAAGGGCCCCTGAAAGTGAAGGACTCTGAAATATAAGCTCCAGGAGCATCATGGTGGACCCTCCTCTGTCTAGACAGCTCTTCCTGTGTAGTAGGAAACAACAGTTGTGACCTTCCGTTTTACTCCTTGTAAATTCTTTGTTGTGCTGTTGTGTCTACCTTAAAGGAAAATGCAAGTTGGGCAAAATCCACCAGGTTTCTATAGGAAAAGAAAAATGGATTTTCTGTCATTTTAAAGAGATCTGATTAAGGGGCCACTTCCATATAATGTCTTGATGAAATGTGAATTGTGTGGCGATACAAAAAAAGATAGAATTTGTGCTAGTTTCTTCAAGCCTAAAAATGAGGCTAGCTGGTACTCATATCTGGAAAATTCTATCAAATCAACTCTATAGTGTTAATCCCTGAACACACTGTAAATCAGAATGATGACAGAGGGTAACCAGACTTCTTGTGGTGATCATTTCACAGTGTACACAAATGTTCAATCACTACGCTGCACACCTGAAACTAATATAATGCTGCATGTCAATTATAATTCAATGATAAAAAATAAAATGAGCAAAAGACCTCAATAGGCATTACACAGACTACAAAATATAGTCAATACACATCCAAGAAGACGCTTAATCTCATTAGTAATTCAGGTCAGTTAAGTCACTCAGTCGTGTCCGACTCTTTGCGACCCCATACAGTGCAGCATGCCAGGCTTCCCTGTCCATCACCAATTCCCGGAGCTTGCTCAAACTCATGTCCATAGAGTCAGTGATGCCATCCAACCATCACATCCTCTGTTAATCCCTTCTCCTCCTGCCCTCAATCTTTCCCAGCATCAGGGTCTTTTCAAATGAGTCAGTTCTTTGCATCAGGTGGCCAGAGTATTGGAGTTTCAGCTTCAGCATCAGTCCTTCCAATGAATATTCAGGACTGACTTCTTTTAGGATTAACTGGTTTGATCTCCTTGCAGTCCAAGGGACTCTCAAGAGCCTCCTCCAAAACCACAGTCCAAAAGTATCAATTCTTAGGCTCTCAGCTTTCTTTATAGTCCAATTCTCACAGCCATACATGACTACTGGAAAAACCATAGCTTTGACTAGAGGGACCTTTGTTGGCAAAGTAATGTCTCTGCTTTTTAATATGCTTTCTAGGTTGTCACAGCTTTTTTTCCAAGGAGCAAGTGTCTTTGAATTTCATGGCTGCAGTCACCATCTGATTTTGGAGCCCAAGAAAGTAGTGTGTCACTGTTTCCATTGTCTCCCCATCTATTTGCCATGAAGTGATGGGACCAGATGCCACTATCTTAGTTTTCTGAATGCTGAGTTTTAAGCCAGCTTTTTCACTCTCCTCTTTCATCTTCATCAAGAGGCTCTTTAGTTCCTCTTCACTTTTGGCCATAAGGGTGGTGTCATCTGCATATCTGAGGTTATTGATATTTCTACCAGCAATCTTGATTGCAGCTTGTGCTTCATCCAGCGCAGCATTTCAAATTATGTACTCTGCATATAAGTTAAATAAGCAGGGTGACAATATACAGCCTTGACGTACTCCTTTCCCAATTTGGAACCAATCCATTGTTCTATGTCCCGTTCTCACTGTTGCTTCTTGACCTGCATACAGATTTCTCAGGAGGCAGGTAAGGTGATATGGTATTCCCAACTCTTTAAGAATTTTTCACAGTTTATTGTGATCCACACAGTCAAAGGTTATGGTGCAATCAATAAAGCAGATGTTTTTCTGGAACTCTCTTGCTTTTTTGATGATGCAATGGATGTTGGCAACTTGATTTTTGGTTCCTCTGCCTTTTCTAAATCCAGCTTGAACATCTCGAAGTTCTTAGTTCATGTACTGTTGAAGCCTGGTTTGGAGAATTTTGAGCATTACTTTGCTAGCACGTGAAATGAGTGCAACTGTGCATTAGTTGAACATTCTTTGGCATTGCCTTTCTTTGGGATTGAAATGAAAACTGACCTTTTCCAGTCCTGTGGCCACTGCTGAGTTTCCCAAATTTGCTGACATATTCAGTGCAGCACTTTCACAGTATCATCTTTGAGGATTTGAAATAGTTCAATTGGAATTCCATCATCTTCACTAGCTTTGTTTGTAGTGATGCTTCCTAAGGCCCACTGGACTTCACAATCCAGGATGTCTGGCTCTAGGTGAGTGATCACACCATTGTGGTTATCTGTGTCATGAAGATCTTTTTTGTATAGATCTGTGTATTCTTGCCACCTTTTCTTAGTATCTTCTGCTTCTGTTAGGTCCAGACCATTTCTGTCCTTTATTGTGCCCATCTTTGCATGAAATGTTCCTTTGGTGTCTCTAATTTTCTTGAAGAGATCTCTAGTTTTCCCCATTCTATTGGTTTCCTCTATTTCTTTGCACTGATCACTGAGGAAGGCTTTCTTATCTCTCCTTGCTATTCTTTGGAAGTCTGCATTCAGATGGGTGTATCTTTCCTTTTTCCCTTTCTTTTTGCTTCTCTTCTTTTCTCAGCTTATTTGTAAGGCCTCCTCAGACAGCCATTTTGCCTTTTTGCATTTCTTCTTCTTGGGGATGGTCTTGATCCCTGCCTCTTGTACAAAATGATGAACCTCCGTCCATAGTTCTTCAGGCACTCTGTCTCTCAGATCTAATCCCTTGAATCTGTTTGTCACTTCCACTGCATAATCATAAGGTATTTGATTTAGGTCATACCTGAATGGTCTAGTGGTTTTCCCTACTTCCTTCAATTTGAGTCTGAATTTTGCAACAGAAATCAAGACTACAAAGAGATATCATTTTTCATTCATTTAATCTGAAAAATACAATAATCTCACAGAACCAATAGTTGAAAGGATAAGGAGGATTTCTTATATATTACTAGCGGGAGTATATAAAAGCACAAGCACTTTAAAAAATAATGTAAAATTATTTTGTAAACATGAACATTTGTATAGTGCACGTGGATCACTTCTATATCCCAAAAGAAACTCTTATACAGATATATCAGAAGATGTGTATTAGGAAGTTCATTTTTGTTGTTTAATTGCTAAGTCATGTCCGACTCTTTGAGACCCTAGGACTTGTAGACCACCAGGCTCCTCTGTCTATGGGATTTCCTAGGCAAGAATACTGGAGTGGGTTGCTATTTCCTTCTCCAGGGGATCTTCCTGACCCAGGGATTGAACCCTGGTCTCCTCCACTGCAGGCCGACTCTTTACCATCTGAGCTACTAGGGAAGTCTGAAGTTCATTGCAGCACTATTTATAAAAGCAGAAAAAAAGATTAAAATATTCATGAACATGAAAATAAATAATTAGTGGAAAGGTATACAGCAGTAATAATGAATGAACTGTAACTACTGACAACAATGGATGGATTTCAGTAATGCAATGTTACATTAAAAAAAGAAAAACAGGTCCCTGTAGTCACCAAGTTACCTACAGTTCATAATACTTGTCTTATGAAGCCATATATATATATATATATACACACATACATATATATAATAGAACATTTATCCCGCTGCATATATGTAAGATAAACATGCATTTGAGGACGGTGATTATCTTCTGCAGTAAAGGTGCTAAGATGGTGGAGAAGCACAGATGCAGATTTAAGTTACTGTCAGTGGTCCAGTTTCAGAATCAATTGGTGATTTCATAGATGTTTACTGCATCATAAGAATAAATGAATTAATAAAAGATAGGTGCACATGTGAACTATGAAGCCTATATGTCATAAACCAGTAGAATAGAATAGTTCTGTCTGCTTGGGGTTCCATTTAAATGTAAACAAATCAAAGATAGGGGGACGCCTGAGGAAAGCCCAGATGTAATGACAAGTGGGAGAAAGCTGAGTGTTAGGTGTCTGATTGTATTGTGCAACATAATTTGGCTGAGACTGCAGACTTCTGATCTACCCCAGACAGAGTTGATGGTAAACAAGTCTGATACTCTCTCAAAGCAACAGATACCTCAGTTCTACTCACATTCAGGAACAAGGTGGCTGTGACAATGCTATCTGCAGGAGCTGCTCTTTTCCAGCTCTCACCAGCCCCAGTCCAATCGTGTCTTGACCAACTGACAGGGGCTGAGGCTTTAGGAGAAAGATAGAGCCTATTTTTAATGAACCAGAGGCGACGAGCTCAGGAAATAATTATTCAATCTCACTCTTCTCCCCACTTCCCATCTGCTTCCAGTATTTTCCACTGGCCTCACAGAGAACATGGGGCTGCAGCTTCCCCTGGAAACCAGAGGGTAAAGGATCCATTGAGACAGTCTGTACGGGTCAGTCTGCCAGGGCACACAGCAGGATGGAGAAGGGTAGTAGATCTGGAGAAACAAGCAGAAGATACACAACACAGAAAGAGAAACAGAAGTCCTGAGGCAAGCTTCTTAGCAAGCTTCTGAAAGGGAGGCAGACATTTTAGCCACCTTTTCTCTTCTTCCTTCCTAGAATGCAGATACAATGCCAGGTATCGTATTTTGACCATGGAAGATGAAAAACACATTTGAAGAGTGGTGAATCAGGAAGACAGAGAAAGCCTGGTTCCAACACAGTCCTGAATAATCTAGCCCAAAAGTCATTGTTACATAATAAAAAACCAAACAAACCAACCTTTTAATGTCAGGCTTCTGTTACATGCAGCCAAATGCAATCCTGATCAATTCAGACACCTTGCCAAAGTCTCTGATCAGATAGGCTGAATTATTAAGAAACTTTCTATGTAATGACTTCCAGTGTAGCGGATAACAAACATTATTTTGGAATAATTTGAGTTAATATTTGAGGCTTCATAAAAAAGAGATTCATTCATCTTCATTTTTAAAATTTAAAATGAACATAATTAATTGACAGTAGAAATAAGCTGAAAGTCAATAACTTTCTTTTATCTGCATATTAACTGACAGACAACCCAAAGTTTTTATTCTTTCTTCTGGCTCATTTAAGATGGCTTATTTGGGGAATAAATAAGGTGAGGTGTCAAATTTGTAACATATGCTTAGCATTTTTACCTAAAACAGTTGATTAGCAACTTGAAAAAAACTGATCTCTAATGCACTAACCTGTATAAA
Organism: Oreotragus oreotragus; assembly: GCA_006410675.1. Classification (NCBI taxonomy): domain Eukaryota; kingdom Metazoa; phylum Chordata; class Mammalia; order Artiodactyla; family Bovidae; genus Oreotragus; species Oreotragus oreotragus. Next base: position 345,425 of record SJYX01004060.1, read on the forward strand.
GACTTTTTGCCTGGAAAAATAATTATGAAAATATGGCAAGAAATGAGTAATGTCACAATCACTCTTATGATTAAATCAATTCTCTCTCAAAGATAAAATGAAATGAAACAGCTCTCACTGCTGAATAAACAAGACAGTACATAACAGATTAAATGTAAATCTGTTTATCCATTTCTTAGTATGTTTTCTATGATATATTACATATTACTGAAAAGTCATACAACTTCTCAAGAATGCTAAAATGTTTGAATATCAGTGAATGTTTTAACTACACTAGAGAAGTTTGCCAGCTAAAGGAATTCAATTAGTGAATTTCATGGTAAAGAAAACAATTACATTCTAATCTGTTTTGTAAAACCTGCCTCTTATAAATTGGGGCAAAGCTGTATATAGATAAACCTGTGATTTGTAACCAATGTGATTTCTTAGTCAGAAGCTTGTGAAGGATTTTATAGCTCTTTGTAGACCAATTAGGTCCTGCAGTTTCATAGTCACCAGGACCCTCTTTAACTGCATCTTCCAAACCTGTAACTGTTGGGGGTTGATGCTCAGAAAAATGTAGTATCAGTGGGGTTGGTGACAAAACTGACAGTGATGGGTCATGGGCAGAATCTGTGTATTTTAGGGGCATTTAAAGGAGATGCAAGACAGTTGGAATGACAGCACACACCAACTTCCCTTGGGCTCAGAAAGTGATAAAAATAGATTGACTCAACACACTGTGGTTTAATAACATGAAACTTTCCCTTGGAATCCTTATTGCATTATTTTGTGCAGCCCTTGTCATAAGATCAGATCTACTTTAATAAAACACCTCGAGGGGCTACCAATGAACAATGTCGTTTTGGTTCCTGTCTCCATGAAACCGAAGATGGAGAAGGATTATGACCTTTGGTTGCCAACTTTTCCTTAGAGATATTGTTTGGGTTAATCTTATATAATAGAGACTGGGTAACTGTTATTCTCTCCTAGGCACCCAGTTAAACTATAGTTCCCAGTCTCGCTTGGAATAGGCGCAGCCCTCTAATAAATTCCGCCAATAGAATATGGGCAGAAACGATGTACACTGCCTTTAGGCCTGGCATATTCTCCCTTCTTTTTTCCTTATGTCAGCTAAACACAGGATCCTCTTAAGGCTTTAGTGAATACAGTCACTATTCTGCAAGGAGTCTGGGTTCCTGAAAGACTGTGTGGAGCAGGGTCTTCTTGCCAACCCTTATTGGATTGATGACAATAGGGCAAACAGGAACAGCAACACTCATTTATGTGATAGGGCACTAAGATCTTAGAGCTATTTGTTATAGCAATTAAACCATCCTGACTAATACATCTTAAGATCTGTATATAAAAAGAATACTATTTAATAATAATCTCAACTCATACATACAAATAAAAATGAGTGCATATGCAACTTACTGATCTTCCATTAAAAGCCTAGAAAATATCTATTTCCTAATAATTTTAATAGATTTTGGCATATAGTTCTACAGTCTTGCTAGGTATCAGACTTCATGGAGCATGGGGAGGCAAATGTCACAAAACTGAGGGCTTTCATTTCTATTTTCTTCACCTGGAAAACATTTTAACAAACTATTTAGTTCTTAGGAAATTATTCATTTTTAGTGGTATTCAAATGACAATATTAATATCTCAGAATATAAGACCCTCTTGCCTCTATTTAAAAAGGAAGAAAAATAATTGCATATGTAGTTTTTAATAGTTTCCACAATTTAAAAAATCCAACTTTATCTTCATCCAACTTTAATAGTTTCCACAATTTAAAAAATCCAACTTTATCCAAGAAGAATAAACGCTTGTGTTATTGGCATATACTCACAAGAAATACTTTTGTGGTTGTTAGACACTAATTACTGCACTCATGCAATCTTGCCATTGGAATCCTACTTTCGCTATGTGCTCAATATATCTAAACTCCAGCTTGCACAAACAGTTCTTGGAAATGGCTTCCTCTCTCAAAGTCTTTACTCACCCCAATCCTGTATGATGCTATTGACCAAGTTAAGATGCGACGTAAGCATAGTGAGCCTCCAGTTATTTTTTCTCTTAGGTGCTTTCAATCGACTGTTCAGAGATTAGTTTCCCTACACAAAGTCATTGAACTCAGTCATCTCAAAACAGCTGAAACAAAGCAGTATAGATCAGCTCCAGGTTCAATGGTCACACTGCAGGAGCACAATTCATTTGTTAATTAAATGCATACTATCTACACCACTGCCTCCTGCCAACTTCAAATTTCTGTTTATAGGAACTGCTTGGTTTGCCTAAGGAGTGGAAATAAAATAGAAACCTCCCTCTGCTCCTGCTAAATAGTCTTCCATGGAAGCTTTTCTCCCACTCCTAGGAGCGGATCAGCCTAGCAGCATTATAATGAATGTCAGCCCCCCTACTTGCTTCTCCCCTATGTCCCCCAAATTAACAATACAATTTGATAGTAACACAATAACTGATCGTTTATATCCAAAGAGCCTATTGATGAAAGTGAAAGAGGAGTGTGAAAAAGTTGGCTTAAAGCTCCACATTCAGAAAATTAAGATCATGGCATCCGGTTCTATCACTTCATGGCAAATAGATGGGAAAACAGTGGAAACAGTGGCTGATTTTATTTTGGGGGGGCTCAAGAATCACTGCAGATGGTGATTGCAGCCATGAAATTAAAAGACGCTTACTCCTTGGAAGGAAAGCTATGACCAGCCTAGGCAGCATATTAAAAAGCAGAGACATTACTTTGTCAACAAAGGTCCATATAGTCAAAGCTATGATTCTCCCAGTAGTCATGTTTGGATGTGAAAATTGGACTATAAAGAAAGCTGAGTGCCGAAGAATTGATGCTTTTGAATTGTGGTGCTGGAGGAGACTCTTGAGAGTCCCTAGGACTGCAAGGAGATCCAACCAGTCCATCCTGAAGGAGATCAGTCCTGGGTATTCATTGGAAGGACTGATGCTGAAGCTGAGACTCCAATAATTTGGCCACCTGATGTGAAGAGCTGACTCATTTGAAAAGACCCTGATGTTGGGAAAGATTGAGGGCAGAAGGAGAAGGCGACGACAGAGGATGAGATGGTTGGATGGCATCACCGACTCAATGGACATGAGTCTGGGTGAACTCCAGGAGTTGGTGATGGACAGGGATGCCTGGCGTGCTGTGGTTCATGGGGTCACAAAGAGTCAGACACAACTGAGCAACTGAACTGAACTGAACCATATCAATAATCTGATAGTTACACAATTTGGGTAAACAACCAACTGCCATATTACAGTTTTACACAGGAGCCCCAGGGATCAGCCTGATTTGGACCCAAACTTGTAGACAGATTTTTGTCCTGGATATGGCTTGAATCTGCTCAATCCTGAGCTCCCTGTAGGCAGGGACTGTATCTATTTAGCTTTCTGCTACATATGCAACACCTGGCACAGGGTCTACACTACAGAACTTTCTCAAAAAATACTTTATGGAGAAAAAGAAGTACCAGGAGATAAGGCTGGAGAATCTCTCTTTTTTTTAATTTTTATTTTTACTTTATTTTACTTTACAGTACTGTATTGGTTTTGGCATACGTTGACATGAATCCGCCACAGGTGTACATGAACTCCCAAACATGAACCCCCTCCCACCTCCCGCCCCACATCATCCCTCCGGATCATCCCCATGCACCAGCTCCAAGCATCCTGCACCCTGCATTGAACATAGACTGGCGATTTGTTTCTTACATGATAGTATACATATTTCAATGCTATTCTCCCAAATCATCCCACCCTCTTCCTCTCCCTCTCCCTCAGAGTCCAAAAGTCTGCTCTACACATCTGTGTCTCTTTTGCTGTCTTGCATACAGGGTCCTCATTACCATCTAAATTCCATATATATGTGTTCAGTTCAGTTCAGTTCAGTCGCTCAGTCATGTCCGACTCTTTGCGACCCCATGAATCGCAGCACGCCAGGCCTCCCTGTCCATCACCATCTCCCGGAGTTCACTCAGACTCACGTCCATCGAGTCCATGATGCCATCCAGCCATCTCATCCTCGGTCGTCCCCTTCTCCTCCTGCCCCCAATCCCTCCCAGCATCAGAGTCTTTTCCAATGAGTCAACTCTTC